>OZ004717.1:40676416-41091834 GCA_963924515.1 Vespertilio murinus | reverse complement strand
AGCATATCCTGCCCGTACAGAAAACACCCAAAGATGTCCTAAGGACCCATACTTTCCCGGAAAAATAAAAATGTAAAGAAAAGAGAGGCAGAGGTTATAAAGTGAATTCTCCCCCAGGCACGGAGTCACAAGCGGCCCCATAGCACTGACTGGTGTCATGCAGGCGCAGGCCCAGTGCTCACTGACGTGTCCCGGTCAGTGTGGCTCCTCTTCCCCCCTCTCCACTCCTCTTCCCCCTCTCTCCACTCCTCATCCCCCCTCTCTCCACTCCTCGACCCCCCTCTCTCCACACGGAGGGAGCGTTCAGTCATCAGCACTCAACAAGCAGCACGAGAAGGTCTTAAGCTACTCTTAGACCCAAGTGTAATTTTTAATCAGACCTGGGGGGGCGGGGAGAGGAAGGGAAGGACCTTTTGAGAGACTATTAACTCAATGACCCTCTGGGTGGAAGGAAAGGTCCTGAAAAGACTAGATTGGTCATCTCTGCACGTGTTATTTATGGCTTCAGACTTCGCCAGGTCTGGAGAGGGATGCTGGGTAGGCTGGGCCGAGGCTGTGTTCAGTCAGATGTTTTCTTCTGGATGTTCAAACTGTCCTATCTGTCACCAGGAGATGTCCCAGACACATCCCGTGTTTTATCTGCCCTAGACCCAGAGTCAGCCGTTTCTCCAAAGATGTTTGGTTTCTTTCAGCACAAGCTGGCGTTTAGAAACCGGGTCCAGGTGCTGGGAGTCCTTTGCTACTGGGAGATTTTCACCTTCCCATCATGCTTTGTACTCAACTCCCTCAGAGTGAATTAGATCCCTCCCTCCTCTCTCTCCCTTTCGTGCCAGGAACACTTTGAATATTTAGTGCCAGACTGCACTGTTGATACATCTGTTCTGCTCTCTAGACTCTCGGCTGGTTGAGGGCAGAGGCCAGGCTAACTTGGTTTCTGAATTCATCCATTCATCAATCAATTAATTGACGGAGGGTCTATTAAGTGCTAAGCTGAGAGCCAGAACTGAGTCCAGGGGTGGCAGGTAGCAAGCCCTCAGTAAGTACTGAGGAGGATGGAGAAGAATGGCCTCATTCCCTTCACCCAATTCCAGCAATCGGGGGAGCACAGCGCGCTTGGAGGGAAGAGGAAAACTCCCAGGAAACCAGGCAGTCAGGCTCAAAGGGCATGCTTGCCTCATATCCACTGGGTCCCTAGAGGAGGGAGAGGGAGAGGGAGGAGGAGGGAAGAAAGGGAGAGGGAGGGGAACGGGGAGAAGGAGGGAGAAAAGGGTAAGAGGGAGGAAGGGGAGAGGGAAGGGAAAGGGGAAAAGGGTAAGAGGGGGAGGGGGGGGAAAGAGCAGAGGGAGGGGGAGGAAGGAGGAGGGGAGAGAGGGAGAAGGAGAAATAGCTCTCTATCCAGACTTGCTAGCCGAAGGGTCCTGCTCTGACCTGGATGTGCTTCTGCCATGGGCACAGGAGCAGAGGGGAGAACACGCCCCGCCACGAGGAGGTCAGCAGCAGAGAAAGGAGGCCATGATGCAGCCCAGCGCCTTCCCCACTTCACCGACCACTGAGCCTCCCTCCTCCCCGGCGCGGCTGTAGGACAGGGCAGAGTAAACGTTCTTCCCCGTGTCTGTGAAAGGTCTGAATTCCCGTGTGAGCCACACGGTAGCACCAAGGGGCAGCACGGGGTCGGGGCAATGGCCCTCCCAGAGGCCACTCTCCAGGACGTTTTTAAATGGAGACTCGTGTTTGAAGGCGCAAGGATGAGGTATTTACATAAAATTACATCAGTCAGGACTTGATGCACAATTTCAAGAAATATCGTGGGGGGAACTAATGCCGGGGGCATAAGTTCAAGCCAAAAGGCCAGAAAACCACCCTGGCAGAGATAGCTATTAAATAAAAAATGGCGAAATATGGGCGGCTTAATGCATTTACCGTGTTCAAAATTCTTGCTTCTCAGCAGAACCTTTGCCCTGCGGGCTCCGTGTCACTCTCTGCAAGGCACTTCACTTGAAGTTTGCAAAATTACTCATTTAAACGGCTTAATGCTCCCTGCCTCCCCGCCCCACCCCCTCCTCCTGCAGCTGTCACTTACAGTGAGTTCTTTGCTTTTAGCAAAAGGCCACCAGCCCCGCACGCGCTTTTGCTGGAATATGGAGATCTTGTTCTCCTCGCTCGCCTTTTCAAACTTGCTGAGATCACAGGCTTTGGCAGACTTGGCTGCCCGGGGAAAACTATTGAGGTTCATTTCCAGGGAGCCTGGGAAGAGATGCCCAAAGCAGTTATGGAAGGGCTTTCAAAATCAATCACCACTCTAATTTATTCACCCATTCATCCATCATGCCTCCATCCACCCAATCATTCATTCATTAATTCATCATCCATCACCCATTCATCTACCGACCCCATCCATCCATCCTCACTAGTCATTCATCCAGCACCATACGGGACCACTAGCAGGTACTATGATACAAACATGGCCAAGACATAGTTGGCGCCCTGACAGCATCAATAATGTGGTAGCCGGTAGGAGGCAAGGGCAGAGCTTCCAGAGACAATATGAAGCTCCCAGGCCTCCGTTTCAGGCGTCATTGCTGCTGGGCATCTCTGCTCCCTGGCTCTCTGAGCCTTCCCCGGCCTTGGCATAGATCAGCCTATGAGAACCCCTCCTCCCACCACACCTCCCTCTTCAGGCCCACTAAACCCCTCCAGGTCAGGGACCAAGTCTTACTGTCTGTAGTTACTCTCCAAGACCTTAGTGGGCTCTCAACAAGATATTTCCAATGAATGAATATAAGGCAGACTAAGATCATGTGCACTAGAGTCATGACAGCACTATATATCTCTCTAATGACCTTCCCTTAGTACAAAAGTAATATTTGTTCATTGTGAATATTTAGAATATGCACATAAGCAAAAAAGAAAAAAAAAAAGAAAAAAGAAAAGAAAGAAGAAAGAAAGAAAGAAAGAAAGAAAGAAAGAAAGAAAGAAGGATCTGCATCATTCTCTATGGATTAATCCTTATCCTTATGCCAGCTTTTTCCTTGACTGTCTGTCACTTTTTCATATACATAGAAACATGTTTTATATAAACATACTAGAGACCCGATGCACAAAATTTGTGCATGGGGGTGTAGGGGGGGTGTCCCTCAGCCCAGCCTGCACCCTCTCCAATCTGGGACCTCTTGAAGGATGTCTGACTGCCCACCGGGATCGGGCCTAAACAGGCAGTCGGACATCCCTCTCACAATCCAGGACAGCTGGCTCCCAACTGCTCACCTGCCTGCCTTCCTGATCACCCCCTAACCACTCTAATGCTAGCCTGATTGATGTCTAACTGCTCCCCTGCCAGCCTGGTCACCCCTAACTGCAGGGTTGATTGCCCCCAACTGCCCTCCCCTGAAGGCCTGGGCCCCTCTCAATTGCCCTCCCTTGCAGGCCTGGTGTCTCCCAACTGCCCTCCCCTGTTGGCCATCTTGTGGTGGCCATCTTGTGTTCACATGGGGGAAGGATCTTTGTCCAGATGGGGGCAGCCATCTTGTGTGTTGGAGTGATGGTCAATCTGCATATTACTCTTTTATTAGATAGGATATTTCACAGAAAGGAGACTTTTCCTACATTCTTTTTTCACTCAATTCATCCTGCACATTTATTCAACTCATTAAATATTTACTATGTTTAATGGCTGCTGGGTTATCACTATATATGAGGCACTATGCTTAGTTTTTAAATTATAGTAACACATACACAGTTCCCAACACCCTCTAAGATATGCAATATTACTATCCCATTTTTACAACTGAGCCAAACTGAGACACAGCGTGAACCACAAATTAGCTCAAAATTTAACAGCTCCTTCATGGTAGGGTAAAGATCAACTAAAAATTGTTTGAATATGTATCTTCCACTATATGGAAATGTAAGAGAGTGAGAATGTTGGAGCACGCTTCCAGAGTTATCAGTGTTGACACCAGTCCAGGCTTTGAGATACGGTCTCATGGCCCCTTCCCAGCAGGTGGGCCTTCTTTCAAGGGCAGAGCAGGACTGACTCCGTTTTGTACTATGTAACTATCTTGTATAACTATGTCTCCAATATAACCCCAACATAATCCGAGAAAAACCACAAAATATATCACTTACCGAACCCACCCTTAAATCAGCCAATAGAAATACAGAGGGCAGTAACCCAGCGTAACTGGACCCTGGCCCTCACCCACCAATCAGAACCAGCCAACTCAGTGGTCTGAGCATCACTCCACCATCCAACCCTAAACCCTATAAAAGGACCACACTTTCAGAGCTCGGGGCTCTCTGCATCCTGCCGTAGCATCGGTAGAGGCAGGGAGACCAGGCTCGAGTTTGAATAAAGTCTCTTTTGCTTTTGCATCGGACTCGGCTCCCTGGTGGTCCTTGGGGATCTTGAAATCTGGGCATAACAAGTCAGTCTTTGTGTGGTAAATTTCTTTACTCCATAACTTGTTAGGCCAATTCCCTATGAATGGCTATTTGAGTGCTTCTAGTTTTTTACTGCCATAAGTAGTATTGAAACTATTACCCTTGTAGTGAAATCACAGCAAGCTCCCCCAAGCCCTGGACACAACCCTTAAGATGCATACAAGCTGATGAAGCTACTGACTCACCCAGAAAGTCATCCGAGGACAGCCTTTCAAAATCCCAAACCTGGAGCACCAACACAGCTGGCGTCTTACACTCCATCTTCTCCAAGGAAAAGATGTTCTCCCTCTTGGTGATGACCATTTGCTTCTCAGCTGGGAGATACTGAAAGGGAAACAGGAAGCGCCAGTTGAAGTTCCCCTCGCCAGTCAGAGAGTTGTAATGCACGTCTGTCTCCTGCTTGTCATCTTCCAAACCCTTTATCCACCTGAATAAAGGTAGAAAAAGAATTAAACACACATTCTTCAGGCACTAGTATAATCGAGAGTGATTTCACTAGTTTCAATGTGATCAGAGGTCATAGTTTTAAGATTATGACATTGTTAGATTTAGATGGAAGCTTCCATTGATTCTAAAAGAAGTTAAAGGGCCTGAAACAGAGACAGACGCTCATTCTAAGCCATGTTGGAAAAGCATTCAGTTGTTCTTGGGTAGAACGGAAGACCCATGCAATGAAGAAAAGCAGGACATGTTAAAATAGAATCCGTTTCCTTTTACCCTGGGAGCCCTCTCTGTCAGGGGTGCCACCTCTACACCTGCTGTTAACAACAAGATTACCTACTACATCAAGGCCTCTAAACGAGGTCTAATTTAGATCTGTGATTGCAGGGCTGTAACTGGCCACCTTCTCTCTGGTTATGGGTCTCAAAAACCCAGCAGACCTGCATCAGTGTGGCCTGCTTGCACCCGCCTGGACTCCAATCCTGGCTCTAGCACTTACTAACTGTGCAGCCATAGACAAGTTATCTAACCTTTCTGTGCCTTGGTTTTCATCTGGAAAATGGAAACAGTGACAGCACCTAGTTCATAGGGTTGTTCTGAGGAATCATCCTGTATAATAAAAGCCTAATGTGCTAAGTGTCTGACCCTTTGACTGTTCAACCAGTCGCTATGACATGCACTGACCATCAAGGGGCAGATGCTCCAATTGGCAGGTTAGCTTGCTGCTGGAGTCTGGCTGATCAGGACTGGGCGAGATCGGCCAGACACACCCTGGAGCCCTCCCACAGTCCCTACCCAGCTGGCCAACCTCCCGCATCCCTCCCTCACCCTGATCATGCAACAGTGGGGTCCCTTAGCCTGGCCTGATCCCTCTCACAATTCAGGACCCCTCAAGGGATGTCAGAGAGCTGGTTTCGGCTCGATCCCCACCGGCCAGGCTAAGGCACCCTACAGGTGCACGAATTAGTGCACTGGGCTTCTAGTATGAGATAATACTGTAAGTGCTTTTGTGTACCCCATATTATCTATACAGAAAAACCTCAAAATAACAGACTGATTCAGGCGAGGGATTATATGTTAAACCCGAAAGTCCGTTGGATTTTTTCAAATGGGTTTTTCAAATGCATATGTTAAAAAACTGACAAATTAGTTAACCTGTTTTTACTTATGTAGACATGTTTGTGTAATTAAAATTAAGTCTGTATAGTTAAAGTTTAATCTCACAGAGAAGTTGTCTATATGTATTACTGTAATTTTATACTGAATAGGTCTAGTAAACTTGAGCATTCATCAGTCACCGTAAGCATAAGCAAAGGCGCACGGCTAGGGATGGGGGTTGGGGGTAGGGTAAAAGGGACAAGATTTAAGGACATAGTAGAAATGGGGCATCAATGAGGAAGAAGGCTTCCTGGTTGGGGAAGACAAAGAGTTATCCAGATGAGGCTGAGATGCGTTTTTTTTCTGGGGGAAACATGTTTATGTCACTTCTGCTTCTGATTCTTTACTCCCTTTTCTCTTTCCCTGACTAGAGGCTAAAAGGTAAGCCTACAAAGGCATTGTGTCATAGCCAAGGTGTAAGAGACATAGAATCCTTGCTTCCCTGAGTCCTAGGTTGGCATCTTTTTTATCAGGAAGTTTTAAGTTTTACCATTTGTATTAGTCTTACAATCTTATCACTTAATCTCCCATATATAGCACCATTTCTCTCTACTTTCTTCAGATGTAAATGTATTTTGAATGTTAGTAGAAAAGCCTAAATATACAATATTTAACTCAAAGAGATGCTTATGTAAGATTTCCTCACAAAAATATTTTCATGTGACCAAATAAGACAAACACTTGACAAAGCAAGTGCCCTTATCTAACAAGGTGAGTAAGATGAACTCCTTTTGTGGGATGTGGGTGGATTAGCTTCCTGGAGGCATAGATTTGCTTAGGGATTAATTAAAGACCTGAGGAGGAGAAGAAAAAGGAGGATGGAGTTTGCTAATGACCTTACCCTTTAACATAAATATCACTTGATTTTTGTCCTGTGAAGATATTCTCATCCTCTAAAATGACATCTTCAGTGTTCCAGATGGTTACTCTCAATTCATATCTGGAATAAGGGAAGGCAGCATTAGGATGAAAACTATGCAAACTGGTGGGTGTCTAAGGGATTCTGTTATTGCTTTGAGTCTGTAAGTTTCTTAAACTTTACCAAGTTCAAAAATATCAATACTTAAGGTCTTGGCTCTATCAAAACCAAGTGTCCCAGCTGGAATCACCAAGGACATGAGTTTCTCTGAGAAGATCCTCCTTCCATTAAACAGCATTTTTCAGAATGGTGAAACCCAGTAATAGCCCCTACCATAGAACAGGGCCCCCTGCTCCAATCTGTACACCCTGCCCCTGCTGTAATTGGCCAGGTAGAAAGTGAAGTATAATTATCAGGTGCCAAGTGATCAATGTAACACATGAGACACCAGCTCAAGTGTCATGATCAGTCTGCTACCATGGTCTCTCCCCGAAGAGACGTGCAGTTGACTTACCCTTTGGGTTGCCTTGGTGAAATGTCAACAGGAGGTCCAGGCTGAGGCATATCTTTGGGAAACATGTCCACCCACATCTGCAGGCGGCCCTTATTAAGAAAAGACCTCCTTTAGCTTTGGGGGTGTACCACATGAGCAATTGGTCATTCACAGTTTTAAAGATCTCTTTACAAGAAATGGAAATTAAATACAGTTTAATCACTTTATACATGTTTAGAATATTTTTTGACAAAGATAAAACTGACATTATTAATTTTTTTAAAATGAATTTCAGAGAGAAAGATAAAAACATTAATGACAAGAATCATTGATTGGCTGCCTCCTGTAGCTCCCCACCGGGGATCAAGCCTACAACCCAGGCACATGCCCTGACTGGGAATTGAACCCTGATCTTCTAGCTCATGGGTCAGTGCTCACACACTGAGCACAGTTGGCTCACATAATAGTGACCTCTTCCACTTTCAAAATGGCCACAGTTTGGATAAACAATTCTATGATCATTTCAATTATGTGAGATCATTTACATAAGGGACCTAGTACATAAATGGCTCTTAATAACATTTATCTTTTCTTCCCCTCTAAAACCTAACCCGGATTTCTAGTTCTTTTTTTCCATCAAGTTCCTTCTTACCATTTCTCCAAGGTAAGTCATCATCTATTGCTTCTCTAGGAAAACTAGTGGGCTGTGTGCTTACTGATAGGTTTTTTGGCAAGAGTTTGAACATTTCCAATGGGCTTTGAAATTTCTCAAATGTCAGAATTCTTC
Source organism: Vespertilio murinus (assembly GCA_963924515.1). Taxonomy (NCBI): domain Eukaryota; kingdom Metazoa; phylum Chordata; class Mammalia; order Chiroptera; family Vespertilionidae; genus Vespertilio; species Vespertilio murinus. The sequence goes on along the minus strand of OZ004717.1, from coordinate 41,083,656 downwards.
CAAAAGAGTTTGGGAGCTCATTCATAAGAATGAAAAAGCACAGAGTTCAACATTGACTCTAGGGCAGTTTCTCGACCTTGACATTACCGACATTCTGGGCTGAATGATCGGTTCTTTGTTGTGAGAAGCTGTCCCGTGCAGTGTAGGATGTTTAGTAGGATCCCGTCCTCTGCCCCCCTAGATGTCAGTAGCACCTCCACTCACTTGAGGGCACCAACAATATTTCCAGACATTGCTAAATGTCCTAGGGTAGGGCAGAGTGCGTGTCACAATTGTCCTCTTTGAGAACCATTATTCTAGGGCGCACAAGATTAGCTTTTAGGGGAAAAGTCACATTCCTTGGGGATGAACACTGGTTTTAGAGCCAGATCTGTCTTGGCCACTACCTGCTCCATTCCTGGCTTATCCTTGTGGTACAGCGGACGGGTTTCGATGTGCTCAGGAACCAGCCTACACCCAACCTCTGGGATATCATTCCAAGAGTGTAAAACTTTGAGGGCCAAGTGCTCGTAAGACTCCACTGTCTCATCTGTGTGGAAGAAAAACAAAGAGACTGGTCAGCTGTGTGTTCCTATGAGGGGGCAGTGATGGGCTGTCAGATGCATTTTAAACACCCTTAAAGGTTCCTTTAAATATATTGAGACACAAGAAAAGCCAGCAAAAGACAAAAAGAACACAGAGATAATGGGAAAAGGTGGGTGTGGTGAGGTAGGAAAGGGAAGGATATTGGAAGTTCAGAGAATGAGACATGAGATGGGTTGATGAGAAGACCCAGAGAGCAGTCAGGAATCTTGGAATATGCGTCTCCTTGAATCAGATTTCTGCAGAATCTGCAACTCACTAACTGGGCTTCAAGGTTCTGGAGAGGATATATTTCTGGAGATACAAAACTGCTTGTTAACACTGTGGTGTGAGAGGGCCTGGGGATCAGCATGACCCAAAACAAGGTGGTGAAATGGGTACAATGTATGTTCATGGACGTTCTCTGTGTTTTCTTGTTATTGCTTGGGTTTCCCGCCTACCAACTCCAGCTCAGAGGAAAGGTTCTTTGATCCATCATTTACCAAAGAAGATAACACATGATAACAACTACTGGCAGAAACATTATTTGCAAACATTATATGGCAACAAATGTTGAAAGGATCAAAACTTCTTGACAAAGATTGGAATGGCTAAAGTTGACATAGGAAATTGAGCTTCTTTTTCCATAAAAAAGGGGGTGGGGCACAAAATAAATCTCCCAATAGTAATAATTATAATCAGTACACGTTGATAGGGACAAACAAGCAATCAATGGACTAAATTTTTGTCATGAAGTTTGATCCATCAAGTTTGATCTTGAACATAATTTTAGATTTTTGAAGGGCAAAAATTGTTTAATCATGAAATACAGGATACTGACCAAGAAACTAAATAAAGCATAGTGTGAAAGAGAATATTCGTCTACATAAATTAATCAATATGTCATAAACACACTATATAAATGTTAATTAATTCTGCATTTAAGAACCTTCAAGAAGTTACCAGGGTCAAAACAACATGGTTAAAAGAAATCTTGACATCAGTTGGTGAGATCAACACAACAGTGTCCAAACATCCGGTGGCATGTCCTTAACTGGGCTCTTCGAATTTGAAGATGCACCAGACAGACAAGGGTAACAGCACAAGAATTGTTCTGATCATTAAAGTAAAGGTGACTTTTCTTCTCATCCTAAGTTTATGAAAACTTCCTGGGATCTTCCTGCAGGTGCCATAATCTATCTTCCTTCTTTCCTTCCTTCTTTCCTTCCTTCCTTCCTTCCTTCCTTCCTTCCTTCCTTCCTTCCTTCCTTCCTTCCTTCCTTCCTAAAAATATATTTTATTGATTTTTCAGAGAGAGAGAGGAAGGGAAAGGGATAGAGAGCTAGAAATATCGATGAGAGAGATACATGGACAAGCTGCCTCCTGAACCAGAAATACATGGATGTGCCTGCAACTAATGTACATGTCCTTGACCGGAATCGAACCTGGGACCTTTCAGTCCGCAAAAGTATGTATGAGGAAGTGCCTGCTAGCATTAAGTGTCACTGCAGAAAGTGGACACAATGGCAAAACCATAAAAATGACTATTATCAGTGGTCATTTCAAAGCACAAGGGAGAATTGTCATAATCTATCTGAAACACAAAAGACGAGCTGCAAAACTACATGACACATTTATAATTCTATAAAAATGTGATATATAATATGCGCGCGCACACACACACACATGCACACAAACAGTAAGGAAATATAGCAGCATGCAACATGCTTTTCTCTGATTTGGGGATTATAAGTGATTTGCATCATCCTCTGGACTTTTCCACATTTTCTCCCACGAGCAAGCATCACTTTTACAATCGATGACCACTGTCCCCAGCCACCACCACCACCAGAAGCAGGCTTTTCACACAGCAAAGGAGCTGCACTGGGGGAAGTTACCCGAGTCCTCTTCAGTGAAGACTGTTTTTCCAGAAAAGACCTGGCTTCCGATCTGTATTTTCCCGGGATGGAAGTAGGGCCCATCCAGCTTGTTGTCCTTGCAGAGCTTGGTGAGGATTTCCGTGGGCTTGGAGGTGTCTCTCCAGGCATTGTATCCCTCTCTGCAAAGTGGAGGAGGACAGAGGGTGGGAGCCGGGCTTCCCTGGAAGGTCACACTCCATGTCCCTATTCAAAGGGCCCCCCCTCAGGCCGGTGTGCTTTCCTTCAGATTGGACTTGCCATTCTATACTCTTGGGCTAGCGGTTTTTGTTTTGTTTTCTCTCTTTTCTGGTCCAACCCTCTGCAAATGATGCTTGTATGAAAAGCAGGACTGCTGAATAGCTTGTCATAAAAATATTTTGGAAGTTATTTATTTTAAAGAAAGGTACCTTAAAGATTTTGAAGCGAGATTCACATAACATAAAATTAACCACTTTAAAGTTGACCAAAATCAGTGGCATTTAGAACGTTCACAATGTTGTGCAACCGCTATCTCTATCTAGTTCCAAAAAAATTTCCATCACCCCAAAAGAACCCTGTGCCCATTAAGCAGTTCCTCCCCCCTCCTGCCTTTGGCAATCACCAATCTGCTGTCTCCACGGATTTCTTTGCAGGCTGTTTTTGCTCTGCTTCTAACAGAATAGCCATTTGGCTGCTATTTATTCTTGGAGAAAAGTCTAGCTCATTCTTTCAGTTTCTCTGCTTCTTTCCTCGCTTTGGCTCCCCCACCCCCAAATCCTACTGTAGACTCATGACATAGGCAGAACGTCTATGCGTGTTGTTTCTCTAATCAGTGATTTTCCCGGTTCTTAGTTTCTAAATCTTTCCAACCCTTTCATCCCTTAAAAGGAGTTGATTGTTTAAAGGTTATTAACTGGCAATGAACTTCTAAGAGCCATGACCAAGATGAGCCTGGATTTCTCTGCACATTGGGACCCAGGATTCATCAGAACTTAACTTGTCTAAGCATTTAAATCAATCAAAACATGGCTACAAAGCCGTTGTCCTACATCATGCCAGAGACATGAGGGCCTTGGAGTGACCATCCGAGGCCAGAGCCACACACAGGCCTCCCAGACACAGGTGCTCTTGTCTTATTCTAAAACCTTTCCAGTGGACAAAGGTTATAAGCTCGCTGACTACACTATTTGCCGCTAGGTAGTTCCACTGTCTGGAAATTCTTCTGAAGAAAGGATGCACCACGCTGGCCTGTGGCTTCCTGCCCCGACTTCGTATTACAGTCTGAATGGTACCCTCTCCTGTTGGTGAGGGTGAGGAGAATACCTCGGAGGCTTATACAGTCACTGGGGTCCCAACACTGGACTGGCTTCCTAGTCTCAGAGGAAAGGAGCCCCACCATGGACATGCGCCTGAAATCATGCCACGAAGGGAACAAGCATGCAGACTCTGTTCCTGTGCATCTAAATGGGGACAGCCCTTCCCATTTGGACGTCTATACTAATTTCAATGAAATAATCTATATCTATAGAGGAATACCTAGCTAATTGTCAGAGGGGTGTGCAATGCCTTTTGTATGCTTATAGCAGCAACATTTCTAATGAAATAAAAAAGAAAAATATAAATGTCCTAAAGTTCACAAAGGCAAACTGGTCATATCATTTTATAATAAATTCGTATAATGGAACTACATAGTTAGTAAAATAATTATGTTGAAGGATATTAAATGATATCATAGAATGCTTATGATATAAGGCTTAGTGAGACAAGTAGTTTACAAAATTGTACAGAGAATATAAATCTAACTTTTGGGGGAAATAGAATAGAAAAAAATACTAAAAGGAAATACATAAATTTTATTTACATAAGTTATCCCTGGATGGAATAATTTGAGCATTATTTTGTACTTTCTGTATTTCCTAAATTTTCTACTATAAATACATATTATTTTATATTAATAAAATATTTGTAAAAGTATACCATGAAAATCTAATGAACATTTTTATATTTTCCTAGCTGAAATTTGTAATTGTAAGATTCTAATTTTTCCTTTAAGATATCTGCTACATTAAAAAAAATAAAGATGGTAATCCATACTTTCAAATTAAGCAGAATTCAAATCGTTGTAAAGAGTGAGAACTGGGCCCACACTTGTTCCGTTTTTAAGTTGGGGATAACAGCTCACTGGGTTTTGAGATAATTGACTGAAATACTCCATGGAAAGTGCTTGGTATGTCATAGGTGTTGGTTATAATTAAGTGGGATATTGGCATTAATGTTATAATAATCATTCTTGTTCTGGCATCACTCCCCTTCAAGGAACTCTGCCCACCAGGCCCAGCTGGTTGAGTGAACACATGCAATTCAGTTCCTGGCTCTTGAAGGACCTTCCCACAATTGCCTCCCCAACCCAACCCCCTCTAGGGCAGCGAGCATTTTCCTCAATCCAGCCCTGCTGACGGGAGCCCATTTGAAGCTGAGCCACGGCTGGCCTTCCTGGAGCAGGCAACCTGAGCCTGCAGCCTTGGGATCTCAGAAGACCAGCAGTCTCTGTGGGGCAAGAACTTACATCTCGTACTGGCTCTGCAAGCCGCAGATGGCTCGGTGTTTGCTGTAGAAGCGGTTCTCCAGGTCGATCCTGGTCTCGCCAATGAGGTCATCCGTCCCGATCATGTCATGGTCGTAGATCAGCACGGAGAGCAGGGAGTCCTTTGGGAACGTGGCCTGGATCTCAAATGACCTGCGGTCCAAGCAGAGGCTTTGGGAGTCAACATTTGTGACCGGGGACATTTCCCAGCTTCGCATTAGCTAGCCTGGAAGTCGGCATGAACGCACTACCAGGGGTGGGCTGAAAGAGTGGAGGGTTCTCTTGCTCTCCCCTCCACTCCTTCACCAGCAGCCCAAGATGAGAGTGCCAGCATGGTCAGGCTGCTTTTGTTCCGGCCAGCCGGCCCAGTTTAAGAATCCATTGTGGCCCTCCAGTCAAAAAGTTTGCCCACCCTGCTGGACACTCAGGAGATATTTATTTGGTTTCATTTTTCAGTAAGACACAAACAATTCCCAATTCTGTTGCCACTTTTCAGTAGCCAATAATCTCCTCATTCATGGGCCATCAATTTCCATCTTTAACGAGGGGGGCAGCTAGACGGAGAAGAAAAACCTTGGGTTTTGGTCTCAAACTGATTTCCAGCCTTGGTTTCGAATTAGTACCTTCCTGATTGTAAACCATGGGAAAGTTTCCTCATCCCTCTTAGGCTCCTCATGTGTAAATGGGGATACATGTCTTCTTTCTGAGACAGCGTGGTGGTTAAATGTTGTTTTTATGAAGTGCACATTTTTGCCTCCAGGCATTGAACTGGCGCCCAATAGATGCCATTCCCGTTCCCGCCCACTTTGGCTTCATCGGGAAGTGCAGCTGCGTTTGTTTGAAATGCGAGCCCTAAACAAGATGGACAAACCCTGAAGACTAGATGTCAGGGCTGGAATGCCGTCTCTACAAGGTTTGCGCCCCAAGAACAGAGACCCGCCTTCTTCCCGTCCGCACTGTGGAGCCCGCGTGCCCCTGCAGGGTGGACAGCAGAGTTTCCTTGAGCCGCCAGGGTCCTCAGGGGCCACCATATCCAATCCCTTCACTTTATAGCAGAGGACGTTACAATAAAGAGAACACGAGTGACTTGGCCAGGAGCATAATAAGTCAGGCCCAACTCATAGAAGTGCCAGTTTTCTGACTCCTCGTTCTGGCTCTTTCCTGGATACCACCTCAGTGCAAGGGGTCAAAGGGTCATCCTGCTGTTGGACTTCCTGGGACAATGCATTATCCATGTGACTGAGCATTAGAGAAGCTAAGAATTAAACCCTGCATTTTAGGGAAATGTCTTCCCGTAAACCAAATCAGGACACACCAGTGTTTCTCTACTGTTCTCAGGGCAAGGTGGGGTGGCCAGGGAGCAAGGGACAGGGAGGAGGCGGGAGGAAGGGAGAATGAGGGCCCTTATTTCCCACGTGCCCACGGGCCTGTCTGGGCTGCTGCCCGCGTGCTCAGGTCCACGTGGCCCTGACTCTCACTCTGGTGAGGCAGGAACTGCAATCACAGCACAGTCTGAGCCGATTAACCCTCCCCCAGAGAACACAGCAGCCGCTCCACAGCCTCTGGGGCTGGAGCTGACTACGGCAGCGGCAGCGGGAGCAGGCTGGGTGGGGAAGAAATTAGCATCTTCCACCTAAAGACATAGCACTGCCTCCCTGGAATCCAAACAGTAATGGGTTCCAGAGGCATCTCACAGGAAGCCTCCAGATGCCCATGTCTGAGCCTAGCTGTCTCCAGGAAAGGACTTAAATGCTAACTGCCCCTGGAAACCATGCGGACTCGATGCCTCTGTTCCATCTCCCTGAGCAGTGTGCCCACAGTCTAACCTCCTGAATCTTCACTGGGGCTGTCTCACCTTCTCTAGGTCCAATGGCGGTTGGAGAAACGCACTGGGAACTGGGTAAAAACTGAGCCTTTGAAACTTTTAGTACCTCTGAGCTTCAGAGCAACTCTGAGCTTCAGATGTTCCGTTGTTTCTTTGTTCAGTTATTTGTTCTCTTGTTTTGTTCTCTGGACATTTATTACACATCCACTGTGTGCCAGGCATTGTGGTCACTAAGAAAACAAGGAACCCCAAAGTCTGCAGACAGGTGCCACCTCAGGCAGATGCAGAGTGACAGGCCCTATTAAATCCCACCGGAAACTGACTGGAGGTTTGGCCACCCATCTGCTCATTCATTCGTTCACTCACTTATTCATTCTACAAGTACTCACTGGGCATGTGCTCTGTGCCACGCCCTGTCCTGGGTGCTGGCGATGTGGCATTGACAGGACTGAGTCCCTGCTCAGCGGAGCTTGCATTCCAGCGGGGAGATAAGTGACAACCAATAGACACATACACAGGTCAAATCACGTCAGAGACCATAAGGAAAGGCAGGCAAGGTGCCGGGGTCAGGGGTGGAGCCTGTGGCATCCTCATTCAGTGTGAGGTCCCAGAGAGGGAGTCCCAGACCCCACCCAGTCGGGCCCAGGAGCCCGCCGCTCTCCCTGCTGGAACACTGCAGGAATGAGCCAGCAACTTTTCTCGCTGAGTCACCATTAAATACCCTTCCAACAAAGCATCCACACGTGGAGGCTTCTGGAAGAGTCTGCAATGCCCAGGCGGGAGAGAATATTGCATCACCCCTTTCCTGTTTACCACAGCCGTCAGTGGGTGTATTACACCAGTCTAATTCAGGGCACTGTGATGAGAGTAACTAATAAAAAGTAGCTGCAAAGCACTTGGCAAAATGAAGTGCCAGTTATATAACCGGCAGATGAAGATAAAGGTCACCTCTGGATCGGGGAAGCGAGGGTGCGTTTCCCTGGCATTGTTGTAATCATCTCATAACCCAAACAGGCAGAATCATTTATTTCATTTCCTTGGGAGCAGGAAAGTATAAGGGTTTGTGCTCATCAAATGTCAGGGGTCCGAAGAGATCGAAAATGTGGAAGTAAATTTAAATAAGGCTGACGGAGTGTTCACCCCACACTTCTGTTACTCAGGAAACAAGGAAATTAAATACACTTAACATATATCCATTGCTAAAATGATTATTGAGAGAGAGAGAGAGAGAGAGAGAGAGAGAGGAAGGGTATGTGTTTTGAGTATCTCTAACGGGCTAGCAAAAACTACAGTGGGATTCGATACACTTAATTTCCTAAAGACACCTGAGAGTCACATCTCTGTTGTTGCTTTACGATGAAGAAAACCAGGGTCAGAGAGGTTAAGCCACCCGCATAAAGTTACACAGCCTGTTTGTGGCAGAATGAAACCCGCATCTGCTTCTCCAAAGTTAACAGCAATCGGTGCACCCGCTCAAGCAGGGAGCACCAATGTGCAGCCCACCCGTTAGCAGACAAATGGGGGTGGTAGGGTTTCTGTGGACGGGGGAGAGCCTGGTTCACCCAACATGCAATGCTTCTTAACACACTTTGCAGGAAAACAAAGCACAGTGGGGGACACAGTTCAACCTTTTTACTTGGGGGTCACCTCAAATAAGCTGCAAAATGACATGATGGGCAAATCTCTTTGACAGGAGATAAGACCAAAGGTGTGGCCCCTTCTCCCTCGCTGAATGAGCCTCTAGACCTCTTTGGGCCTTGGTTGCCATGTTTGCAGAAAGGATACCTCCCTGTCCAAATGCAGGAGGGTGAACCTAGGAGGGATGAAGATCTAAGAAAATCATTATCGGAGAACCGTAGGCGTGAGGTCACCATGTACCATCTTACACCTGAAGAAACCAAAGAATGTGGCCTTTCTCCACAAAGCAGAAGTTAGCATCTAACCTCCTGCCACCATGTACTCAGACACACACCATGTACTCAGACACACACCATGTACTCAGACACACACCATGTACTCAGATACACACCATGTACTCAGACACACACCATGCACTCAGACACACACCATGTACCCAGACACACACCATGTACTCAGACACACACCATGTACTCAGACACACTGCAGCAAAGACTACAGTGAGATTCTGTACATTTAATCTCCTAAAGACGCCAGAGAGTCAAGTCATTATTGTTGCTTTATCACGAGGAAAACCAGGATCAGAGAGGCTAAGCCCCCCAGCCCTCCCACAGATGCACAGCAGGAGCGACCCCACCCAGATGGCCACTGACCTTCCAAACACTGGGTTCAGCTGCTTGGGGATGTATTTGTCTCGGTCCTTGATTTCCGTTTTGCCAAGCTTGACCACAATGTAGGGATCCGATTTGCCGTCTGGATCAGCTGGGCTAAGATTAAATGCCTGGGGGCGAGAAAGGCCATCCCCTTGGTCCAGTGGTTCTCACCACTGGCTGCTCACTGGATCCCAGGCAGTTTAAAACACACAAATGCCCGGCTCCCATCCCCAGGTGTTCTGACTTGCTGAGCCCTGGCTTTTTAGAGCTCCCCGATGACTCCAGTGTGCAGCCTAGGCTAAGAACCTCCCCACTTTGCTGTTAAGAACGATCAGCTTTGCCAAAGTTCAACGTTCTCTGGAGTTGTCTCCCCAGAGAAAGCAGCGCTTGGCACAGAGTCAGGAGGAATTTGCTGGGCCAGGAGGCAGAGGCATGCATTTGAGTTCTGGTTCTGGTTGAGCAGTCTGAGATCTGTCAAACCAGAGCCCAGAAGCAGTGGGCTCTGAGTCCATGACCCCATCAGTCTTGCATTTAGCACTGGCTGATCAATGATCTGTTTCTTAGAGTGAGTCTGACTCCAGAGAAGCTGGGCAATAAACCATCACAAGCAAACATTTTTTTAAAAAAATACTCATCTAAGGATATATTTTTATTGATTTTGAGAGAGAGAGAGAGAGAGAGAGAGAGAGAGAGAGAGAGAGAGAACATACATTGATGTAAAAAAGAAACGTCAATCAATCGGTTGCCTCCCATATACACCCTGACTAGAGATTGAACCGATAATTTAAGTATGTGCCCTGACTGGGAATCGAACCCGAAACCTTTTGGTGTACAGGATGATGCTCTAACCAAACCACCCAGCTAGGGGAGCAAACATTTTCTGAGAGAAAGTGGAGGTAGGTGGCCAGTGAGAAATGATGCTGAAAAGATGGAGAAAGTCTGTAGAGATGAGAGCTGAGTGAGAAACAATCCGTAGACAAGGACTGTCTTACAGATGGGATGGCATGGAGCACACAGAGCTACATTTTCAAGGAGGTTCATGAGAGCATGCTTAATAGCCACATTTGTAGACAATCTACATGGCAATTGCTTATGGGGAAACTTAATCCAAAATGGTCCCTTCATAACATCGCCCAATTTTAATACCCTCGTAGCAGTTATCTCTGACTTTCACCTTACTTTCCTGACTCTTTTTAATACATTCTTAATATATTTAATACATTTCTATTTAATACATTCTTAATCACCCACCACCGCCAGCTAGTATGTAATCTCCAAGAGAGCAAGGCTACTGTCTGTCTTGTTCAATATATTATCTCCAGGACCTCGAATACAGTCTTCTTAATATTTGCTGCAGGGATGAATAAATGAATGCTAACATTAATTCAGAAAAATGCTAGGTGGCTACTAAGAAAGATGAGGGAGACCTGTAAGTACTGATCTGGGAAAATGTCCAAGTTGTGTTACTAGCTAAGAAAAGAAAATAGGAGATCAATATGTATCAAGCAGGATTCTGTTAAATAAATGCTGGGGAGGAGCTGTAGACGAGTGGAACTAGATACGGATTTATTTGTATATGCATGAGAGAGTAAGTTACCTCTGGGGGTGGAATTGCAGAGGAGGGAGAGATTTTTATTTTTTATTTTAATGCAACTTCTAAGTAGTAGTATTTTCACTTTGTTGGTGCTTTATTAAATGAAAAGATTTTTAAAAAGTATTATTTTTATTGATTTCAGAGAGGGAGAAAAAAGGAGAGAGATGGAAACATCAATGATGACAGAATCATTGATCAACTGCCTCCTGCATGCCCCACAGTGGGGATCCAGCCTGCAACCCGGGCATGTGCCCTGATCGGAAATCAAACTGTGACCTCCTGGCTCATAGGTCGATGCTCAACCACTGGGCCACGCTGGTCAGGCAAATGAAAGGATTTCTAATTAACTTATGTAGTTAATTGATAAACTCTTAGTGTGAGAGAGCAAACCACACAATCACTATTACTAGAAATGTCCATGGAAAGCATATACTGTCCAGAATTGCAGTGAAATTATCCTACATCCTGCAACCCAGGCACACCACCCCTGCTCTTCACTTGGCCAACTCCTGCTTGTCCTCAAGTTCCAGCCTAAGCCCTCCCTCCTCCACACTGTTTCCTGGGCAGGAAGCCGATACGCATTCCTGGCCTTTGTCTAAAGGGTACTGGACACACAAAAGTTGGCGGTGGATGTTTGCTGAATAATTCAATATATAATGTTCCTTCCCCTATCTCTGTGGTCCAAATCTTTCTCCTTGCTTGTTCTGCTCATACCCTCTCTTTCTGGGTTGCCCAAAATTTGACCCAGAGAACCATAGTTCTGCAGGGTTTTCTGTAGAGAGGAAAAAAGTGTGGGGCAATAAGTCTAGAGGATGCTGTTAAAGGTTCGACAGTTAAATAGATTTCTTTGCTTCTGGAATTCTTAGAGCCCTCGATGTGCTAATGAGCCTTGTAGACCTGAGGGGTTGGTGAAGGGAAAAATATTACATGCACCATTTCTCAAATTTATTTGTACCCACAGTCCGTTTCCAAGAAATGATCTCTCCCAAGACATGAGTGACCTCCAGAACAAAATTTAGAAAATATTAGTCTAAACTATCCCGTGGGTGGGTGTTTAGAATGGACTACCCAGCATTGCCAGTGACTCTTTACAAGTGCTTCTCATCCCGAAATTGCTAGTAATTAGAACACGCCTGGCACATACGTGGTGGTTGTGGCAATGATGATGAAGGAAACATGTGAGTGGTACAATGGAAAGGAGAAACTTAGTTCTCCCTTAGCACAAAGAAGAATTCATTTTTGTTTTATGCTTCCTTTATGTTTTCAAAAAAGGATGCAGGCAATGCCAGCAGAGAGTTAATAAAATAAGACTACCACAATCAAATAAGATTATGGAAATCAACTCCAAGTTCAGGAGATGAAAACAGACACAAGAACCACAGACAACTGCTTGGACTGAGAATCAGACTTGGCCCCGAGCTTCCTGGCAATCAGCCCCCAACGTTTCACAATTAAAGCTTAGTGCTTGCATATTCAAAGAGTAGGGCAGAGAATGTTTTTCTCAGAAAACAATTCTGACTGCCACAGTGCAGAGGCCTCGTAAGGGGGGTTTCGAGGAGGACTTCACAGCGGCAGCTGCCCTGTTCGTCTTTCTAACAGTCTTGCCTGGGAGCTTCCAGCCTATTTGATTCTCTTCCCAGTTAGCAGGCAAACCCAGAGAGCAAATAAAGCTGCACACATAAAGCCTGGAAAGCCAGCAAGTAGATGTCCACGTTGCCAACCAAGCTTCACACCCTTGTTGTGGAAGAATTGTGTCCTCTCAAAATTCACACGAGGAAGCCCTAACCCCCAGCATGACTGTACTTGGAGCATTTAGGGAGGTAATTAAGGCTAAAGGAGCCATAAGGGTGGTGCCCTAATCCATCAAGACTAATGGCCTTATAAGAGGGAGTGACACCAGATACCTCTCTCTCTCTCTCTCTCTCTCTCTCTCTCTCTCTCTCTCTCTCTCACACACACACACACACACACACACACACGTGAAAGGCCATGTAAGGGCACAGCCAGAAGGTGGCCATCTACAAGCCAGGGAGAGAGGCTTCCCCAGAAACCAACCCAGATGGCACCTTGATCACGGCTCCCAGCCTCCATAACTGTGAGAAAATAAATGCCTGTTATTTAGGTGACCGGGTCGGTAGTGTTTTGAATGGCAGCCTGAGCAGACTAAGCCCCTCAGAGTAAACAAGAGCTGCTCACCGCCACAATGTACACCCGGATCATGACTTTGACGGGGTGGTTGGGTGGAATCCCTTGCAGGATTCTCAGCTGCCCGTTGTCCTCAGTGCTGGAATCCTCGGGGTTTTTGTAAATGCAGAAAGAGCCCTGGAAACACAAAACACTCATTGAAACGAGAGGGTCACGTGCAACCAAAAGCCACAGAGGGCATACCACTGGGAAACTGAGCACAGCTGGGGTCAAACAGGAGCACTGCCCTTGCCCTCTGAGTGTCCTCAGAGGTTCACGTAGCCTCCTGCATCTGAGCTTCGTCATGGCACATCAGTGAATCGGTGTTAGAGGGGAACACCTCCCCACAGGGCTGTTATGTGAGGAGCATGAATAGGAGCGTCAGATGGGAGCGCCTTTGGCATGTGGGAGCTGAGCCAATGCTTTCTCCTGTTATCTCATTCAATCCTGACTGCAGTGATTCCATTTTTAGGCTGTAACCAAGACGCAGAGTGGCCACGTGCTGCTCAAGATCATGAAGCCAGTTAGCATTATAACCAGGATCAAAATCGACATTGGCAGACTGCAATACCCATGTTATTTCCAACACACGACACTGCATGTAAAGGGCCCGGCATGCAGTAGGTTCCTAGTGTGAACTACTACTCTGTGTTGCTGACACCGTACCTCTGCCAGATGAAGGGTTTGTGTTGTTTGATTAGTTTAATCATCCAACTGGTGGGTTCATGTAACTTGTACATTTGGTAGGTCAGGGGTGGAAGAACAAAGTAAAGTACAGTGATTATTTTTTTTTATTGTTGTTTAAGGTATTACAAATAGTAGCACATATGTTTCCTTTTCTTTTCCCAATTGACAGTAATTATTTTTTAAAATATATTTTTATTGATTTCAAAGAGGAAGAGGGAAAGAGAGATAGAAACATTAATGATGATAGAGAATCATTGATTGCTTCCTGCATACCCTATACTGGGCCAGCAACCTGAGCATGTGTCCTGACCAGGAATCAAACCATGACCTCCTGGTTCATACATAGGTCGATGCTCAACTACTGAGCCACACCGGCCAGGCAAAATTCAGTGATTCTTTAGGGTAACAACTCTCTCTCCTCATATTCCACTAGTCTGACTTCCAACCCCCTTCACTGCCCATGTAGCAAGTGTCTCAAATGACTGGGGTTGGGTCCTGTGAGGCTCTAGAGAGGATCTTGTAAAAGATGTAGGACTTTCCTTATACACATCCCACATCACAAACCCATCAATAGAATTGATCCGTATCTGACATTTATGGACAGAAGGATCAAATAAAAGAGTTAACTCTGGAACTTGCCTTAAATTTTCCTATGACTCGGTCTCCATCAAGGCCATGGTCATCTTCTGTAGACTTGCCTCTGAAGAGCTCAAAGGTTTTCACCCAGTCTTCAAAATTGCTGAACTCACTCTCGAGGTCGCCATCATATATCTTTAGGGAGAAGAGAGGAGAGTGTGCTCAGACAAAGGAAAGAAGGCCCAAGATCAATGTAATGAAAAATGCCAAGATCCTCCAAAGCCAGACTTGATAGACACCCCTTGGAAAAATCTAGAGGCTGCTGTTAATTATCTTTAGAAAAATAAGGAATATGACAGAATCAGCATTCTTGGATCTGACGACCCCTCTAAAATTTATAAAACCTTTTGATAAACTTTGAAATTCCAAGAAATGTATAGCTAAACCAACATTTTTAAAATATAATTTAAAAGTATAAACATGACAAACTTTTTAATAGCTAATTGATGTCTTTGGCTTTTTTGATATAGACTATTATATTTTGAGGTCTTTATATGCTTCTTAAGTATCTAATTCTTAACCTATATAAAGTGATTATATATATATATTTTTTTAAAAATATATATTTTTATTGATTTCAGAGAGAAAGAGAGAGGTACAGAGAGATGGGAACGTCAACAATGAGAGAATTATTGATTGGCTGCCTCCTGCACAATCTGGAGATTGAGCCTGCAACCTAGGCATGTGCCCTTGATCAGAACTGAACCCAGGACCCTTCAGTCCCCAGGCTAATGCTCTATCCACTGAGCCAAACCAGCTAGAGCTAAAATGTTTTGTTTTTATTATAATACATTTAGACATGAGTTTTCCAAGTGGGAAATTATATATACACTTTAGAAATGCAAAACTGAACTTAAGTTTGGTAATATAATTGAATACATTATTCAAATTTTCTATCAAAATTATTTAATTTTGTTATTGAGATACATAATTTTCATACTCCTAGTTTTCATATTCACCGACATGCCTCTAGCTGATAGCCTCTGGCTAACGTTAAAATTGGTCTGATGGAACTGACTTCAGTTAGAGTTAAAACTCCTGCTAATTTGAGTATGTATACATCTGCATGATGATGACAAGCTTTAAGAGGTGAGCCAAGGGGAACGCATGCTCTGTCAGTGACCTTGCTGGATGCAGGCTAACCAATGTAAGTTAGGCCCCTTTCTAACAGGAGGATGTAGAAAATAGAAAATTAGCAAGCTCCATTGTCTTTGCTTACATGCTTGTTAAACCTCATTTCTCTGCATCGGTGATTATAATGAAGACAAAGTAAGTTAGTTCAGACAGACATCACTAGGATTGACTGAAGCACCAACAGGACCCCCTTCTGAGCTTCCCACCCCTCCCATGGTGCAATGGCTGTGCCCACACACCTTCAAGGTGGCCAGGTTGGGGATGTCATCTTCTTTGGGCTTCTTCTTGAGCAATTTGTCTTTCTTCTTCTTCGGGCCATCTTCTATATTCACCACGACCTCATCTGGCTTTGCATCTGTGGATATTTAGTGGAAACTGTTAGATTCTCACAGCTGCTGAGATGAGAAGAAACAAAGTCAAGCTCCTTCTTTCTCTTTGTTCTGGCATGTGTCCTGGCATTTCTTTTCAAAAGGAAATGGTAACATTTTGCTGTAGGTCTGCTATAGTCTGTGCATTGCAGAACCAGGGGAGATGCCACTTGCACAGTAAAGCAATGCCACCAGAACCTCTGGGGCCAGACAGTGAGCTGGCCAGTCCTGATACACATAAGAACTCCTTAAACAAGGCATAAGGGTGGTTGATGCAGGGAGATAATTTTCTCAGGAATTCAACTAGCAAAGAACAGACTCAGGATGGACTGACTCCAAAGCTCTGAGTTACATTCCCTTTTAGATCTTTATGAACTTGAGATTCATCTAGTTCAATGGTCGGCAAACTGCGGCTCGAAAGCCACATGTAGCTCTTTGGTCCCTAGAGTGTGGCTCTTCCACAAAATACCACGGCCTGGGAGAGTCTATTTTGAAGGAGTGGCCTTAGAAGAAGTTTAAGTTTAAAAAATTTGGCTCTCAAAAGAAATTTCAATCGTTGTACTGTTGATATTTGGCTCTGTTGACTAATGATTTTGCCGACCACTGATCTAGTTTAATAACCCGAGGCTCAAATATGTTAAGGGTCTTGCACAAAGTCACGAATGTAGTTAGAGAGACTGCTCAGTAATTTTTTAGGAGCAGGCCCTAGAAATACACTGCCTGAGACAGACTTCTGCTCTGCTAGATTCTAGCTGTGTGAACTTGGGCAACTTGCATAACCTCTTTGTACCTCTGTTTTACCATCTGCAAAATGAAGCCAGTGCTGCTATGTCATGAGATGCTCTTAGAATGACATATGCTAATTAGGAGTGATCTTAGAATGCCATATGCTAATTAGGAGTGGTCTGAGGAAGAGCCTGACTCTAGTTCTCCTGCTTCCATCAGTGTCACCTGAAGCTGAGTACTGGACACTTGGTGTTATGGTTGTTTGTAGGCCAAGACCTTCTGTTGGCTTGAATCGAGTTTGAGATCATTTCTAATCCCAGGCCTCTTTCATTTATTTCTGCCAAACCACATCCATCCAATTCTTGTAAACTGAGTTTGGGAAGCTAAATCCAGGTCACCTCTATTAAAGTTTACCATGTTGGTTTTGGCCTGTCATCCCAGCTCACTTCTATTTTTACTCTGCTGTTTCTACACTCAGATTGTCAATGAGGGACGTGAGCCAAAGGGTTGATTTCAGCACTGAACTAGAGTTAGGAGACATGGGAGCTGGTCCCAGTACAGCTCAAATCAGCTACATGTCATCTTAAAGCACTGTCATCTTACTGAGATTGTTTCCTCACCTGGGAAATTAAGAAATACAGCTCCATAGTACCTCCCATTGCTTCCATTTAGTAATTCCCCAATGGCCTTATTCTATGTTTAAGTGTTCCTCAGAACAACTACTTACCTGTATTGTCTTTTTTCTCTTTGGAATTTCTTTCCTTTTCCTTTGAGAAAAGATAGAGATCAGATTACTGACACTGTCGTGCCTCGTTTATTAATCCTGACTTGCTAAGAGTTCTAATTCAATTATCTCAGCCCTCTGCATAGGGGTAGAGATCCATTTTTAGAGTATGCAAACAGTCCCAAAGTTAACCCCCAAGTGAAGCCTTGCTGTAAAGACCCGAGACCCAAGGGCAGTGAGGTGCCCTGCCCTAGAGAAAAGGTGCCCACACTTCCTAGAACAGTGCCACCAAGCGGTAGACTCCCTTGTCCTCCATGTGCAGCCTTCTCTCAGCCTGGAAAACAGCCCCTGCTCCCCTTATTTTCCCACCTCCCTGAAGCATCTTCCATCTGACCACCACAGTCTGCAGCTGAGTTTGCCCGCTGGCATGTTAGGTTGTTGGGCTAGTCCCAGTGCCTGGGCAGGTTGTCAGAGAAAGGGGAAAGGGCTGAGCACTCACTAGATGTGTGTCCATTGCTACAAAGGAGGGAGGTTGGAAGCAGGGACTAACACATGGTTTGTTTATTTAACTACATAAACAATCTCCAGGGATGTCCCTAGATAAAGAAACTATGCTCTTTCCAAACTCAAGAATCAGAAGACTTTCTATTCAACTGCATATGGTGATATCTGACTAACCTTCCTTTCCTTTCTTACTTGGAAATGAGATGTCTTACCAAATTCAGCCACTGAGCTTCGGTTGATTCTCCAGACCCATTCCCCAGTGGTTCTCTTCAGTTTATAACTCAATCTCTTTCATGTGCCATGTGCACAATGCCCTGCTCTGGCAATACACTGATCAGTCCCATTGGCTAAAGCCTAGACCTCTGACTTTACTCCCCATATGAACTTAGAATCCTGCTGGACACCTGTACCTGAAGCCCCCATCGCTGATGCCCACCTGTCCAGAGACCCCATTTCTCCTAGCTGGACCTCCCTGAGTCTGACTGCTGGACAAATTCTCCAGATGCCATGCTGGAATGAATACCCTTCCAGCATTTTACCACAGAGCTGATGTCCTAGGGTCAGCTCCAGCCAGAGGGTGGCTGTTAGCAATTCTGGGCCCCTGGTCCTTCCAGGCTGTGAACCCTTCTGCAATTCACAGAGTAGAGCCTACCTGTGGTGGATTTAAAAGAAGGAATAATGTAGAATTGGGAAGGTGGTAGAAGAGACAACTTGTTTATTGAGTCCCTTGATTGTCACCACCAGGGGAGTCTTTACCTTCTGTGCTTTCTTCAGGGAAGCGTAGTATTTGGACCACCAGTCAATGACGTTTTCAGCAGATTCATCTGCTATGGTCCTCTTTCTTCTTTTGGTAGACCTCCGGGAAGGTTTCCTGGCGTCCTGGCAAAAGATGAGGATGGGTTGTTAGTTAGGCCCCATGGAACTGCACGGAGCTGTTGGTGGCTGACTTATTTCCTGAAAAGAAAGATGCACTCTGGGAGGCGGATGGAGGTGTTGGCAGGTTTTGTGGTTATAGCTCTCTGTACCACTTCAACAAGTGAAAGCTTAATAATCTGTCTACCCATTCATTTATGAACAAGCATTTATTAAACAGATGTGAGATACTGTGCTTGACTTTGGGGAAGTGGATGCAGCCCCCACCTTTGGGAAGCTTACAGTTCAGGAGGGGAGACTGAGTTATGATACAATGTGGTATAATGGACAGGGCTTTACAGACCTGGGTTATAAGTCATTAAGCAATTAATTTAAATTTGTGACAATAATACCTGCCTACTTCGCTGTCATGAGGATTGAGTGACATAATACAGACAATTTTCCTTTTGCATCATTTCTGATTTGAATGGGTACAAATAAATGGCACCTAAACGTAAATGAGGGGTAGGAGAGGTAATATACATATCTGGTAATATACATATATGTCATATTTGCTGGAGAAGACAGTTGGCTAATTGGAGGAGGCTATCTTTGCAAACACATCATGTAACCCAATACTCATTCACTCTCTTGAACATCTCTTGAGTCCCTACCTATGATGTGCCACGCATTCTATCAAATGCAGGGAATGCAGAGATGTTTAAAAAAACTACCTTTGATCTAGAGGGGCCCACAGTTTTATGGTGTGAACAAACATTTAAACTGAGATTTCTAACCATGCTGGTGGGAGAAAGAGGGCCTCTTCAGGTGTCATAGAGGGACACGCTGAGCCTGGATGAGATGGGAACAGCCTGAGCAAACATCCACTAATCTACGTTATTCTGCTTTCTATTTCAGCCATTACCATTTGCTGGGCAAGCAATCTCTTCGGACTTTCTTAAACTGCCTCCTTCAAGTCAATTGATGCCCAGGACACCGTACTTAAGTTTATGGCACAGAAAGATAAATCCCATCCTTGGCTTATGGTTCTTTGTATATGTGTCCATCTCCCCTTCCAGACTCTTAGCTACCTGGGAATGAGAAGTCTCACTCCTCTTTAGAGTCCAGAAGACACACATTTTTGTTCCACATGCCCTTGTACAAAGTCGGTTCTAAATATCTGGGGATTAGTCCTAGATGTGAAACCACTGTCTTTCCAAATGAATAAACTGACAAAAGTTTCTGTTCAGTTAAGTATTACTGTTTTGTGTGACTGGCACTTTAATTTCATATATGTTGACATGTCTGACTATAACAGTGCTGCAAAGTGAGTATCAATATCCGCATTTTACAGATGCGGAAACTGATGCTCAGAAATGTGAGGTTGCTTGCTCGTGGTCACACAGCCAGTAGGTGGGAGGAGGTAACTAGAGCCTCCCATACAAACTCAAATGAGCCTTGCGAATAGGAAGAGGGATTCGGTTCTGACCTTAGCTTTTCCGTCCTGTGGTGGCTCCTGGGCTGCAGGCGGGCGTTCAGCCGCCAGCATAGGGGCCGAGTCAGGGATGTCAACCTTACTGGCCTGCTGGGCCTGGGCAGAGTCAGGGACCACTGTGGGAGGTGGCTCAACGTCCACGTAGATGTGATCTGTTGAGGGGTCCTGGGAGGAGCTGAGGGACTCAGAGGGCTCAGTGGCTATTAGCGAATCTGAAATAAGCAAAATGAAAGCACATCAGGTTGGGGAAATCGGGAAGTCGTTTCAGGGACCCAACACTGGCACTAGGCAGCTCTGGATGCAAATATGGCAAGTTCCTCCCATCTCTGAACCTCAGTTTCCTTATTGACAAAATGGCAGTGACTGGGGTCATAAGTGAGATCAGGATGTAAGGCATTTGATGCCTAATAGCTAATCAATAAATGGTCACACTTATTATTGATCCTCAGAGTAATTTTAATGAATAGCGGCCATTTATCACAGCATTGTCTGTGGAAGTGGGGAGTTGAAGGCAGCCTGGAGTCTAACATAAGGGAAAAGGAAAAGCAAAGTGAGGTAGGTGCAGCAGGCACGGTAACAAGCTAATAATGTACACACAGCAGTATGGACAGATCTTAAAACACAGCTTTGAGTGGAAAGTGTAGGAAACCAAAGGAAGGTTCTGGCACCATTTCATAACCGTTTTATTTATAAATCGGATTTACATTTTACAAGAATTGGTGGTGTGGGGCCTGCAGCGGGGAGGGGAGTGGGAGCGGGGACAGGAATAAGGCACGAGGGACGGTGGATATAATGAGCAGCTTTGAACAGACTGATGATAATTGTACATCATGAACTGAGAAGTGCAATTAATTCAACTCTGTGCACCTGAGATCTGAAACAGACCAAATTAAAGTAACATCAAGCAGAGAAAACCGTCAGGGAGTGGAGGCGGGAGGAAGCTTGAGGAAGGCTGCTCAGAGTTGTTGACCCTGATGCCATTCTTAAAGCAAGAATCTGGCAACTAACGAAGCAGAGGTGGCACTTAAAGAGCAGATTCTTCAGAAAGATCCAGTTGACCAGGGGGAGGGGGCGGGGCATCGTGGTGCGGGTCCCACCGCCGCCCACAGCCCCAGACCCAAGGGGAGCTTCCTACCTTGCCCAGGCTGGGCTCCGTCCACCTGTGAGGAGGGGGCGAGGGGCTCCCTGGATTTACACAGGAACTGCTTCAAGCAGTTGATGGTGTAGGTGCCCACCAGGGTGCTCCTCCCGAAAGCCCGCCAGTCCACCACGCTGATGCTCAGGGGCGGGTGCAGCAGCTCGTTCTCGGGCAGCTCCTGCGGGGAGAGGCCAGCACCAGGTCAGGCACGGCCTGGCTGAGCCTGGCTGTGGCGCCCTGCTGACCCGTCTGGGGCAGGACCAAGGTAAGCCTGACGCCCTTCCTCCCTCTGTCCCTGCCTGGTCATTCTCTCCTTCCAGGCCACCCCTGCAGCTTGCCAGAAGTCCGGAGCAGTGCCTTCCCAAGCCACGGCGTGATGACCCAAAATGGGAAGAGCGGCACCAACAGTTCATCCGGGGTTTAAACTGCAAAAATCCCACACTTCCAATGGCAGTAGCTGTCAATCGTCTCATTTCGTCATTATTCACCAGAGCTCTCATCTCAAAGAGAGGGGTACCCGGGCCCAAGACACAAAAGGGAGCCGTTCCAAATGGAGCTGCGGGTGAAGGGCCCACCTGTTTCCCTGGTGTCCCCCCATCCCCGCCCCCAAAGCTCAGTGTGAAATGTTTGCACACAGATGCACATTCTTTCATCCTAATCTTGGCTGATTTAGCATATGTGCCCATTGGCATCGACTGGGCTGGACAAAGCGAACTCCTCACAATGAGCTCCAAATCAGAGCACAAAAATGTATGTTGAAATACTGAGACAAAAAGACAGATGCTAAAAAAAAAAAGTCACTCTAGAGAAAGCATAAGTTCACATATAAACAACTGCTGTTTTATGCATAAATACATTTTAAAAATCTATTAAAAATGAGTTTTGTGAGGGTATGTTCTCAGCCAGTGGTTCTCAAACTTTAATATGTAACAAAGGGTTCGTTAAGCCAGAACTGTCTGGGTCCCAGCCCCCAACAGTTTGTGATTCTGTAGGTGTGGGGTGGGGCCTTTTAGAAACAGGTCCAGGTGATGCTGATGCTGAAGCTGATGAAGCGGGTGGGGCTGCACTTTGAGGACCACTGTTAGCCCGATTTGATCGACTGTATGATCTAACCTGGCACTTTCCAAACCAAACCAAACAACAACAAAAGTCTATTTTATCTCATTCTGAGCTGGCTTTTCACTAAGTTAGGCTGTTCTTCCTTGCAGGTGGTGGGGCAGCCCAAACTCCAAAACATCTCCCCTAGACAATCAGCCTGCGAGAACGAAGGGCAGGAGTGGTGGGGAACGAGGTGCACGCACCACTTCGAAAGCGTCTGCCTGGATGCTGAAGTTCGGGTTGTTCTTGTAGCTCTGGATCACGCAGGACTTGACTCCTCGTCCCCCGCACTCGATGAGAACCTGAGGACGATCCACCGAGAGCAGCTGCACCTTCTTCATCTCTCGGACTCCCCAGAAGAGAACCTGAGGAGAGGACCGGCAGAGCTGTCACTCCAAGGCCCGGGGAGGAGCCAGCGAGGAGGCCCACAGGCTGCCTGGGAACTACAGGACGTTCTTCCCGGAAAGGACTGGGCAGCAACTCGAGGGCCCATCTGATCAACTGTGTCTCCTTCCCACCCCACAACTCCCCTCGTGCAACGCACTACTGCCCTTCTGTCCCAAAGATCAACTCGACCCTTCCCTGCGCCTACCTCCACTCGGTATTTACTCAGCACTGGCCGAATGCTGGCAGGAACTGGGTAGATCTGGGTGACATCTGGTGGGTCAATGGGAGGGAGCCCTTGCAGCCCGGATGAAGGGACCTACCACAAAGAACAAGTGCTGGTTAGAAGGTCAAGGTCAGGCAAGGACCTCATCCGTAAGACAGTCATTTTTCACCCAGCCCCCCATCTCTCCTCCCATCTGGCAACTGTCAAGTTGTTCTATGAATCTATGAGTCTGTTTCTGTTTTGTTTGTTCTTTTATTTTATTTTCTAGATTCCACTTATAACTGAAATCATATGGTGTTTGTCTTTCTCGGGAGGATTTAAGAAGTACAAAGTAGCAGTTATAAAAACAGCCATAGGGATATAAAGTGCAGCATAGGAAATATAGTCAGTAACACTGTAATAACCATGCATAGTGTCAGTTTGGTAAGGGTGGTCACATCATAAGTTATATAAATATCTATTCACTATGCTGCATGCCTAGAACTAATTTAATAGTACATGTTGACTATAAATTGAAAAATAAAAAACGACCCATGAATATAAGGTTTGCATAGGCAGACAGGTCTCATTTCAGTAGAAAGGCATTCTCATAATTAAAATCCCTTAATTCCTCGCCCCACTTCACCTACAGACAGGCTGGATCAGTGGTCGCCAACCGGTGGCCCGTGGACCACGGGTGTCCGTGAGGTCTGAAAGGTTGGCGATCACTGGGCTGGATGACAATCTAGGCAGGAGCTGATGAACGCTGGGACCTGGACGTCTCAGTGAGGATGGCAAGGAAGGACATGCATGTTTTACGTGTAGCTGGACTTAGTCATTGACGGAAAATGGAGAACGAGGGAAAGAGGATATTTCTGGGACTGTCCCACCCCGTGAGATACACGTGGCTCACTGATGAATCTGAGTTGCTTCCTTTTATTTTTTCCCTCATTCACCTGTTATCACCACCAGCCAAATTAAGTAATTGATTAAAACCCTTTCCTCCATAAAAACATTTAGCAAAGACAATGTTTCCAGCTTAAAATGCTACCAAGATGATGCATTTTACAACACTTATTTATTAACTGGCAAGTGCATTCATTTGCAAGTGCTCATTTAGTGAGCACTTAACAATGTGCCTCAAAGTTAATAGGTTAATGAGCTCTCCGTAAGACAGGGGTGGAGGAGAAAAGTAGCTAGCTCCTCGCAAACTGATAAAACGACATCGAAACTCCAGCAGTGGGCTGGGGAAGGGGCTCAGATCAAAACTGACCCTTGCAGACTTAAATATCCCTCATGTTGCTACAGAGCTTCCTGCTACAGAGATTCCTGGTTAGTCAAATAGAAATCACGCCCAATCAGTGAAACAGAAAATGAAGTCTTTTAGAGGAAGGCCTCTAAGGATGAAAGTATGTCATTTCCTGTGCATTTGGAGTTAACCAAACTGTAGGAGGACAATCGTCTATATATATAAAAGCCTAAGCAACTGGTCATGACATGCAATGATCACCCGGGGGCAGATGCTCAACACAGGAGCTGCCAGGCGATAGCAACTTTGCAGTGCCCTCTCGTACTCCAGGACCCCTTGGGGGATGTCAGACTGCTGGCTTCGGCCCAATTCCTGCAGGCCAGGCTGAGGGACCCCACTTGCCAGAGGGACCCCGCTCACTCTGCAGGTGCCCTTCAAGCCCTGGCGCCGTGCCAGGTGCTTCCAGCCAAAAAGGGACTATGAGAGATTGTCTCCAGGGCTTGTCTGGCCCACCTCACCCAGTTCCATCCTGCTGGCCACCTTCAAATTAATTTCCTTTCAATGTGCACAAATCTGTGCATTGGGCCTCTAGTCCTATTAATAAAAGCCTATGTGGTTGCAATGTCCTCACACTGTGATGCCCTCACGCTATAACGAGTGATTACAAGGAGGCTATGTGTGTGTACAGTGTGTGTGTACAGTGGATGCACACATGTGGGTGGACAGGGCTGTGTGTATTTGTGATTACAAGGAGGCTATGTGTGTGTACAATGTGTGTGTACAGTGGATGCACACATGTGGGTGGACAGGGCTGTGTGTATTTGTGATTACAAGGAGGCTATGTGTGTGTACAGTGTGTGTGTACAGTGGATGCACACATGTGGGTGGACAGGGCTGTGTGTATTTGTGATTACAAGGAGGCTATGTGTGTGTACAGTGTGTGTCTACAGTGGATGCACACATGTGGGTGGACAGGGCTGTGTGTATTTGTGGGTGGGCAGGGGCTTGAAGCTATGTGTGTAGAGGCAGGTCCCGAAGCTCAGTGTGGTAAAGCCAGGGGTCTCACGGCTCCAGGGCAGGTCCTGCCGCTCTGGCCTACCTCTTTGGGGCAATCCATTGAGAAGCCTGGAATAGGTGGGTGGGGCCTACCTCTTTGGGGCGATCAATCTCGGGGCTCCCACACTGTGAGAGGGCTGGCTGACTCCCCTCAGCCAGCCTTAATAAAATCTCACACAAAGGACTTAGAAAGGGTTGTCCTCCCTTGTGCAGGCCATCAAGCACTGCCTTCAAGATCTGGCTCAACACAGGTATCTTTCAAGAAGCTGTCCCTGATTTGGTCCCAGCCTCTGGGGCTGTTCTCCTACCCTTCAGTCCTTAGAACATAGCATGTCCTCTCTAGAAGCTTAGTGCAGAAACTCATGTCTGAGCCTGGACACCAGGCTCTGCTGTGTGACCCTGCATGAGTCTCTTTCCCTCTCTGGGCCTCTGATATTGGGCCCGATGATCTTTGAGTGCCTTGGAAGTCAGATGTTCTATGAGGCATTGTTTTGGGGAAGGAGGTTCTCCTCATGGGATGGGGGGGGGGGGGAGATATTTGTCTGGCCCAGAGGAGGTGTTTGTTTACTTCATGTCATTCTCCCAGTCCCACAATTGGCATTCCACAGCCAATGGGCTCTTGATAAATGTTTATTGGCTGCCTGACACGTTAGCTCCATATGCCCGACAAAGCCTAATTGCTCACCACAACCTGCAAAGCACAAATATATCATCCTTTCTTTTTCACAGAAATATTCCAGTTGGCAAGGGCAGATGTGGTCAATTCAATTATAAGAAAGCTCAGAAAAAAGCAGACAGCGGATACCGCGAATGCCAAACAGGCTCAAGACAATGAAGGTGCAGAAGGAGCCAGGCCAGATAGGGGAGCTGAGAAATAATGAGGATGCATTGCTGATGCTGCCTGGCGGCGGAGAGATGAGCGATTTGCCTGCAAAACACCACCTCACTGAGAAAGCTACCTGCCCCTGGAGCCCCCGAGGTAAAGAAAGACACAGAACAGCTGGGATGGGGCAGAGGACAGTGCCCTGGGTGGTTTTTACAAAGCGCCCCATGTCTGTTTGCTCATCCCAGGGCTGCAGAAATGTCGGCCTGGCGAAGCTTTGTTCCATGAGTGCTTGAAAGATGCCCTTAGTGTTCAACACAGGCTGTGAAGCTCACTGCGCGGTGGAGATTAAACGGCTCTGCTCCCAGCGAAGCTGAAATGCTTTCCCAGTGAAATGGGGCAGCTGCTGGTTTGGAAAAGGACCTGGTGTGTAGTGTCTCGGTGCACGGGGCCAGGGAAAGATAAAGAATTGTTATAAAGGCAAAATGGTAAGAATCGGGGTGGGCAGGATAAGCTGGCCCCAAAGCCAGATTGTTGTAACATCCCAGTAGAGACAGAATATTGGTACCTCAAAGGAGGGCTCCCTGCAGGCTGTGATGGGACCTAGGGTGCAAAGGTCAGAGAGCTGCCACTCTCAGGGTCATGCACGTGAACAAATGGCCTTCCCACAGCCCGAATTGAACAGGAAAGAGGCAGCGTGCTGGAAGGCCGAAGAAAGCAACTGACTGAGGCAGGGTGAGGAAAGCTTCCGGGAGGAGGCATCTCTGGTTCTGAATTTGATGATGACCTTTTCCCTAGAGAGGCAGGAGGAGTGTGGAGGTTGGGGTGGGCAGAGTGGGAAACATTTCCAAATGGGGCAACCGCATGACTCAGAGTAGCCTGGCACAAAGAGGCCATGGTGAGTGCAGAGTCATATGTTGAGATGTGAGGCTGAAAAACAGCTTGAAGCCAAATTTGGGGAGCATTTCAATGCCAACCTATAATTTCCTAAGGGCCAGATTTTTGTGTGTGTGTGAACAACCATAAAGAGTTATTATGCAAAGAAAGAAAAGTCTCATAGTCAAAAACCTTTGGAAGGTCCTAGATCTTCTCAGAGTCCTCACCATGGTAATGGGCATTTCCGTTCCCCACGAGGGACATAACCTGAGGCAGTTCCCAAATTTCATTTCCCTTATTTGGAGGGACTGCATTTGGTGTTAAAAAAAAAAAAAAAAAAAGCAGACTTGGGGAAATGTTTCTGGAGGTAGTAAGCAGCAGGGAGCCACTGTTGATTTCTGAAGAGGAGAGTGGTGTGGTCCACTGGTGTTCTGGAAGGGCCATGGAGGATAAAATGAACAAGAAAGGGGCAGGAAAGAAGCTGGAATACCAGGAAAAGAGGCCAACGCAGCAGTCCTGAGGGGAAGCAGGGTCTGTGAGAACAGGGGAGAGGGAAGCCGTCCAGGGAACGGTGTGGCCTGGCTCTAGGTCCAGAGGGGAGAATTAAAGCTGAGTCTGAATTTTCAAGGCAGAGTCCGGGAGAAGAGTAGGGCCATGAGCCAGGGTGGGGATGACAGGGGTGTGCAGGAGGCAGCTAGCTTGGGCAGGGATGGGAAATAAAGATCATGAATTCCCTTTGGGGTATTGAAACGTCTCTCCTGAGACGGGGGAGTGTTTCAGAAAAGGCGATGGAGAGGCTGAGCGGCCATCGCAGAAGAGAGCAGTGGGAGACAGATGAAGGCATTTCCAGCTCCTGTCTCTCAGCATGTACGAGACGCACAGGCAAAGACAGCTGTGCCGATGATCAAATTACCTTTTGAACAAGTAATCAAATGAGAAGTCCTAATGGAACCCAAATGAATTTTCTCTCTTAGGCTGCTCGCCTCAGACAATGCTTCCTCTATTAACTCAGCTGTCAGCAGGGTCTCACCTCTCTGCTCAGCGTGAAGGAGAAGGGAGGGGAGGAGGTGGACATGGAATAGAGAGAGCCAGAGCCCTGGGAGGACCTGAAGGGGTCAGTAGGCCAGGCCCTCAGTGACAGACCAGGGGACTCAGAGCACTTCAGGAAGCTTCGTGTAATGAAAAGAATGGTTAACTGGATCCAATTCAATTAACCTTGAGCCTCAGCTTCCTTTTTTTTTTTTTTTTTTTTTTTAAATTACCTGCTGGTGTGGCTCAGTGAGTGAGTATCAACCTATGAACCAGGAAGTCATGGTTCAATTCCCAGTCAGAACACATGCCCGGGTTGTGGGCTCAATCCCCAGTAGGGGTTGTGTAGGATCTCTCTCATCATTTATGTTTCTATCTTTCCCTCTCCCTTCCTCTCTGAAATCAATAAAAATATATTTTTTAAAAAAAAGTTAAATGTATTGGGGAAACATCAGTTAATAACAGTATATAATTTTCAGTTGTGCAGATTATAATTTGCTGTGTGTGTACTGCCTGTGAAATGGAAATCAGAATACTATCTCAGCAGGTCGGAGGAAGGTCTGGTGTGATGAAAGGAGAGTGAGGCAGCAAACACAAGGCTGGCTCATGGTAAGCCCCACAAATGTCTGCTCCCTTCCTCTTTGCTACCCTCTCATGGTCCATAGGCTGCTCAAGGACTTGTACAGAGGGCTGTTCAAGCATTGTTGGCTGAACCCGTAAGAACAGTCCATTCTGGGATTCTACCTTCCAGCACAGGGGATGCTGGGAATAGCCTGTTCTTAGGTGACACCTCCAAGATCCCCAGAAGGAGACACCTCCAGACCCAGGACAGCAGGGAGGGACCGGACACAGCTCCAAGGACGTGCCCTTCCACTTCCCTGGCCAGGTGGACTGGATAGACGATGACCAGTGCGGGTGCCACCTCCACCTCACTCACCTGTAACAGCTCGAACACGGCAAGGAGGTCCCCTCCAGAGAGGTTCCCACAGAAGATGGGGTGATAGCTCAGCCTGGGCGCCTCATAGTCCTGGTCGGCCAGCTTCACGACAGGGGCAGCCACTGTGGCTCCCAAATATTCTGGCTTTCCCTACGGCAGAAAAGAAGTGAGTTTTGACCCTGATTGCCACCTATCTGGTCCTGAGTTGCAGCAGCACAATTTTTAAAATAATCTTCACAAAACCATCAGCCTCAGTATCTCCCTCTTGCTGCTGCCCTCACACACCTTTCCAAAGACTGGACTCCCGGGGAAAACTCTAAGAGAGTCACCTTAAGGATTCCCTGGCCCAAGACTATCAGTTTCACTGAGCATAGAGAGCTCAGGGGCATAAAGTTAAAATAGTCATCTAGGGGAGCCCAGTCAGTGTGGCTCAGTGGTTGAGCTTTGACTATGAAGCAGGAGGTCACAGTTCAATTTCCAGTCGGCTGCATGCCCAGGGTTGCAGGCTCAATCCCCAAAAGAGGGTGTGCAGGAGGCTGCCAACCAGTGGTTCTCTCTCATCACTGGCATTTCTCTCTCTCTCCTTCTCCCTTCCTTTCTGAAATTATATATATAATAACAATCACCTAGGGTATCCTTGGAGGGGAAAAGGAGAAATAAGGTGGCACCAAACATTCCACAAGCTCTCCAGAGCAGGAAACTATTGTGGTCAGGAAAGTGAGCTTTGGAGTCTGGCAACCCTATGGCTTTGGGCCATTTCACTCAACCTTTTCTTAGCCTTATGCCTAAAATGTAGTTCAAACTACTATCTGTTAATAAGGCCATGACGGTTGATGTAATGATGTATGTGCTTTGCACAGTGACTGGTATACAATGAGTGCTCAACTCATGGTAAGATGATGATGGTGATGTGATGATGATGATGATGATAAATGTCAATATGCTTAAGTAACAGAGCAGTTCTACCCTATTTTTCTTGATAGTAAAAGAGGGTATTAACATATCTATATATATAAAAGCCTAAGCAACCCTTACAACCTGTCGACTGGAATGACTGGTTGACCAGTCGCTATGACATACACTGACCACCAGGGGTCAGACACTCAATACAGGAGCTGCCCCCTGGGGGTCAGTGCACTCCCACAGCCAAACTCCCGCTGTCCCTCCCCCCAGCTGGCAGCCCCCATTGGCTAAACCATTCCTAGAGACCTGCTTCTGGGTCAGGGTTTCATATGTGGCAGAACAGCTTCCTCACTGCAATCTATTGAAAGGCAGGCCTCAACACAAGGATTTATCTCTCTCCCATCCACTTCCTTCCCCTGGGGCCACCCACAGTAGTGAGGGAAGGAGGAGGAAGGTGGGGGAACTGTGTGGCTTCAGCATCCATTCCTTCTGAGCCTGGCCCCAGCAACTGGAGCCTCCTCTCCGGACCCTGCAGGGGCCTCTGGGCCGGGCTGAGACTGGGAACCAGGGGTGGGTGATGGCGGAAGCGGCCCCTTTCCCAGCGGAGCTGAGGGCAATCTGTACTCTCCAAGGTGCCCGCTCACCTTCTACAATTTTCCCATCCTCATTTCCTCCTGACCTTGGATCAAGGTCAGAGCTGCCAGGATGCTCTGACGTAAAGAGCTTCTAGGAACAGCTGTTGTATTTAATATATTTGTGCTTCTGCAACTTCCCGAGGAGGTAGAGACAGCAAATAAACAAACACTGCCTTTCATTTTAGACTTCTCAATTTAAAAAGAAAATTTGATTTATTATTTTTTTAAAATCTCCAGTAATTTTTAATCTATCCAATGTTTCAGAACACAGACATCTTTGGAGAGGAAGAGGTCTGGTCACCATCATAACAAAAATGGGATAGAATGAATGCATTGTTGCAGGTTTCGGAAGCAACAGCCAAGAAAAAAATAAAGACCAGCTCCAAAGGCTGAATTGGTGACAATACCCATCCATTCCCTTCCAGCAGGCGAGACCAGTAAACACCTCCTGTTTTCAAAAGGCATGGACAGTGTCGTTACACAGCCATGGGATGTGGAACCAGCTGGGGCTGGGCACATGTGGGGGTTGCACTATAAAGTATCCTGTTCCTGAACCCGAAGCTCTGTGACCCAGACCCTATTATAATTGCAACATAAAGGGAACTCTAAGTGAAAAACCCTTTAGTGCAGCAAATGGTCACCACCCATTTTCCTGGTTCCCAGGTGGGGACTGCTGCCAGGCACGTCTGGGTCCTGAGCAGTAGCAGGCTGGTTAAATAACGTAAGTAAAACAAAGCGCAGCCAGCACTGTCCTGGGCCGCTCACCACCGCGTCGCTGTCATACAGCTCCACCACCACCAAGGGCGGGGACTCCTCCAGCTCCTTGTGGTCTCCATGCAGCACCAGGTCATTGAACAGCAGCATCTGGTTCCAGGTCGGGGAGAGGGTCTGGGAAATGACCTGGAAGGCGGGGCGGAAAGAAAAGTGAAAGACCACTCAGCCAGAGTGTGAGGCTTCCGAGGTGCATTCAGTGGATACCTATGAATGGCAAAGAGGACACATCCTCGTTATCACTGCTCACTCACTCCACATTCACGGGACAATGTGAACCGATGCCTTCTAAGTGCCAGATGCTTGTGGATGAAAAGATTCCTGCCCTGCAGATGCTTAAACAACTTTCAGGGGTAGAGCCCCTATGATGTTCAGCACCCTAAGCATTTAATATGTCATTTCAACTCCATCCTCTCGGGAGTGCTGTGATAAGACCAGCTGCCCTTCACACGCACTGCCTCTGGGAGCTGCACCCAGTGATCCATTCACATCACAGACCAGGAAGCTGAGGCTCACTTGTCAAGAGCCAACAAGTGGCAGAACTGAGATTTGGCCCAGAGCTCTGGTACCAAAGCCCAGGCCGCCAAACTCTTACAAAGCAGACGCTAATATTGTCTCAATTTTATGGAAGGGCAAACTGAGGATGGGGAATATCTGGTGATTCTTCACTTATGAGAAAATACAATTTTTTAAATCAAATCCTCTCTCTCTCTGGACAGGAAGCAGAGCATTCTGCACTCATCTTCTTTTCACACTCATTCTTTAGAATGGAGTCACTTCCTTCTGAGGTCTCTCTCGACTTCCCTCCTAGACAGAGCTAAGCCCTCTCTTCAGCGCCTCTTGGAGGCCCAGCAATCCAGGGTTTATCACAGGGTAGCTGTCTGTCCGGAGGACTGCCTATCTGCACAACCAGATCGCACAGAATGCAGGCCAGGGGCTGGCTCCACCCTCCCCATGTGCGCGTGCGCGTCTTCTCCCCCCCCCCCCCCCCCGCCCCCCGCCCCAGACCCCACTCCCCTGGCACAGAGCAGACACCCCACAGATGCTGGTGTGGCGGACACACCGCTGGTTCACATTATGATCCCGGTCTGCGTGTCATAAATCAAAATGCAATCTCACCCGTCACCCAGATCACGGCCTCACTTTGGGAAGAAATGTCAGCCTTTGTAACATCAGCCCACGTAATGGCCACCATTCATCAATCACCTATTCTCTTAACCCTGCTTCTTCACAATAGCCCTATTTTAAGATGGCAGACCAAGGTTTAGTGAGTCAATGCAGCTAGAAAAGAGATGAGCTGGAATGAAACCTCAGGTCTCTTTGTGTCCTCTGTCTTCACTCCCAGAGACAAGCAAATCCTTTACGGAGCGTCCCTCTCTCAGAACAGCCCATCCTCAGCGGACAGAGTAGGTCCTAGCAAATGCGATCCGACGAGCAAGCCTTGTGGACTTGCGCCGATTGTGAATGCTTTTCACATCTCCGCACTCAGGGCACAGAAAAGGGAGGGAGCACAGAGGAAAGGATCCGTCTCCATCAGGCCTCACAGCATCGTCAGGAAGTTGCATTTTGCAGAAGAAAGGCGCACTGAATTGCAGGGATGCTGAAGGTACACACAGCCTCCCCCGCCGGTAAGTGCAAAGCGACAGGCCAGCCTCGGCTTCCGGTCCGAAAAGCTGGAAACCTCCCCCCTCAGGACCCCTCGGTCACACTGGGCCTGTGTGCTGACTTCCCTCGTTCATTCCCCGCCCAACTTGGCCTTGTGCCTGGCACTCCACAGGAGCCCGAGGCGCCAGGCTCAGCTCTTCCTGCCACCCCCCTTTGCCTCGGGGACTTGCTCTCTGGCTGCAGAACAGTGGGTCACACTGGAACCACAGACCCCGTGTCCGTCCTCCCGTGCTTTTGAGTCTGAAGCACCTGCATGCCTATTACCCTGCCTTTTCTTTCCCGGGGCCTGCTGTGGGCCCAGGAAGAAGCAGGCGGCTGCCCTGGTTACCTTTGTGGTCTGGCAGTGGGAAAGGAACGTGACTTTGGCAAACGGGTCTGAAAGTCCACTGCTGTCAGCTGCGATGAGGCCCCGGGCCTGGTACATGTGCGCCCTCAGCTGGAAGATATGCCGGTCTGTGGACAGATAGCGGAAAGGGCGGCGTCAGTGGCTTCTAGGCACGTGGGTGTCTGTGTGCGACATGCGGCTGCATCCAGAGAAAGACAATGGAGCCACGGCACCACCAGACCCTGAGAGCGGAATGGATGCAGGAAAGAGGTGGTGTTGATGGCACTCAGGAGCCGGGCATTCTCCTTGGTGCTTTCACAACAGCCTTGTAAAGTACATATAATTACCTCCATCCTGCAGATGAGGGAAATGGCTCACAAGAAGGCTAAGATACTTTTCCAAATTTATAGAGCTAAAAAAAAATGCCCAGAGCCTGGGTTTCATTTCTATCACATTCAAAATCACCTCTTTCTAAAATACCACATTTTAATTCCCAGTAATTCTTCTGTTTCCTCTGATGTGTGTGTGTGTGTGTGTGTGTGTGTGTGTGTGTGTGAGAGAGAGAGAGAGAGAGAGAGAGAGAGAGAGAGAGAAAGAGGGAGAAATGGATTTTTCTACAAATGGTTTTTGCTTCAATAAAGTCTTAACTCATCCATTCATCTACTCATCCATTCAGCCAGCCAAGGTCATTTTGAGTACCTACTGTGTACCAGGTTCAGTTCTGATCTCTGAAGGTTCTGAAGTAGTTAAGACGACCCCTGCCCTTGGAGAGGACCAGGGAGAGAGGGGAAGAGATCCCTAAACACCGCAATCACAGTGACAGGAGACAGGACCAGTGTTCTGAGAGAGATACAGACAGAGGACATGGGAGGTTAAAGGCAGGAGCAGGCACTCCTGTTTGGCGGGATGGGAAGCAGAGAGAGGGCCGCAGTGGAGGGAGAGCAGGGTTCAATTGGGGGAGGCCAAGTCAGAGTTGAGAAGTTCCCAGCAGGGAAAGCGTCCTACTATGTCACTCCATGAAACATGCTGCAGAAGGCCAGAAAGCTCTGGGGAGAGTCTGTCCTCTCCTCTGAATTGGTAGTAGCTGGACCGACCAGGTAACTTGGGTTGCTAGAGGTAGTGTCAATAACAATAAGAAGATAACCTGATTTGGGTATTTTTCTCCCAAAGATAAAACTCTAAGGACAAGATGGAAAGCAGTGGAAACAAAGCAAGTTCTGGAGATTGTTTGCTCCATCAGTTACTAGCTGTGTGGTTTGGGGGAATTTCTAAGCATCTCTGATACATCCTTTGCGACTGAAAAATGAAGCAGCCACCCAGGGCTGATGTGAGAAATAAATGAAGTCTTCTGTATACAGTGTAGGGCACAATGCTTGGCAGGTGGTAGGTGTTCTCTCCAGATGCTTGTCTTCTCTGACTGTTGAGCCCTTATTGTCAAGGTCAACCACCATCAGAGGAGCTTTGTGCGACAAAGGAAAACCTGGCTCAATTCAAAACTCAGCTTCTGGCGAAGTGGAGGTAAAACTGTGCTATCCTATCCGAATTCGGCAGCCAGAGATCCTGCAAATCGAAGCAATTTTGGAAACAAGCAAAATGTGACTGTGAGGCATTAATATTTATAGCAAAACTTAAGTATTATGAAAATGTAAACAGGACAGCAATCATGAAAAATATCTACAAAGGAGAAAGGATTATTAAAGCAATCTGAATTTCTAGAAGCAGCCAAGTCAAGAAGCAAGCTAGTGAAACATGCTGACTCACTGATCCCAGTTTCCCTGGATCTTTTCTGGGAAATGCACATGCCTGCTACTGACAGATCAAAACCCCGATGCCGTGTAAAAGGGAAAAGCTGCTTTACTTCCACAGGTCATAGCAACAGAGAACTCACTGATAATGTACTGGAAAATTCATTGTTCACTTAAAATCCAAACTCAACCTACACAGTCTGCCTTTTCTTTGTTTTCTCTCCATTAGCACAAAAATACAAATTTTCATTTGAGATGTGTCTAATGACCTCACTTTATTCTTTTAGATCAGACATCGGAAGGTCAGGAAAAAAACCTTAGAAACTCCATTAAAAGAAGGCAAGTAAGTTGATCTTAAAACAATGCACAAACAACATGCATGTCTCCCTCCTCACTGTTTTCTCAGAAGCCCACCAGAGACACCTTATGACCCTCTGCCCAGCGGGCAGCATACCTTGGTAGATCAGGTTGGCTGGAGGTTGAGTGGGGACAGCCACTTTGGAGGACATTTCTGTCTCATAGCCGGCTGGCAAGTTGTCCAAAATGGCGCTGGAGTGTCTGGCCGAGCCCAGCCACAGGTACACGTCGACTTTCGCCTGCACCGACCAGCCAGCTGGCCGTTTGCTAGGAAGCTGTGGAGAGGTTACAAGGAAGCCCACCTCATTAGAAAGAGCTGGCTATGGGCCCTGCTCTTTGAGAAACGAGGTCCTTCCCGGGTTCCTAGGACACATCCAGGGGGTGCTCAGAGAGTGGTTCTCAGGAGCTCAGTGGTTCTCAGTAGCAAAATGGGACAAATGACCCCAGTTGCCACGATGCCAGCCCCGAGGTGGATGCAGTGTTAGCGGGCCTGAAGCTCAAACAGGCACCGTGTTACATATTTATGATCCTTGCCTCATTTAAACCGCACAGGCAGGTATGGCTATTGCCCCCATTTTATAGATGAAAAAACTCGGGCTCAGAGAGGTTAGGCGAGTTTTCAAAGCACACTCAGCTTTTAAGGGACAGAGCCAGGACGTGAACCCGGGAGAGACGACTTCAGGTCTCACTCCAGTCTCTGACCCCTACCACCTGCCTCTTCCCACACTGCGTTGAAATTTCCCTTCCCAGACTTTCCAAGTGCCTGGAGCTCCAGCGACAGCCTCTACCTCTTGGCTTCAGTCAGAACTCAAATGCTTCTTCCATAGGTAAAGCCTCCATGTGTTTGAAGAACCTACCTACTCTACCCTGTTTTTTCTTCCCAGCTAAATACTTCTCATTCCTTCCCCCTTCCTCATGCAGTGTGGTTTCTAATCCCCTCACCCGTCACCAGGAGTAGGAGACTCCTTGCCCCCATCTAAGGAGACCCTGGTCCCAGACGTGCCGGCATTCAGGATCGCTGGCAAGGCCTTCACACTGAGAATGGCAACCTGTCCATATTTTGTTGGCCCTTCTAAGTGGCTTTCCTTAGTTTTCTTAGGGTTCCCTATCAGTAATGCCCTCTTCCTTCTACACCACTTCTTTTCCATAGAGAATCACAAAATCCTACTATGAGAGGCTACAACTTGCTCTGACTTTTCCAAGGCCCCCCATGGAGAGCCCCTGAATCCAGCATTGAGCATAGTTGTTCACTTTCTTTCTTTTTTTATTTATTTTTATTTTTTTAATTTATTAAGGTATTATATGTGTACATAGCTTACCATTGCCCCCCCCCTCCACCTCCCATTCATGCCCTCCCTCCCCAGAGTTCTGTGTTCGTTGGTTGTACTTATATGTATGTATACCAGTCCTTCGGTTGTTCTCTTATCTCCCCCCAGGTCTCCTTCCCCTCCCAGCTGTCATTTGACAATCTGCTTGTTTTATGGTGACTATCTCAGGACCACATGAATAGAATCCGCTCCTCATTTGGCATTCTGCTTGTTTTATGGTGACTATCTCAGGACCACACGAATAGAATCTGATCCTCCTCTGGTTCACACCACCCTTCTCCCCGGGTTCCACTGCTTCCCCGGGGCACACGTCTCTCCCGAGGCACATATCTCCCCCGGGACACATGGCTCTCCTGGGACACACGGTTCCCCTGGGGCACCCAGCTCACCCGGCTCTCCTGGGACACCCAGCCCCCCTGGGGCACCCGGCTCACCCGGGGCACATGGCCCCCTGGGGCACATGGCTCACCCGGGGCACATGGCCCCCCAGGACACAAGTTGTTCACTTTCTT
The DNA here is from genome assembly GCA_963924515.1 of Vespertilio murinus. NCBI lineage: Eukaryota > Metazoa > Chordata > Mammalia > Chiroptera > Vespertilionidae > Vespertilio > Vespertilio murinus. Next base: position 41,046,557 of record OZ004717.1, on the reverse strand, counting down.
ATCTTGCTCTGCGGGTGCCATAAGTGGATTTTGAGCAACTCAATTCAGCAACTCTGACAAGTGCCTCTAGGAATTGCTGAGGGAGTAGGATCAGGAGGGCATCACAGGGACCAAGACACAGTCCTTGAATCTGGACAAGGAGACCAGCTTTCATTCACATACTCAAAAGCAAAGTCAAGTGTAAGAGAGAAATGCTACGGGAGGAGAGAAGTGGCAGTAGGTAATTACATTGCTTCTTTAAGACCTAGTACTTTGGAGTTGGACCAGTAGAGGAGGCCCCCAGGAAGAGGGAAGTGCATGAACAAAGACACGGGGCAGGAACTGACAACGGTGATATGGGCTAACGTTTACTAGTAGTGAGTGCTTACTCTGTGCCAGGGACGGTGGTGCTGGGAGCTTTCAGAAAAGAGCTGGGACTGAGAATGACACTGACAAGGCTGAAGACTCCTGCTGGTTATGTGGAGGGGTTTGGATTTGATTCTTTAGGGAGTGGGCTATGTTCTTTATTCAGCTTACAAATAGGATAAAAGGCCATTTTCTTATTGGTAAAGATAACCACTCTGCAACTTATAATCCTAAAATTTATTATAAGACAAATAATTCTCAATGCAGCATTAAATAATAATAATAATGATAACAGCAGCAGCAACAATAACTAAGATGCATTAAGCACTTGTTTAATAAAACAAATATTTATTGAGAGCCTAAGGTAATAAAAGCAATCCCTCTGTCATTTGTAGATATTACAGTGATGTCCCTAATGCTGAAAAGAGAGCTTGGCACCCAGGAAGCACTCAGTAAATATTTGTTGAATTATTCATTTTTCTAGTAATAATGATGACGATGTAATAATATTTCACATGCATTGAGCACTTACATTGTTCAGGTCCTCGTCTAACGTTCCTTCATCCACAAAGAATGTCCCATTACCTGCATACCTTTAGCATGTCATAAGTAATCATTCATCTTCATCATGACCATAAAGTATAACTTTGTTGTGTGTGTTTTAACAATAAAGAAATGGAGGGTCAGAGTGGTTAAGACAATTTTCCAGTGTCACAGAGTGAGGAAGGAGTAGAGCTGAGACTCGAGCCTGCTCTACCTGGTTCCGACCCCATACTCTTAGCCAGTGGTCCCCACACACTGTTGTGTGCACCAGTGCGTAAGAGTTACCTGGGCATCTGTTTAAAATGTAAATTCTGATTCCGTGGGACTGGGTTAGACTTTGAGATTCCACATTTATTTCTCCCTGTTAGTGCTGATCCTGCTGGTCTACCAACTATAGTTTTAAGTATTTAAGTACCAAGACTCCTAAAATACTACTTTGCATTGCTCCAGGCTGGTCTGATATACTTTACTTCTTGAAATAAAACAAACAAACCAAAAAAAAATGCATTCACTTCTACTGCTATGAAATGTGTGTGTGTGTGTGTGTGTTTTCATGGACTGAACCAAAAGCTCAGCTAACATCTTGTGAAAACGTTACACAAGAACCAATGTTGCATTCCTAAGTTGGCAGGTTTATCCTTTTTAACATCCGTAAATTGATGGAAGAAGATCTGACTTCGGTTTGTGGGCACACAATGCAATAGACATATCATGTATCATAGAATTATACATTCAAAACTGATATAATCTTATTAACCAATATCACCCCACTAAATTTAATTAAAAATAAAAATTTAAAAAACAAAGTGAAATACACAAATTGAAATTGCTTGCAAGACAGTGCAGAGTCTCATTAAGTACCCAAGCTGGACACACGCAGCATTATTGGGCGCCACGCTAGGTGCTTGCAGCAGCCTCGTCCCATCTTTAGCTTCACAGGCATTTCCAGCGTGGGTGTGTCTTCCTCTGCCTCCTCCTCCTCCTCCCTCTCCTGTCTTTCATGAGCCCCGGTAATCTGACCAACCATATTGACTTCTTTCTTTTTGAGAAAAGCGTGGCAAGGCAGGGGAATAAACAGAGAACAACGAAGAATGCAAAAGCACATAGAAAACTGATCACCAATGTATAAACACTTGATGAGACAGAAGGCTAAAGTGTTCACCTCTCCCATGCCCCACTCACCTCCCCTTGGGGTCCTGGTGAGTGCCCACTGGCTTAAAAGAAAGAGAAATCTTGGAAAGTCAGAAAAGGGAGAGAAGGATGCTAATTCACGTGATTAATTGTTTAAGTTGTGTTGAAGTTGGTTCAATCAGTGTTAGTAAGAGAGAGGTTTGTTTGCCTTCAGAGGCTTCACTCTGGCAGGACTCAGACACCACTTTCTGCTGCTCCCAGGGAAAAGCAGGATGGAAAGCTAGAGGTCTGAGAAGAGGACCTGTCCAGGGGTGCGGAGCAGAAGACAGGGTAGAGATGGGGGCAAGAATGAGAAGGGGTCTACAGAGTTAATGGCTGGTGAACTGGCACAGAGAGACAGAGAGTCACCTTCTGGCTGGGCTCTAAGTGGATACCAAGAGTTTCCTTTTGGTAATGAATGAATGTCCTTTTCTGCCCTTCAGCCACTAGGGGCACTGTGGGTATGAGACTGAGGGGGAGGACTCAGCTTTTTGTGGATGGTGGGTTGGGTGGAGCTCAAGGAATTCTGTCCCAGCATTGGTAGTAGCGTTATGTATATGTTTGAATTAGAGAAAAAGAAAGACCATGGAGCCAGGGACCACAAAAGCCTGGTTGCCATTATGGATTTAGCATTCCTCAGCCAGTGTGTTCAGATGAGGCACCTTTGCTTCCTTAGATTAATATTCCCCAAACTGGGCTCCTAAGGACGGTAGCTTCCTAAAATTTATAAATAGCTATTCGAGACGAATACGGTTGGCAAGCTTGGATTGTGAACATCAAAGACGTTTCCTGACTGCAGGACTTCTCAGAGCCTTCGTGGGAACTGGGAAAGTCCAAGAGAGGGATTCAACTGCAACCTCCCAAATGTGTTTGAACAAGAATGTTTATGGAGCCGCTCGAAGGATAGCAGCTCTGTAAAATAAACACTGAGCAAACTCTGGCCTGGAGGTTTTAGTTTTAATTCTATTCTTTGTCTATTGCACTTCCTAATTCTCAGCCCAGAGAGTCGGCAGTGAGTGGCAGGCGGCATGTGGAGCCTTTGTCTCCCTGGCACAGCTGGAGCTTTTTTCAGATTTACCAGTTCAGTGAAGAGAACAGTAGGAAAGGAGGTAAAGGGAGGGGGTTAAAAGCAGGGGCAACAATCACCACATGACTAAAAATAGTTCTGCTGAGTCATCTAATCAAGATGTGTCATCATGTCCCTAGGATTGAATTCAACAAAATTTACAAAGCTATCACCCCGAGCAATCCTAATGGCAGAAGGAAAATACAGATAAAGAGTAAACCAAGGTTCTCAATCCTGAGTTATGTCTACCAGCAGGCTTTATTTGACAGCCGCTCTTTGTTCTCATTTTTAATGATGCCAGGATACATCAAAATAGTTAGGAGGGAGCAACAACCCACTGATTTTCTGATATTTTTAGCACAGGGCCTTTGGAAATGATTTGCTATTTTTAAAATAAATGTTTCTTATGGATGGAGAAAGCTGAAGAAAAATCCTAATATTTGTGGTGAACAACTTGCATGAAAATTTCCTTCTACAGTTATAATTTTATGTTATTTTCTGTCATGTGTGTAAAATTATTTTTAAACTTGCCCCTGTAAAGGCAGCACACAATTCCAGAAACATCCTCTGGATGTTGGAGGCCTCTCTGTTTGAATGCCAGTGTTTACTGGGTGATTACTCTGGGTGATGCACATGTTCGGTATATGTGTTTATCTACTTAATCCTTAACTCTACTTCCACTTGACTGAAGAACAGGAGACACAGAAATGGTAAGTAACTTACCCAAGGTCACACAGCTAAGAAATATTAGCCCTATAATTCTGCTATGGATTAAACTGTATTCCCTCAAAACTCATGTGTTGAAGTCCCAATCACACTGCCTGAGGATACAGCCTTATTTGGAAATAGGGTCATTACAGGTATGGTTAAGATAAGGTTGCACTGGAGGAGGCTTCTTATTAAAAGAACTCCATTCGAGGAGAGACACACATGGGGAGAAGGCTGTGGAGATTGGAGTTATGCTGCCACAAGCCCAGGATCTGCCAGAAGCGAGAAGAGAGGCCTGGAACAGGTCCTTTCCCGTCGCCTCAGAGGGAGCAGGGCCCCGCTGACATCTTAACCTCAGACCTTCAGCCTTCAGAACTGTGAAATAATGCACTCACGTTGTTTAAGCCACTTGGAGGTATTTTGTCACAACATCCCTAGCAAACGAATACAAATTCCAGCCCAGATTCACCTGATTTCAAAGCCTGTGCATTACGCCATTACCCAACACTGCCTCTTCTGCCTGCAACAGTCAGCCATCACATGTACAGGAGACTTTAGCAAATGGATGGCACAGAGGCTGTCTAACCTGGCTGCTGACTGCATATTTATAGCAAGTACTTGTCCAGCCTTTGCTGATACCTAGAGGGATGAGGAATAACATTAAGAACCTCCATTTAGAGAAATATTTCCCTATAATGGTTATCATAGATCCCAATTCTATCCTCTGGTTCTATCATGAGTCCTCATTCTACACACACACACACACACACACACACACACACACACACACATTCAGCCTATCATTCATGTGATGGGTAGCCCTCCAAACATTTAAAGCCTCTGTCATGTGGTCACATCATGTCACTTAAGCATGGCTCTTTCTCCATCCTTCGTTCACAGGGAATGGTTTTGAACCATTTCACCCTTCTTCTGGGGAAGTAAAGAATAATTACTATGTTACAGCAAGAAATCTGAACTGGAATTGCCAGGATAGTCTAGTAAGAGTTAGAAAAGGTCATTAATCATTGCTGAGTGTTAAGCCTTTGGACCACTCTTTCTCCATATTTGCCTGAGTCTACTTCTGCGATAGAAATCCTATCTAATAAAAGGGTAATATGCAAATTAACCATCACTCCGCTACAAAGATGGCGGCACCCATAGCCACAAAATGATGGTGCCCAGTCCTCTCAGCCCCGCCAGAGTCCCCCAGTCCCAGGAGGGCGGCCACTGACAACGGGCAGCGTGAGTGGCCTGGCAGAATGCTTGCTTCGTCGCCCCAGCAATGAGGCAAGCGTTCCAGGCCCGGCTGCAGATGGGCCTCTGGGCCACGGAGAGCCTCGGGGCAGCAGGCATGTAGCAGCCAGGCCCTGCAGAGAGCTCCTGGTGCACAGATTCATGCACAGGGCTACTCATAACTTTACTAAAGAGGCAAAATACCCAGGGTCTCCAAGAAAGACTCAAATCTTAAGTTAGAGACCGAAGAATCCATCCAGAGATCATTCCTATGGGTGTCCAATACTGAGGCATTGGGGGACCCTGTCTTTATGAAGGGTGCAGGGACCCAAGACAAGCGTATTTTTATAATTTAAAGCAACCAACAATCCTGAAAAGCAGTTCTATGGAATATAAACCTCTTCTTTTGTTGTTTTCTTTTAAATCAATTTTTAAAATACAGAAGAACTTCCGTGAAAAATAAATAGACAAATTACATAAGGGAATAGGTAGAGAGGTAACTGATAGAAAAATATTCATTCTTCCCAGTAATCAAAGCAGTAAAAATTAAAATAACCTTGAGGTGCACTCACTAGATTAAAAGAGAAAACTTATACGTGCCTGGTGACATAGTAATTGGAACATATTCAGCGTCAAGACAGTCTGTAGAATCACAATTTAAATCAAGAGGGGGCAAGGGATTCCAGCTGTCCTCAGACCTTTGAAAGTCTTGGGGAAGCATCAGAGATATGACACACAATAAGAATGCTGAGTGACCCAGGAAAAACAGAGATTTGTCACAAGGTTTTGAGTCAAAAGGTAATGCAGACTTACTTTGAGGAAATGGGTCTTGATGGTTCCACAGTATTTACCCATCTGCTCCCTGACGGGGGAGTAAAGCAGGTCTTTGGAAGCGATGCGGGCATAAGCCACTCTCTTGTTGTTGCTGAGCATCCAGAGGAAGACATCGGGGATGGTGTGCTGTGGCTGCAGGGATGGAGGAGAATGGATCTGATAGGTTGGTGTTTAACAACTGCACGTCTGGAGTTCTCCTATCCTGTTCTCCTTCTGCAGAACAAACTCTGTGACTTAACCCACCCAGGTACTTAAAACATCTCTGCAATCAAGCAAGTTTTAGGTGTAGCTTCTTTGAAAAGAGGAAGCTTTAGGTCACGAATTAGCAATAAGGCAAACCCATCTGCCAAACTGCTCACTGTGCTTGAAGGAAATACAAATTGGACTAAAGCTTTGGCATCTTTAGTGGCCTGCTTTTCTCCATCTGCTGAACAAACATTTTCTACACCTTTCCATGGATTTTTTTCAGTCTTGTAATAGTGATTTAGCTTCAAGCACTGGGTCTCCTAAGAATCAAGCAACATTTCCAGAATCTTCAAATAAAAAACAAAACTCCATGAATGTCTTTCCATTTACTCTCGGAAGGGAAAACCGTTCCACAGGGACTTTGGGCCTAAACTATGATTGCACACATTTTAACTCCATGTGAAGTGGTTATTCAGGAGAAACTTGACTGAACTGCACAGAAAATTAGACTTCAGAATTGAGCTATTTAATGGAGGAACTGCAGAATTCCTCATCAAGAGGCCCATTGTGTTATGAGTGTCTGAATTGTACAGTTCTGAGCCCACGCAGCTACGGAAACAAAAGGGAAGTATATTGTCATAAACGAGCCTTCAATATTCCTGGGCTGGAAGCAGATGCTCTGTATTTTGAAGTCCCCAGTGGTCTTGTATGCCTGGCACCCTCATCAGGTATCCCTTCTCTCTTGATATGGAAACAAACATCCCTGTGGACACTTTCCTGGCCACAGGACTGGTCAATCAGAGAGCTGAGGCTCTGGTGCCTGGTTTGAACTTTCTGGATGTTTATTAAAATCCCTGCATCTACTAAAAGTACTGCCTGTCTCACTGTTTATTACACCTTCAGAGAATAATTGATTTGCAACAAGAAATATAACTTTTGAGAACCAAAGAAGCAGTAAATCTGTGCTTCTTCCTGCAACCTTCCCACAAAAAAACCTCGTGTCTGGCAGAAGCAAACATGAGAGCCTTTTTATTTTATTTATTTACTAGTGGCCTGGTGCACGAATTTGTGCACATTGAAAGGAAAATGATTAGAAGAAATATTTTAAATATTACTATTTGCCCTTTCTCTATAATAGAAGTGTCAACCAAATTCACTATCAACAATGACAAATCAAAACACATGTGTGCAATTGGCATCAGTGAGAGCTTTATGTGTATAGTGCATGCACAAGTCAACTTAACCTTTTATATATAGAGAATAAACTAGCTTAATTAGACTTTCTCTCTGGTGTAGCTAAACTTTTTCCAGCCCAGTGAAACACCCCAACTTCTCTTTCAGGTAGTTGTCAGCAACATAGCTGTAAATATCAACTCGAAGCAGATTATTATTTAGATCACGCAAGGAGAACAAAGGATAAAATATTTAACTGAAGCAATGTTTGACTATATTCTGCACAGTGAGAAAACCTGAAGTCATATTCAAGACCCACCAGTTCTTACTTCTTTTTAGTCAGGTCAAGTTTCTAAGCTTTCTAAATCTCTGGTTTTATGGCTAATGAAAAGAAAATAGGATTCCACCAAATCTCCTATCTACCTACTCCAGGAGTTCTGTGAGGATCAAAAGAGATGGAAAACGCTTCACAGACATTTGGTTAAAGTGTGAAATGTTTCCACCTGGCTATAAAGCCTGGGCTGAAGAAACTGCAAGGAGGCTAGTTGTCAGTAGGGAGAGGAAGCTGGTCATTGCTAAGTGACATCATTACCAAGATATATATACTCTGTTTCTTTGGGAGCATATTTTTAATTATATAAGCAATCTATGAATATATTCTTATAAATAACTCAAATAATAAAAGTGATCAAATAAATGTATAATAAGGGACTTTTTAGATCATTCTAGAAGTCATCAGAAGATAATGGTTATGAATAACTTAACAATGAGAAACTGACTTGCCCTTTACTGAATATAAGTTCCAACCCTCTGTTGAAAACTTATCAAAGATCATGTGCTAATTTTGACTTTTCTTGAGTTCATTAAGGAACATGCTTTTTACTTTTGTTGAATATTCAAGCTTCATTTTTAAAAAATCAATAAAGCTATAGGTGTTTGGCTTAATTTTAAAATCCCCCTTTTCACCCCTAAACTAACAGAGCAGGGTTCAGGAACAACATTGCTCTTTCATTGTTATCCAACATTCAGACCTCACTGGGAGAACACCCAGTCGAATCTTCCTAATGAGGCTTGCTATTAGAGTTGATTACCTCGTCCACAAGAAAGCGGATTTTTTCCACAAAATTTTGGGCTTCGTGGATCATTTCATCAAGTGATAACTTTTTCTTCTGCTGCTGAATGATCCCTTTGGCTTTCTTGGCCATCGCATCCTAAAACAAGACAAGAATCAATGCAGATCTTTCTAGAAATCTGGACAACAATGCCCTCTTGTAGAAAAATCCTGAAGGTATTCATAAGCTCCACAATGAGCCACTCATGGGGCTATTTCCGGGCCTGCCACTAAGTGTGCTGCCTATTTAGTAAAAATTTCATAGGAGTATGGAGGCAGTGGACAGCATCTCACTTCCCTTTTGACAGATGAGAAACTGAGGCCCAGAAAAGTCAGAGTCTGTCAAGGTCCCATAGCTCTGGTAGACAAGACCTGAATCTAGGTTTTCTGATACTAACAACAACTATAATAATAGCAGCTAAAATGTAGTGAGCTCTTACTCTGTGTTGGGCAATGTTCTAACTGCTGTGTTAATCTTCAAAGCAACCATAGCCACCTAAGGGAACGGGGTAGGAACTATTATTCCCCTTTGACAGCTGTGAAAATAGAGTAATGCAGCTCTGAGAGGCAGAGCTGGAGTTGACCTCCAGTGAGTCCAAGTCCTTGATTATTGTTCTCACCACCTCTCCCTAGAGGCCTGGTGGATGCTTCCAAACCTAGGTGGCATCATTTGAGAAATGCCGCCAAGGAACTCAGCATGAGTGATTGAAACACCCAAAAGTTTTTACTTGGATTCATTTGCTCAGCCCACATTTATATGCTTAAGGAAAAATCCCAAATGCTTAACAGTGACTTCAAAGGCCCTGAGTGAGTTGGCCCTGCCTACTCCCCGGTTCCTCCCATGGTGGTTCACTCATCGTGCCCCAGGCACACTGATCCTCAGGAGGTCTGAAAACATGCCAAGCTTGTTCCTTTCTCAAGACTGGTGTGCTGGGGTCTCCTCTTGCTCAGATGTTCCTCTTAGACTCTGCAAAGCTGGTTTCCTCTCTGGCCTCAACCACTACATTACATGGCCTTTTAAAATTTCCTCCTCATCATAATGCCATCATTTTTATTTATCTATTGTTTGCTTGTTTATCTGTCTTCTCCACTAAAATGCAAACTCCCCTAGGACAGGGATCTCCTCTGTCTTGCTCTTACTGGGTATTCTCAGTGTCTGGCAGAGTTCCTGGCACATAGTAGATTATTAAATATCTGTGGAGTGAACGAACCAGTCAACAACTTGATAAAAAAAAGGGGGGGGTGCCTCAGGATGGTTCAGACAGAAGGAACAACTACACATGATATCATCCAATTGTTGAGGGTTCAAAATTGCTGGAGCATAGATATATGGGAAGGGAGTAATGGGAGAGAAGTCTGGGGTGCTAGTTTGGAGCCATACAGAAGGACAGTCCTGTATATCATGTAAAAGAAACATGGACTTTGTCCTATGAATGATTAAGATCTTCAGTGACTATTTTAAGCAACAGTGATCTAGACGGGTTTGTGTTTTAGAAAGCCCATTCTGGGTGTGGTAGGGGAGATGGATTAAAGGAAGACTACTGCAATAGTCTAAACCAGAGACATGAAGGCCCTCATTTTAGGCAATGAGTTTGGGGATGAAGAAGTGGAGTTAGTCCCAGTCTTTGAGGAGCAGAATCAATAAGGCCTGGGGTCGAACTGGCTGTTTAGGATGGGAAGTAAGGATTCAAAGTTGATTCTTAGGCTTCTGGCTGGAGCAATGAGTGTAACTGGCAGGATAGGGAGCAAGTTTAGGTGGGAAGATGATGGGTTGAGTAGATATGTGTATTGAATTTGCGGTGCTGTGAGACAAGCAAGTGGCATGTCCACTAGGAGGTTGGAAATACAGGTCTGGAGATGAGAAGGTAGAGATTGGCCACTGCAGAGACATTGAAATCATGCACTTGTTCAGGCCACGGAAGGGAAGACACTGAGAAGACAGCAGGGCTGTGTGGGCAGTGGGTGACATTGTGAAGACCAGGAAGGGTGGTCCGAGGAGCTGAAGAAGAACTGGGCCAGGAAGAAGACCTTGTGTGCAGTGAGGACCTGGCCTTCCTGAGAATACAGAAAAAGAATACACAAACCTTCACTTATTTTGCTGGAAAGAAGGATGGACCAGGAGTTTTGAGACTTGAGTTTTAGTCTCTAGACAATGATGAAATAGCTGTGACCTTTAAAAAATCGTTAAATCTCTCTGGGCCCCACTCACATCTCTAAAATATATCTGGCCAGGCAAACACTGAGTCATTGTTCTTTGCTGGATTATCATGGCCTCATATAAGATGTCCCTTGGTGCCATTGCTGGAACTGAAGTTTGGAGGTGAGAGAAGCCAGGGTCTGACCTGGCCTGGCATGTCTCAGTAGTCCCTCATTCTGCTGGACACAGAGATGTACTAGCTACAGCCTGTTCTCAAGAAGTGCTTACATCTTCTAAAAAATACATATTTTTTTGTTTTTAAATTACAGTTGACATACAATCTTATACTAATTTCAGGTGTACAACCCCATAATTAGACATTTACTTACAAAGTGATCACCCCAATAAATCTAGTACCCACCATAATAGTTATTACAATATTATTAACTATAGTCCCTACGGTGTTTTTGACATCCCCGTGACTATTCTGCAACTACAAATTTGTACTTCTAAACCCCACCTTTTTCAGCCATCCTGCTACCTCAGCCATCAAAATGTTCTCTGTGTCTATGGGTCTGTTTCTGTTCTGCTTGTTCATTTATTTTGTTTTATAGATTCCACACATAAGTGAGATCATCTGGCATTTGTCTTTATCTGTCTGACCTATTTCACTCAGCATATACCCTCTAGGTCCGTCCACGTTGTTGCAGATGACAAGATTTCCTTCTTTTCTGTGGCCACATCATATTCCATTGTGTACATATGCACCACTTAGGAAGTGCTGACAACATTTAACACAGTTCTTAATGGGAGGAAACCAAGAAGAGGAAGACTAGTTATTTGTTTTGTTGTTGTTCTTGTTTTTGCTCTCTCAGCTTGTGAGACGGGAGGTCAAGTGAAAGAATCTACAGTCTTTTACAAAATATAAGTATCAAGAAAATGAACAAGAGGAAATCCATCAGAATAGGATTCAGGACTAACTGGTGGTCTCCTAGCTCATTCTTGTAAACATTCAATAAAAGCTAGTCCCTTTCCAACTCACCCATATATCTCCTGTCCACTTGTGCCTTTATATAATGCAAATGTATAACCTTGAGAACCTTATCCTCAGGTAGTCTCTGACCTATGCCTCATCCATGAGGTTTATTTTTAAAGCACGTTTCAATTTGCTTCAAAGTATAAATAGATTTTCACATACCAGCTCCTGCCAACAGAGCGTAAGTCGTTTCTTATCTAAAGTGGTTTGGTTCAGCATCTTGGGCTTTTTTTCTGCCTCGGAGATAAAGGCACTGAAAGAGAAGAAGAAGAATTTTGAAACCTACTTAGTGACAATCCATTTATATAATTCTAGAGATTTGCAAATATACTTCCTATAATACAATGATAAAGTTAATGAAGCCACAAAACCAAGATTTTTCATTTAGGATTAAGCAATGATGCACTAACTTTTCTAAGCAACTAAATGAGAATTTTTTCTTATCTGGGAAAAATGATACCCAGACTTCACTCGGGGAACAGATGCTGGTTTTTCCAGTTTTTCCAGTCCATATCTATTGTGACTGCTGTCCTAGTTCATAACAAAAAAACACACAAAATAAAGCAGTTTTCCATCATCTTGCAAATTTAACACACACCAAAAGGGCCCTGAAAATTGTCTGCAAAGCAAATATCTTAGACTCAATATTTCGATGTGCCTTCACACCTTAAAAAATGTACAAAGGATTGAGTAGTAACATTTTGAGGGATAAAGTTAAAAATGTGTTCAATCGGAAAATGCTAATGATTCTGAACGCAATGGAAGAAGAAATATACATGACTTGGAAATATATATGATTTGGGAAAATGATATATTGTCCTAATTAGGGATAACTTAAAGGCAATACCATTTTCATCTATTTAAAAATGTGATCGTAGACAAGGTTGGTGAAGCTGTGGAGATGTAGCCACCCCCTCCATGATTTTAGGAGCAGGTAAATTGTTATAATGTTCAAGAGGTGATTTAATAGCACCAATCCAACATTTAAATGTCTATACAATTTAATCCAAAAATTACACTAGGCTTCTATCCCTCAACAATAACTGAAATTTTTTGTAAGAATGCATTTATGCAGTACTCTTTGCTGTGGCATTATTTATGGGAGCAAATCAATGGTAACAACTTCAATATTAGGGACTGGCCTCTGACACACATCACGGATTGAATATTGAGGATGACTATTATGTCCTGCTACAAAAAGATGCCAGTGATGCATTATTGAGTGAGAAGGCAGCCTGCTGAACAAAGTGTGTGCTATCATCTGTGAAGAAGGACAATATTTTTGTAGATATGTGTGTTTGCAAATGCACAGGAGGACAAATCCAACTCCTTTCTGGAGAGAGGGATTAGAGAAAGAATTAGGAAAACTTCTACTTTATACATCCCTGCATTTTATTTTTCTGTAAGATGAGCATGCAGTGTTTCTATGATAAAAAAAAGGGGGGGGGTGAGTCGAAGATGCCATATCTCCCCCATGCTCTGCCTTTGGCAATTGGAGGCCTCATCAAAAACTCTCTTTGGGTGTATGGTCAAGTTTTATTTCCTCTTAAGTTTAAAAAAAATCAAAAGCCTTATATTTTGTAGAGGGAGTCGTATTTTTACACCTCTTTCTTTCTTAGAGGCACTAGGAATTTCATTCCCCTCCCCTCCCAGGATGGAGCAGCCCAGGGAGATATGGAGGACAGTTCTGACTTCTGATCACTTTCCTTTCTTCATAGGGGGGAAAATTACTATTTCCTCATCAAAATCAGGGTAAATGACCTCAGCACATGTTTCTGTTCATTCTTCATCTTTCAGACCCAGCCTGCTGCTGGCTGTGGGCAGCCTTCTCACCCACATGGCAAATGGTCTGTCCCTCCTCAGGGAAGCCTCAAAGACCAGCTGTTCAACCATGAATGAGTTTGGGGACCAAGAAGCCCACCATGACCTCAGGTCCAAGTTGCTTTCTCAAATCCAGGGTGACCAGATATAAAATTAACATGTTCATCTCTGTCCAACTCATGGGCATTTTTTCAGTTGATTATGAAATTGAAAGGGGAATGATTATTATCCCAAGTAACCGCCAATACAGAAAAGTTATTGAACTATTCATTTGCCACAGTTTCTGAAAATATGAAATCATGAAGCTTTTTAAAGATGCTTAAAAGAAGCCCTGGCCATTGTTGCTCAGCTGGCTGAGCATCCTCCTATGCGCCAAAAGGTTGCTGATTTGATTCTTAGTGCACATACCGGGGTCGTGGGCTCCATCCCCAGTAAGCAGGCATACAGGAGACAGTCGATCATGTTTCTCTCTCACATCAAGATTTCTCTCTGTCCCCCCCCATCCCTTCCTTCCTCTCTAAAATCAATAAAAAATTTTTTAAATACAGTTGTTTATTTAAAAATAATGCTTAAAAGGAATTGCATTATTTTTTAAAAGGTGGCACTTAGCTCACAGCAAGAGTAGCACTGATATAGATTGCTTTTACTATGAAAAACAATAAAGAAATGAAAATAGAAAGAAAAACACTACATACTTATTTTTTCTTTTCTTTTCTTTTTTTTTTTTTAAGGTAAAAATGCTTTGGTAGTTGGGAGAACAGGAAAGCCAGAACTTATCAAACAGAATACTAGAATGTCGCTATCCCCTAGCTACTCATTTTTGTCTTCCAGCAACTGAATAGCCACCCATTTTCTATTAATTCCATTATGACAGACTCTCATCTTTGCTCCACTCCTGACTTAATTTCAAGAGTTAGTTCAAGCGAGTCTTTGTGTAGTAGATAGATCTAACATGACCCCCAAAGATCTCCATCTCCTATTCTTGTCATTGTGTAATCCCCTCCTGTAGAATGTGCACTGGACCCAGTGACTTGTTCATAATAGAATACTGCGAGAGTGTGATGGGATGGCATTTCCAAGTTTGGGTCTGAGAAGACTGTGACTTGCATCTTGCTGGCACTCGCTCTCTGACTCTTCGCTGGCTCACTCTGATGAAGCCAGCTGTCATGTAGTGAAAGCTGGTGGAGAGGCCCACGTGGTGAGGAATTGAGGCTGATTCCTAACCATCCAGGAACTGAAGTCCTCAGCCCAACAGTCCAAGAACTGAATTCTGCAAATAACCAGCTGAGCGATCTTGGAAACAAACCCTTCCCGGCTGAGCCTTGAGATGACCCAGTCAGTGCCTTGAATGCAGTCTGTGAAAGGCTCTGAGTAAAGGACCCATCTAGGCCACACCTGGACTCATGGCCAACAGAACTGAGTCTATGAACAGAGATAATAAATATTGTGTTAAGTCACTAAATGTGAGAGTTATTGGTTATTCAGTAATAAGTAACTGCTACCCTATTTTTGATTCTTTGTATTATTCCATCTCTTGGAAAAAGAGTCATTAATTAGTTACTATTAATGTGTTATATGATGAATTCTATTAAGTAACATTTAATAGAACTTATCCATCTCATTGTCAATATAATTGTTGAGTGTTTACCAAATGCAAAAAAAAAAATGTTGGGCACTACCACTACTGGCATTTTTCTTTTTTTTAATATATTGATATTGATTTCAGAGAGGAAGTGAGAGGGAGAAAGAGAGAGAGAAACATCATTGATGAGAATCATTGATAGGCCACCTCCTAGATGCCTCCTATTGGGGATTGAGCCTGCAACCCAGGCATGTGCCCTTGACCTGAACTGAACCTGGGACCTTTCAGTCCATAGACCTATGCTCTATCCACTGAGCCAAACCAGCTAGGGCGACCAGGGATCAAACCCATGACTTTTTTGGTGTACAGGACAATGGGACAATACTCCAACTGACTGAGCCACTCTGTCAGGAAACTGCTGGAATTTTTTCTTATTTCATAAAGAGTTTCAGCAGTAAGTCATTTTTTTATCTTCTCTTTTCTTTCCCTCTTTGCTTTAGGTTTTAGTTAATGTTTCAGGAAGCAACAGTAATCCCACTTGTGCCAGCTAAATTACTGAACAAAATAAAGATGGATGGAAAATTCTGAAATTCCCATCTGAATGCATGCAAATGGACTACTTTCTAAGATAATTAAAAGTTGATTCCATATACGCTCAGCCCCCCACACGCCAGCTGGTACCTGCTTTGACTGATGAAGTCATTGAGCACGGTCTTCATTTTCTCCTCTGGTGCTTCCTCTGAAATCTTGATCAATTCTTTCACTTCTTCTATACTTTCTTCCTGAAAACAAACCACAGATGTGGAGAAATGAGAGGTGAGAATGAGACACTGTAGTGGAGATATTGATTGTAACACCCCAGAAATAATATATAGCTATTTTTTTTTGTTTCTTTTAGAAATGAAGGAAGATTTCCCCTGTTTTCTTGTATCTGAACTGGAAAGTACTACTGCATGCTGACTCTTTTTTAAAAAAATGTATTTTATTGATATTTTACAGAGAGGAAGGGAGAAAGATAGAGAGCTAGAAATGTTGGTGAGAGAGAAACATCAACCAGCTGCCTCTTGCACACCCCCTTCCAGGAATGTGCCCGCAACCAATGTACATGCCCTTGACCGGAATGGAACCCAGGACTTTTCAGTCCGCAGACCGACGCTCTACCACTGAGCCAAACCGGTTTCGGCTGCATGCTGACTCTTAATTTTCCTTTTCTAAACTGGATTCGGGCTGATCTTGTAAGAAACTGTCCATCATGTTAGGGACTTAGGCTTTACAGTAGTTGAAACCAGGATCTATCAATTTTGTGGGATAACTGTCAATGCCCTGCTCTTTGGAGATTAGGAAAACAGCCTACCAGAGGCCCTACATCAGTAAGAAGCAGAGCAGAGATCTGAATTCAGATAATTTAATTTAAATCCAGGGATTTTGCAAAATGTATTCTCATCCCTCTGGGTCCATCCCTCTTAGCATGTGGTAAGAGGGGCCATGTGTCCTCCAAATGCGACACCTTCAATTTATTTGTATTTAAACTGAGGTCAAGACCTTCTACTGGGTGGACAAAAAATCCTTTGGCTTCCAGATTCCCAATGATCAAGTCCATGGGCTGTTAGTCACCTACCAGCAGGTCCGCCATTTTCTCCAGCATGTTGGACCAGTACAGCCTAAACGTCTGGTCGCCCCAGGAACTGATGAAGTAGACGCAGGGCTTCTTGGCCTCAAATGGCAAGTAGTTGTAATTTCTGTGAAAGCATATTAGGATGTAAGTTGGCAATCAAGCATTTTCAGGCAATTTCAGCCACAAGATTCATGTTTTGTATGTTCTATGTGGGGTGGGCGAGGGGTGGTGACAAAACTATCAAAGTATTTATTATTAACTCCATCCTTAGCCTATACTTGGGGAGTCATGAACCATAAACAATGAACAGTGACGTGGCTGATGAGAGAGGAGGTACTCACAGCTACTGCTATCAGACTCGGGGCAAAACTAGAAATGATCAACAGAGGGCAGAATTTATCAAGCAAGCCTTCTTCAAGGAGGACGGTTTTAATTTGAGAGAGGAAAGAAGGGGGAAAACGGCAATTTTTTCTTTAATGTCTATAAGCTAGGCACTGTGTAAGGACCACTTGAGATAACAGATATAAATGTATTTTGAAACTGCTAGAGAAATATAAGAGGGTAATACTATTAATGAGGATAAAAGTATATGCCTCAAACTAAACTTCAGTATCGCATGCCTTCCCTGCCATCCATCTATCCACCCATCCATCCATCCATCCATCCATCCATCCATCCATCCATCCAATATTTATTGTTATCAGGCATTCGTGCTAATGATGTAGGTGATTCACTTGGCTAAGAAGGGACAAAAGGGATGTCAAAGTACCTAGAAGGGGAAATGTATGCCAAAGAGAATTTTGAGGGGAGAATGCTTAAATGTGATGAGTGAAAGACAGTTAAAAGGATGAGATTGCAGACAGGAAAGAAGGAATGAATTTGTAAATTTCAGTTCCCAAGAAGGGAAGGGATGGGAATGTAGGCAGGTGAGGTGGGAGAAGCTGTAGCAAAAAGTTGAAGTTTCCTCATGACAGCTATATTTGTAACTAGTTTCCCTCCCGCCCCCAACTCTCCTGTAAGTTTCCCTAAACCCTAGGACTTCATAAAAAAGAAATGTGGAAGGAAGGTCAAAGCAAATGTCTTGAAATGGGTACAGCGGGACAGACAGGTCAGCCTGTTTGGAGCGGCATGTTTATGGAGGGGGTAGAGGGGAAGGGAGAGAGAGATGTTTCTATCCCAAAAAGCTAAAGAGAACTTTAGCCTAAAGGAATGTATGATTGTTCTTTTTAGCTCTCCAACCCGAATTTCTTTTGGAGATCATGCCCCATGGTCTGTTCTGTAGAAAATAAGCCAGCAGGTGCCCATTCATAAGAGAAGCCAAATAAATTCTTGGCAGAAACTCAGGTTGTTATTACAGCAAGAATACAAGACAATTAAAGAGGTTAGAACCAAACTGCTTGTATGTCTTCTGAAAATTATCACACTGAGAATCCTGCAGCTGAATAATTCCCTCTCCATGTTGTGCTTTGTTCCAAGGTTTCTTTGGTTTGGGTTATTTTGTGCTAACGACGTTCAAGGCCTTTGTCTCTTTGGCTCCCAGGGTCCTCCTGGTCTCCCTGAGTTTAGGTTTCTCAGGTAAATTACAGTGCAGATGGAGGACAGCAGATGGAGGGCACCACGTTGCCAGTGGAAAGAGAAGGCTGCCAGTTTGAATCGCTGCCCTGACATACGACCAGCCTTGTGACTTTGGTCAAGGGTAGGGCTGGAATCCGAGAATCAAATGATGACCCATCATTAGGTGTCTGTGATCCAAACTCATTGCTGAGCTCCAGCCCAATACATCAATTCATGTGAATGCACGAGCTTTGCAAAACTGGAAAGCCCAGACAAACACTGTGGTATCTTAAGTGCTATGCTTAACCATCCCTTATAAGATGGTATTTTAATGAAGGCAACAGACAAATAAATTGTGTGTATGTGTGTGCATATTCGTGTAGGGGTCTATTATAGACACAGGATCTTCCAATTCAGTTGCTGCCACCCTAGCATGCCACTATGTGGACAGTGACTGAGAAACATACAGAAAGCCCCAAAACACCAGCATGAGTTATTTTAGTCTTCTCGAGCCAGCTGCTCAGACTAATATAATGTCCAACCAAGGTTGCCTTTAGATCCTCATCTCCTCCCTAACCTTCCCACACTATATCCCCTGACATTGTCACCAATGGTCAACAATAGGCTAGTCCAACAAGGTGAGGGATGTTCTCACTACCAGGTCCCAGTGAAAGAATACAGAATACTTTTGATTAGTTTCAGAGAAGAGCTTTAGATCCCTTTATAAGATTCACTCATTGATGTCCTCAGTTTTAAAAATGGACAGAGAAGCTATTATAGGACTAGAAAATTTGGGGTTCTTTATGGTGTGTGTAAAGGAGGATGGAGAGCCAAGCATGGCTTCCAGAGAATCCAAAAAGGCCCCAAAGAAGATGGTCCATGGGAAAGGGTAAAATGGTACATGGGAGGGGGAGGAGGATGGCCTTATGAGAGGGACAGGATTTAGAAAACATGGGGCATACTCAAAAGGAAGAGGACCATAATTAAGATTATTTTCACTTACTTTTTTCTACTTTTTGTCCCAAACACTCTCCATTTCTTAAGCCCCTTCTCATTCTTTAGGAAGTCACCTTTTCTGTGACCTTTCCAACTCTTCACCTCCCTAGGCAAAGTAGTCACCCTCCCCCCGCTTCTCTGCTTCCATAATACTCTATGCCCAACCCAGTTATAGCAACTCCTTAACTCATTTGGAAACAGTTATGAGCTTCTACATGTGCCAGGCACAGAGAGGAGCAGAAACACAGGGAACAGCACAGGCCCTGCCTCAGAGTGCTCACAGTCTAACGGGGACACAGACAAGTGAACATGTCTTCATTCGGGTCATCAGTGCTTGGAGGAGGTGAGTGTCAAGTCCAAATCAGACTTGGGATTCAGGAAAGGGAACTTGGTCTTTGTCTTGAAGGTTAAGGGGGGCCAGCAGTTCTGAGGGGATTTGTGGCCTGGCAAAGGGAAGAGCGTGTTTGGAAAGATGAGAAGCAGCAGTCTGGGGAACTGCCAGGGCCATTGTGTGGCTGGAGAAAATGTGGAGTTTGGGAAGTGGCTGAAGATATTGGCAGAGAAGTGGATGGGCATTGAATAACCAAGTATGGTCTCTGAAATTAATCCTGAAAGCCACCGGCTGCCCATGGATGGTGCCAAATGGGGAGTCACTGGTTCAGATAGATAGTTTGGTAAGTTCCTTGAAGAACATTCAAGCCAGATAATGTTTTTTAAATAATGCAGGTGAAGATGCCAACTCCCTGAATTAAGAAATGGCAACAGATACAGGAAATACTTAAGAACTAGAATTGACCAATTGCTGATTGGATGTGGGTAGGAAGAAAAAGAGAATGACAATTTTGTGGTTAGAAGGACTCAGAGGATGGAAGGATCAGTCTATGAGGTTGGAAAGATGGGAAGAGAAGCAACGTTGTCTGCATAGACCATGAGCCAGGTGAATAATCTATGGGCTTATTATTGGGGGGTTGGTTTGGATCTGTGCCAGGAAAGAAGGCTGTCTGGGGAAATAGATTGAATCCTGGTTCTCCTAATAGTGGTCAGTGAGCCATGGGTCCAGGCCCAGAGAAAGAGTCTAGATGGAGAAGAGCGGAGGGTGAAGAGCTCTGGTGAGGTGGGTCCAATCTCCTTGCATGTAAACGAGAAGAGCAATGTGCTCTTGTGAGAGTCCCTGCAGATCAGGAAGTGTTTATTCACAGCACAAGGCTCAGAACACAGAGGTCTCTCACTAAGTGTGGCTTTCTCTTATTCTCATCAATCCCTTGGTTGGTGTTGAACTACTTAATTTATTTCTCTTTGCATGTTGAGATTTTACATGGGTTCGAGATCAGTGAGGGTACATGTGTGCCGGCTGTTTTCTGACAGTCTTTTCTAGTGGCTAACAATCGTTTTTGAGTTCTTCAGTTGGACTGTGTAAAAGTAAAATAAGAAATGATGTATTTACTAATGCCACTAAATTGAGTTTGCATAATAGCATAGAACTCAGATGAATATAATAACTGTTAATACGGTTTGGATTGAATTTTTAAATTCTGGCCTTCCTATCTGTTGTGCATCAAAGTTCTAGAATAAAAGGAACTTCAGATCTGATCATAATAACCATCATCATTGCTCTGCCCTTAAGTGAATTACCTGGATGTATCATTTGGAGAGTTGTTGACATGTATCTAAGGATTAAGGAGAGTGGCACTTACAAGCTGGCCTGTCATATGCTTGCTCCCATAACTGAGATTAACAATAATAATAATGTTTCTGGTTTTAGGGAAGAACTGAAACTACCAGAAATTGGTCAGACTCGCACTGTCAGAAACTGTTGCTTCTGCCATCTCCTACCTGTTTCCTTCTGTCACGAGTGGCCTCTCTGGGTGAGTGGTGGAGACCATCGGGATGGCAACCTCCTGCGCTGTGTCCCTTTCTCCTTCTTGCAGCAGCGGAAGGGTGTCCTCCTCAGCTGATTCAGTTGACTTCTTCTTACTGCCATGATGGGAGCCTCCATCAATCAAGTTCCCAAAATTACCTGCAGAGACAGTAGCAAGGGGAGAGGGGCCAGGTGTCAGTCAAGAAGCAGAAGCAGGCTGCTTGACATAAGGGACACAAGTTAGTGTCCTCCCAGGGTAGGGAAATAAGATCTCAGTATGAAGGTGGGAAGGGCATGGTCAGACCAAAGAAATAAGACTGACAATGATAATGAGCCATCATATATATCCATGTTATGTCCTCATTTGTAAAAACTACTTAAGTTACAAATTAACTGGATTCCTTCTCAGTTTCTTTCTTTGAACAGAGATTTCCAGATGTGAATTAAGACCTTCTCTGATGGAAATCTTTTCTTGCACAGTTTTTCTAGATGTACATCAGCCCAGAAGGATTGCTGGGAGTTATAATAACAGCACCACTATATGCATGACACTCTGCCTGCACGACCCATTAGACCCTTGAAACAGCTCTATGAGAAATTGTCATTATTCCTATTTTATAGATGAAGAAACTGAGACTCAGAGAAATTAAGTGAACCTAGTATAATGGAGCCAGGCTTAGTAACCCAAATCTGTCTGAATCCAAACTGTACTCTTAATATGTTTTTTAAAGTATGAAAATAAGTCTATCCCTTATGTAGAAACACAAGAGCAAACAAGGAATTATTAATTGTTTTCTCAAGAAATGGCTGTATGGCCCATGTCATGTGGCAGGCACTGTGCTTGGCCACACTTACCAATAGAAACTTCAAAGCTAATGGGTTTATCTCCAATCTTCCGATCAATCATGGTGGCTTCAAAAAATGCTCCAAAGAGTAAAAATTCCTCATATTTTTCTGGTACAATCTATAGAAAGAAAAAGTATATATGAGATAGGCTTGGTTTCTTATATTTTATCATTAGGAAGCTGATTCTAACCTCGTCTAAGGTAATTCATAGACTCAGTGTCAGCCTGAAATGGCACACACATTCCCCACTAATCAGACAGGCAAATCTGGACCAGGATCTGCAAATTGCACATCCAAATTCAATCATTTATCTAGAATGTAGTCTCAACCTAATAAAAGATAATATGCAAATTAACCATCACTCTGCTACACCCACCAGCCAAGCCCACCAGTGTGAGTATGCAAATTAATCCCAACCAAGATGGCTGCCACTACAGAGAGCAGGAGGAAGGCTTGGGATTCTCGGGCAATGGAAGAAGCCAAGCTTCTGCAGCCCTGGCCAGCCCAGGCCTCCATTCAAGGCTACAAAGTTTCAATTATAGAAGATAAATCCCAAGAAAAATGGGGGCAGCCACGGAACTGAAGAGAGCAGGCTAGGGTTTCCCCCAGCAACTGAGGAAGCCAAGCTTTCATCCTGCCCTGGCCGGCCTAGGCCTCCACTCCAGGCTATAAAGTTTCAATTATAGAAGATACATAAACCCAAACAGAAATGACAGCAGCCATGGAGCGAGCAGGAGGTTTGGCTTTGCTCCAGGCTACAAAGTTTCAATTGTAAAGATAAATATATCCCAGATACCAGGGCCTCTGCTTGGGTCGCCTGGGGGCATGGCCACCACAGACCCTTCACCCAGGCTGCCCCATGCCCCAAGGGAACCCCCATCCTGATCCAGGACACCTGTCAGGGCAAACCAGCCAGCCCCCACCCATGCACCAGGCCTCTATCCTATCTAATAAAAGAGTAATATGCAGATTGACCATCACTCCCAACACACAAGATGGCTGCCCCCATGTGGTCAAAGATCCTGCCCCATTTGGACACAAGATGACTACCACAAGATGGCCTGCAGGGGAGGGCATTTGGAAGGGACCAGGCCTGCAAGGGAGGGCAGTTGGGGGTGACCACATCAGCAGAGGAGGGAAGTTGGGGGCAAACAGGCTGGCAGAGGAGCAGTTAGACATCAATCAGGCTGGCAGGGCAGTGGTTAGGGGCTGATCAGGCTGGCAGTGGTTAGGGGCAATCAGGAAGGCAGGCAGGTGAGCAGTTGAGAGCCAGCAGTCCTGTATTGTGAGAGAGATGTCTCACCGCCCATTTAGGGGGGGGGGGCAAATTAGAGAGGGTGCAGGCTGGGCTGAGGGCCAACCCCCTTTCTCTCCCCACCCCCCCCCCACCCCCCAAGGCACAAATTTCGTGACATTCTGGCAAAGTCAAAATATTTTCTATATTTATATTTACAATTGAAACTTTGTATTACACACATATACTAGAGGTCTGATGCATGAAAATTCATGCAAGAGTAGGCCTTCCTTCCCCCTCCTGCCGGCACCAGCTTCCTTCCGGCACATGGGACCCAGGCTTCCCTCCTCTGGCACCCACAGGCCCCCAGGCCCCAGGCTGGCTTCCTTCTGGCCCTGGCTTTGTCGGGAAGGACATCCAGAATGACGTCTGTAAGATGTCCTATCTAATTAGCATATTACCCTTTTATTATTATAGATCCTCTTATTATATAACATCTTCTTTATCCAATTGTCTATTGATGAGCATTCTTTATTTTAAAACATAAGCTTGGCATATTATCTTTCTTAGATGCTGTTGTGAAATAGAAATATGGAATCACTTTCTGGCGGGTAGGCATTTAGAGAACAGAAAACCAAAGATGGGATACTCAGACATAGGATTAAATCCCTGCATTTAAGCATAGTTTTATGAATTATACAGGATGGTCACATGCATGATATATGTTCCCCTGAAAAAGCCTGAGAGATCAACATTTGGATCATTCCTATTGCACTGATAAGGAAATTGAGGATACAAAGCTTGAGGTTGAGTTAGTAACTTTCCCAAGTATTCTGATCACAGATCCAGTGCTCTTTGAATTCTAAACATGTGCTTAACTCAAAGTCAAACTTTACTCCCAGAAATAACACAAGCCCAGATTAAAGGGGTAGAGGACTAGGCACTCACATGAGCATCAGCCAGTCAGGCGCACACCGGTGGGCTATGCGCACTGTGGTTGCTCTGTGAGGGGTGCAGGGCCCATAAGCATAGCAATGTAAATTGCTTTTACACTGAAAACGGCCTTAGAGTTCATCTGCTCCAACCTCCACCTTTTACCTGAATAAACTAGAGCTCAGAGAGACAGTAAGGGGCTGGCTTGCTAAGATCACACAGCAAGTTAAAGACAGCCAAGATTTGAGACCTGGTCTCCACTGACGCTGCCTTCTGACTCAGCTTGCGTTCTGAAAGACTAGACTGTGACAGGTGCTAACCTAAAAATAGAAATCCAAAGTGAGAGGCAACAGCGCTTATTTGAGATCCAGAAGAACGCAATGTGGGGAAGCACTGATTCAGACAGAAACCCAAATAGTGCTCCAATTACAGGGTAAAGGCAAGGGGTTTTTAAGAGAAAGAGAAGGGAAATAATTCCATGAATAGAAGAAAGGAATTTCTATTGGTCGAATAACTTACGTTACTCTTTAGCTGTACATGACTGGCTACTGATTCTAAAGGATGCTTACAATTTTCAGCCTTGTGGGAAGGAGTCTGCTTTCCTGTTAGCTCCACAAACAACTGTTTGGAAGGCAATGTGGCTCTGGCCCAGTTCTGCGGTTGTTTTGCCCAGTTCATACTTTTCAAAGTTTCAAGGAATAATGCATTTCTTTTGGAATGGCTGCCCTGCCTCCATTCTAACATGGCTCCATTTGTGCCAGCTTCTCACATAGGTCACCCGACAGAAGCCATCCCAAGATAGCACACAGCTACTTACAAATGACTCCTATTGACACGGAGCAGGCTGGTGCCTCAGGGAGCAGATGTTACAGGGA
Organism: Vespertilio murinus; assembly: GCA_963924515.1. NCBI lineage: Eukaryota > Metazoa > Chordata > Mammalia > Chiroptera > Vespertilionidae > Vespertilio > Vespertilio murinus. Next base: position 41,021,701 of record OZ004717.1, on the reverse strand, counting down.
AGGGTGACACAGCATCACATTTCTGAGCAAAGAGGCTGAATGAGCCGGAATCATGTAATCTGTGCTTCTTGGTTTTGTGATTGGACTTATTACACTCAATGGAAAAAAAACAGTAAGATTCCTCTAAGGACCAATGCAGTTGTGATCTCAGAGTTTAAAGAGCCTCGTTTAATCAAGAACCTCGAACCCTGACCCTCAGAGAGCCAAAGGGTTTCACACCATTAGGTGGAGGTCACCCCTTCCTTCACACAGGAGCCTCCTGTGCCCTCAGCATCGGCAGGAAATGTCTCTGTCTCCCAGAAGATGCCGGACAGGGTGGGGGCCCAATGCTGGACCTTAGTCACAGAGCACACACCCCCTCCCACCTGCTGCCACTGTGTCAATGAAACCGCCACTTATCTCCTCTTCCTGGGGCCAGGTTTACTCTCTGGGAGGAGGGAATAAATTACTCAGACACCCGGGGGGAATGTAGGCTAAGTGGCCTGGAAGAAGGACAGCAGGCCCCGTAGCCAGACAAACCCTCTTCAAATCCCAACTCTGCTACTTCCCAGCTGGTGGACCTGGGGCAAGTCGTGTCTACTCCGCAGGTGTCACTTTCCTTGCCTGTAAACTAACATCACAGTGGGGCCACAGGGGAAACGAGATCATCCATTTAGTAGTCTAAAACTTATTGCGTATGTGCTACAAATGGGAGTCATGACAAATATTTTAACAGCTTAGAATTTATGTCTTAAGCCTACCTATCCTTCAAGACTCGACTCAAATGGCTCTTCCTTTTAGAAGCATATCTTGATTCCCTGAGCTGAAAAAATAATGATTGCAATGTTTACCAACTGCTATTAATTATCAGATGTGGTATTAAGAACTTTACCTACATTATCTCATGTAATTCTCATAAGTACCCTGGGGAGGGAGATATTTTATTATACCCATTTAAAGATGAGGACACTACAGTCCCGTGAAAGATTAAAATATCTGTCCAATGTCACTAATATTTACTGAGTACTTTCTATGTGCCAGTCTCTGTTCTAAGTGCTTTCTTTGCATGTATTAATTCATCAAATTTTCTGTATGAGCCTATAAAGTAGAGGTTATTATTGGAATAAAGCCTCAGAAGCTTAAGTCACTTGCCCAAAGATTCAAACAAGGCAGTGTTTCTCTACGCGGCTATCCCTGTTTAGAAAAGAATGGCCAGTCTTCACAGCAGGAAATATCGACACAGGGTCAGACTTAAGGGATGTCAGCTGAGGTGGCTACTAAACTATAATTTCTGGCAAAGTCCAAAAAAGTCAAGTTTCCAAAGTTGGCATAAATTCTCCAGAAACTCACAAACACAATCAACCTCAAGGCAATGTTATTCTTAACAACAAACTAACAGTCTACATTTCCAGAGAGTATTTCCCAACATATAATTTCAGAGGGGAGGGCTGAGGAGGCTGACAAAATATTCAAAATTAAGTCACCAACCATGAGGCAGAGAGCTCTAAATAGCTGCACACTGGTGGTGGGAGTAAGCCATAGCATCATCGGTAACAACAACAGCATTGCTCAGAGCTCTGCTGAGCATTTTGCAGGCATTCCCTCACTCGCCCCCAGGGGATGCCTATCAGAGAGGGACTATTACTATCCCCATTTTGTTGATGACCAAAAGAGGGGTGATTAGTATCAGAGCCATGAGTAGAACCAACCCCCAGTATTCCCAAGCATGTGCTCCAGCCTCTCCCCCACCGTTTCTTAAGATTTATTAGGTCCCAGCAGTAAAAATAAGTGGATCTTCCAAGACTAAGGACACCCACATGCTACAATCCTTCAGTCTGTCTAGACTTTCCTAAGAAAGCACAGCTCTGGGGGACCCGCCATCACCTCCCTTCCCCACCCCAAATGGTTGTCTGGTTGATCTGAGAAACACACCCCCACAGGCAGAACCATCCAGGCTGAGAGCTGCAATCCACCCATCCCTGCTACTAACAAAACAGAAAGTTCTCTCATTTGCTTAAACTACTAAGTACTGTTACTCAACAGCCGAGAGGTTATTCACAGTTTGTATTCATCCTGAAGCCCGAGATTTGTTTTCCATAACAGAACCAGGCTGTAAAATGCTAATGTGCTTCTTATTAATAAGCAAAGATAAGTGTTTTCTTGAGTTGTGATTTCCCCACGGGCTTGGGCAAGGGAATAGGTTTTTCAATGTCTTGTGTCCCAGCTTGTCACCCACACTTCCTCCTCTCATCCTTTCTCCCACATTACCTCCCACCCACAGCATGGCTGAGCTAAAAACAAAGCTAAACAAAATAGGCCACATACATAGTTCAGCTGATCACCCTGCCACCCACTCCCACCAGCTCCTCCAGAGAACTTTCATTTCTCTTTTACTTTGGTTTCTATGGGAATTGTGTTGTGGTGCGGTGGGGGAGACACCAAAGAAATTTATTAGCAGCAGATGGGTGTGATGTGTGCGGGAAGAGGCAGAGGATTCAGAAAATGAGGCTGAGCCAACACACATTTGCAGAGGGGCTGGGGGGTGAGAGGCCGCAGGCCTCTGGGAACCTGTGGGAGGCGCTGTTCCTCTTTGGCTTTACCTCACGGGTGAGTTCAGACTTACTTCTGGGGGTACGTCGAAAGGTTCCACCTCGACCTCGGTTGAGTTGGTTTTGTCTGAAGCCTGCTGGGGTTTTCCACCGTCTGTTTTGTCACCCTTGTCTTTACTTGAGCCTTTGGAAGATTTGGAGTCTTTGTCCTTTGAAGACAACTTGAGGTCTTTGAGTGCCTTGGAAAATTTAGACTCCTGAGCCCCTCCTGAGAGAATTTCCACAGCAATTTCTACCAAAATTCTGCCCCTGAATGACACGCCTTCTCCAAAGCCCTCGTTCATTTCCTGGTAGTCATCCATCAGACTGTGGTTCCTGGGTGAGCCATACAGGTTAATCCAGGCAGGTCCGAAGGTAGGTAGAAAGCCTAAAAAGACCCCAAACTTTAGTTGTGTGGTTATATTTACAAGTTGATTATTATTATTTTTTCTTTATGAAAGTTGTGCACATTCACTTAGAAATATCAAATAAATAGAAAAGACAAGAGGAAATATTTACAGTCAGTCTGTTATCACCAATAGACAGACATAATTACCATTTTGCTATATTTCTTCCTAGTCTTTCTTCTATGCAAATGTCTATACTTGTTAGTTGAAATAATCTTATGACAACCAAGATTACTCTACCTAGCAAAGCTATCATTTAGCATTGAAGGTCAGATAAAGAGCTTCACAGTCAAGGAAAAACTAAAGGAGTTCATCACCACCAAATCAGTGTTACATGAAATGTTGGAGGTTATTCTTTAAGAAGAGAGAGAAGAGGCAGAAAAAAGATTTTTTAATAAAATGGCAATAAATACATATCTATTAACAGTTGTATCTAAAAATTGAAATAAATGAACTAGGAATCTAATAAACAAAATAAACTGATGAATAAAATAGAACCAGAAGCATAAAAACATGGAGCAGACTGATGAATCTCAGAAGGAAAGGGTAGGGGAGAAGGTCGGAAGAGATTAACCAAAGATCTTATATGCATGTATGCAATACCAGTGGACACAGACAATAGGATGGTGAAGGCCTGGGGCAAGGCAGGAACTGGGTGGAAGGGGACAAAGGGAAGGGAAAAGAGGGACATCTGTAATACCCTAAAAATAAATATTTTTTTAAAGGGAAAAAGAAATAATCTTAAGTATGCTGATGTGCATCCTTGTCTGTTTCATTTGTTCATCAAATTCACCAGCCACCATGCTAGACTCTATACATAAAGCCAGTGGAGAATAAGGAAAATCAATAAAATTTATAAAGTCAGTCTGGCTGCTATGTGAATTAAGTGTAAGAATGGATGTTGGCAAACTGGCTTGGAGACCACATCATCATCAGAATGGAAGACATTGGTGGCTTCTAGGATGATGGTACCAGAGACTGAGAAAAGTAAATATTCTGAGATATGTTCTAAACATAGAACTGAAAAGTCCTCAGAATTGTAATTTGCTATTAGGGTTAAGTATTTTCCTTTCTTAATACATAATGTTTGAGAAAAGACACAGTATCTATGGGAACATCTCCTTGGCAACAGAATGTTCCTTTTTGCCAGGCGATATGGGATGTCCACCCTAAATCTTGACAGCCTGGGTTCAAGTCTCAAACCTCTGCTCTGTGTGAGTTGTGAGACCTCAGGCAGGTTTGATAACTTCCCTATGCCTCAGTTTCCTCATCTGTGAAATGAAGATGCTAATAGTCCCTATCTCATCTACCGGAATTAAAAGAGATGATGTCTATTAAGTGCTTCATATAGGCACTTAGGAAGAGCTCAAGAATATTAGCCATTACTCTTAATAAATATACGCATCATCATGTGCTCAACAATTACCTTTGTTCTACTGTAATCCATCGTTTTATGCCTAAATGTTTCCTCCCCCTGCCCCTGCAGCCCCATCAACTAGATTCTGTCCTTCCACTGAGTAAATTTTAAGAAGCAGAGGTATTGTGTTAAAAAGAATAGAAGTATTTTATGGCCCCTGATGTCTACTTTCTAAACACTGTTCTACATCTCCCTGAATACAATCAAGCTGTTCCTGCAAAGCTGTGGGTAAAAGCCGTTTACATCTGCTGAGAAATCTGTAGATAGGCAGTGTGCTTTCTGCATGAAGCATCCTGTGGCAAACTGTTCAGCAATATGAGGAGTTAAGTCACAGATATTTATTGAGACCTTACAATAGAGTAACTCTGTCAGGGGCACAAAAATGGGATCTTGATCTCTGCTTATGCCAAGCCTTCAATATGTATGTGTATATAGGCGCGCACACACACAAACACACACACACACACACACAAACACACGCACAAAACATATAACAGTACATCAGTTAGCACAGATTTGTAGTGCAGAGAAAGACTGCCTTAGGACTGAAAGGAGGAAAAGTTGTTAGAATATTTAGAGAATCATCACCTACTGATTTAAGTTTTGTGCATAAAGAGCTTTATTCTGGATGGAAGCTCGTTCGGCTGACCCAGTGAATGAGCCGGGACTCGGTCCCTCCCTGGTCCTCTGAGTGCACTGTCAGCAGTGCCTGCCTCCCTGCCCTACTCCTGCTCCCCTGTTCCCATCAGTAAGTTGGAGGCACAATTTGGAGGTGTCATTTAAACAAGGAAAAGCCATTTTTAGCTTATGAGCCATGCAAAAATACATGGCAGGCCAGATGTGGCCCGTGGACCATAGTTTGCCCACCTCTGATCTACTCTAAACACTTCATTTTTCAATGAAGAAACCTATGGCCCAGGGAGAGGGAGTGACTGCCTTGAGGACACACAGTGAAGCTCATGAAAGACCTGGGATGGTGACCAGGCCTCCAGGCTCCCAGAGTCTGGCTCCATCGTCTGCCCGGAAGCAATCCAATCCAGAGACCACACAGAACATGGAAGGGCCTAACCCAGTGAGCCTCTCACTTAAAAGACGAGGGCTCCAATTCAATCATTTCCAGGCCCTGTGTCCAAATCAGACACGTGAGGCTTTACCTTTATCTCCCTCCTGTTCGTTGGAGATTTTCTTCAGGTCAATGAAATGGGTTGCCAGTGCTACATCGTTCACGCTGCCTTCATCCCACACCTGGATTTTCACCCTCCGACACAAGGGAGGAAACATCTCCTTGAAGATCACTTGTTCATGCCACACGGGATCGGCACAATTCTTCTGCACCGTGGTTCGCCCCTAAAAACAAAGCCCAGGAGGATGGGAGCCATGGGGGGGAAAAACATGACTTAGCCAAGAAAACGCATCAAACCTGCTGGAAATATGAAGTGAGTTCTTAAAAACAATGAACCTCTTCCACCCAACACCGGTGAAAATCAGTTACACCCAGCGAACATTACCGATGTCCTACTCTGCGCCTGACACACTACTAGGCATTGCGGCAAAGAGAGCAAGGCTACAGTCCTGCCCTCAGGAAGTTCTCCTCATACTAGGACGGGGTGAAACAACACTGTGCTATGAACAGCAGAGTTCCATGCACCTCCAGGAATGCAGCAGATTTAGACCCTGAGTTCATGCTTTATAAAAGTGGGAATCTATGCAAATCACTTCCCCAGTCTGGACCACATCATAAAATGGAGTTGATGTCCTATTGACCACCAAGGCAGTCCAAGTCAAAAACACTCCATGTCCACCCTGCCAAGTGGAGGGGTCGGGTAGACATACAGTTAAGGACAGAGGCAATATGTGTCAACTGAAGCTTCAAAGTCCAGCCAACCAGGACTGAGCTCCAACCATGTGCCCAGGCCCTAGTACTTCCAATGGCTCTTCATCAGGGAACAGGGATGTTCAGATTTACACAGGATAGTGACTGCCTGGGCAGACTATGGAACAGACTGGGAGGAGGCTGGTAATTCTGCAGGGCCTGGGTCACAGCTCAGAGAAGTAGCCAGAGGTAAGAAAGGCGGCCTGTCTGCCCAGGTTCTGACCAGGATGCCCCATGGCTCCTCTCCACAATCTCCAATGGACAGTGAGCGAGCAACCTTCCCCTTCTTTCTTGCCATGTGACTCAGTGCCTCTTTGTGGCAAGTTTTTTCTCTCAAGGCACTTCCTAATTTTGATTTTAACTTCATTTCATTTGACTAGAAACGTTCTAGGTAAAGAGCAGGGCTCTGGCCCAGGCCTGCCATTGTTAGTGATAACAGCTCCTCACCATCTGCCCAGCAAAGGAGACCTCCACGAAGGGATCCACGAGGTCCTTGCTGTCACCCACAAATGCTTTGGTGACGTTCGCCATGATGCTGGAGTTCATTTTGGGCAAACCTTCTGCTTTGTAGAGTCTCACATAGAATCTGGCCCAGGGTCTCTCTGATGGAAACCCTTGAGGGATCAAAAGGTTCCTGAGAGGAGGACAAAAACAAAAAAATAAAAAGCGCGCTCATGTAAAAGAATAGGGAGGAAAGCTAGAAGTGTGAAGAAGGATCCTGATATGTGACAGAAATCTAAAAAGGTTAGGATCTACTGCTAAAATGAGTTTTTTTTTTCTTAGTTTAATGACAGTGAAGAGTATAATTAGAGTGAATGCAAACTCATTTAGGTCCTACAATTATAGAATAAACACTGTCTCCCACGCTGTACCTTACAATAGGTACATTAAGTCTCTCCGTTTTATAAATCAGTAGTTGAAATTATAATTCTTTCAAAGGAAAATCACCTAAATTCAAATAAATCAGATAAGCTCAGGAATAGCTAGTCTATTATGGGCTATTATAGGAAGACAGGCTCTACTTGGCCTAGAAACTGACTTCCCATGCATAGTGACACCTTCAGTCAGACACATCTTGATGCCTCAGCTAGAGCAGAATCCCATGTGGACAAGCTATAACCTTGTCCATTCTCATGGACCCATAAGGAAAGGGAGGGAGGGGAAGAGACATGGAAATGGGAACATAATTTCCATTGCCCAGCCCAGGATGAATCTGTCTCACTTTTCTATTTGCTCCTCAGCATCGGAGATTTTCGGGTTGGTCTTTAAGATGTCGCCTTTTCCAATCACGCTGATGTCACACTTCAGATACCCCTTCGTGCCAGTCCTGATGTCACCAGGGTCTGTGAGCAGGGCCCACTTGTCACAGAACTGATGACCTGTAAAAGTGTCCTGACAGCTCAGGCATCCCGCACAGATGGACCCAGCCCTACCCAATTCTCTCCCACACCCAAGGTCTCCCACACTCTACTGAGGGATTTCCTCATCTGGGCTATTTCCAAGTCTCATGCCACCTCCCTCTCCTCCTTTCCCACCTCTCCTTTACTTCCCATCCTCTTCACCATCTTTTTCTCCAACCAGTCACAAGTATTCGGGAAGCCTTTCAACCTGACAGAAATCCCCTTGCCAGAGTTCTAGATTTGATAGAGTAGGAAGACATTAAAGGAGTATAGAAGTCACATATTATTTCATAGGCCATAAATGTGGCTCATGGATTTTTCTGTTTGGCCTACACTAGAAGTCCAAACTTCAAAATCTCATACAAAAGACTATACTTCTGGCTTATCCAAAAACAAACTGTTAGACCAGGCAATACAGAGGGCACATTCCACATGACAGCAGAAGGTAAAGGAGCTGAGTAGATACTAATCCTAATGGAATTAGAAGAGCTAATTCAAACTCACATGACCTAGACCCCTGGACATGTGAGTTTGAATCAGAGTTGAAGAAAAGATGCCTTTCCTGAGATCTATGTTTATTACTTATTAGTTTATTACTTATTGGCTCTTGACCTTGGACAAATTACCTAGCTTCTCTGAGTTTCACTTTCTTTTAAATCAGGGATAATAATGATTATTACAGCAAATCTTTATATGGCATACCACAGTCATTATTCTGTGCTGGGTCTACACTAAGCACTTTATGTATATTTATTAACTTAATCCTCTAACAACCCTATGAAGAAAGTACTGAGACACAAAGGAGCCAAGACATTTGCCCAAGGATGCACAACTAGGAAAGAGCAGAGTAGAATTTGAACCCAATCTGGCTTCAGAGCCCATATTGTTAACTTCAACACTTTCCTGTCTTTCTTGATGCTGTCTCACAGCACTAAATGCGACAGAATTTGTGAGAATGGAAAAAGCTGCTCAGAAGTATGGACATATGAGATAATTTTGTCATTAGATCTTAAACTGAGGAAAAGAGCCATATCTTCTTCAGCAGTCTATAATTCAGTGTTGCTGAATGGACAGTGAAATGGATGAGTGAATACATGAGTTGACCTCCAGGTGGGGTAACTGGAGAAGAATAAGAGAGCTCCTAGGAGGTAAGGCTTTCTTACCAGGCTGGTTGTACACAGTGCCCACGTCCACTCTGAAGGCGCCAATCAGGATGCTTCCTATCAGCTTGTGATGAAAGACCTGAGGAGTGGTGGAGTGGTGAGCCCAGAAGAACTACATTTCTTTTTTAGCATAAACCTGTGAAATGGGATCCTGACACCTCAAAGAGCATTCTAGACCTTGACCCTTGTCTGGCCTTCACTCTCCTCTGAAGCACAATAACATTTGGTCACCAAAACTCAGGGCTGTAAAGGGCGTCCAGAAGTACCTCTTCCTCCCAGCAGGTTTTCAGCTAATCCTTTATTAAAGGACACTTTAAAAATCTCACTGTCTGAATGTTCTCTCTCTCTCTCTCTCTTTTTTTTTTTAACCAAAATGACCCTTTGTGCAGCCAACACTTCAACATTCATCTCTGCCTGTTGAAACTTTACTCACCCTTCAATACCTAGAACAAATGCTGCTTCCTCCAAGCAGCCCTCCCTGATTCCCCACAGCTGAAAGTGTTCCCTTTCTCCACTAACTCACACAACACTTTGCTCACAACTTTCTCAGATAGCTCATCACATATTGCCTTGAAGTTGTGGACATGTACAACTTAGAACATGTCCTAAGTTAGAACAAGGGAGATGGCCATCCTCAATATTTCTTCTAACCAGCAGACAGCAGAGTGCCTGCCGGGTTGCAGCAGCACATTTGAATGCCAATGCTATAAAGATGAGTTTAGCTCTAAAGGAAGGTGTCAGAGTTGGCCCTCAGTTCAGAAACAACATTGTATGAGACACTGTTGAAGATTCAGGAGTTTAACCTTCAACCCAGAAAAGGGAAAAGAGGAAGGGCAGCGGTAACATTGTGTCTTCAGATCTTGGGAAATTATTCCATGTAAAAGGGTAGGTTCCCAGTGTAGCTCCCAAATTATGGGAAGAGAGATGTCAACTCACCATAGGATAGTTTTTATAACAGAATGTCTTAGCAATGGAATGGGTTTTCCTAGAAGTAGTGATCACCCCATCAATGGATATGATCAAGCAGAGTCCAAGAACCTCATGTCATGGAGGTGGTAGGGAAGGATTCCTGCACTGATGGGAAGTTAGATTAAATGACCTCTAAATTTTCTTCTTATTATAAAATCCTATGTGTTCCTTGAATCAAGGACAGTTTCCTACTACCCACCATATGGCCTTGTTCATAATGGGTGTTCAATAAACACTGAGTGAATTAATGAATAGGACCGATTGAATGGAGGGTGAATAGGAGACTTTTATAGCTTCTAAACAGCTCCTCTGGGAGAGTCAATAAGAAACAAACTCAACTGACTTCAAGATATGGAGACATGACAGCCTTTCCCAATCCTTTTTCACTCTTTCTTCCCTGACCAAACTTGGCAAGGACATGAGAGAGCTGAGGGGAAGCAAGGACAACTTGGCTTGATAAAGGTGTAATTTAAGGTCACATACACCAAGCTCATTTCAAACCTTCTATGCTTGCAGTTGCTAATGTGGCTTCCCTAAGGCCTGAGCAAGAACTGACTCAAGCTATTCTCAGGTCAAAGGTATCTGGGTCCCAGTGGGGTGATGGGATGCAAAAGACCCAAACAGATCTTTAAGTAACACAGAAGGCCTCCTCAAATCATCACCTAGTGTGAGTGCCAGGCAACTGGTGTGGTCAAGCATTAGACTGCCAGAACTCTGGAGCGTCTCACACCGAGTGCTGGGGATCCTATTAGGGGAAGATGGTCTTTGGCACCACCAGGGTCTGCTACAGCTGTCCATCCCAATAGCATCCACCTATAGCACTCCCTCCTTTGTCTCTTACGTTGAATGTATTCTGGGCATGCTGACTTACAGTTCATGCTCTTGCAGAAAGCATGTATTAAATACCCTCCCCCCCAAGGGAAGTTTTTCCTTTACAATCTTTGGACTCTGTCCCAAAGGGCCATTTAGGGAGACCAAAATAGTCTCTTCTTATAAGCTAGGACCAGAAACAGGCAATACCAGCTTTGATCCTTTGTCTAAGCACCCACTTGGCCCACAGAGAGTCATGACGCTTGTCTATGATACAGTATAAAAAACCAGCTGTTTACCATTTATCTGCAATCTAGACAGTCCCTTAGAAGCCTGAATCACCCAAACAGGTCATTGCCTGAACTATGTAATATAACAAAGTCCTGGGCAATGTCCCAGGTCCCAAAATATCTCCTGCACCACTTGTCATCATGCCTGGAATTTAAACATGAAGAATGTTTGGCTTTTGATCATTTTTTTCATTCTTCAAGAGTCACATTCTTCAAATGCCCCTGGGAAAGATAATATCATAATTTCACTGCTGACCAAGCCTCATGCAGGACTGATATGTAACACTAGAGGCCCAGTGCACAATCCCAGGTGGGATCAGGCCTAAAGGGGCTGTTGGACATCCCTCTCACATCCAAGACTGCTGACTCACAACTGCTTGTCTGCCTGCCTTCCTGATTGCCCCTAACCACTCTGCCTGTGAGCCTGATCACACCCTAACCCAGTTGTGGGCAAACTACGGCCCGCGGCCCAGATCTGGCCTGTTCGGCTGTTCTCTCTGGCCCATGGAGCCGAAAGAGCGGAGGGTTCTCTTGCTCTCCCTCCGCTCCTTCACCAGCAGCCCAAGATGAGAGTGCCAGCATGATCAGGTTGCTTTTGTTCCGGCCCTCCGGTCCAGTTTAAGAACCCATTGTGACCCTCGAATCAAAAAGTTTGCCCACCCCTGTCCTACCCACTCCCCTGCCAGCCTGATTGATGCCTAACTGGTCTCCTGCCAGCCTGTTTGCTCCTAACTGCCTTCTCCTGTAGGCTTGATCACCCCCAACTGCCCTCCTTTGCAGACCTGGTCCCTCCCAACTGCCTTCCCCTGCTGGCCTGATCGCCCACAACTGCCCTCCCTTGCAGACCTGGTCCTTCTCAACTTCCCTCCCCTGCTGGTCATCTTGTGGTGGCCATCTTGTGTCCACATGGGGGCAGGATCTTTGACCACATGGGGACAGCCATCTTGTGTGTTGGAGTGATGGTCAATCTGCATATTACTCTTTTATTAGCTAGGATAGAGGCCTGGTGGATGCGTGGGGGCCAGCTGGTTTACCCTGAAGGGTGTCCTGGATCAGGGTGGAGGTTCCCTTGGGGCGTGGGGTGGCCTAGGCGAGAGGCCTGTGGTAGTTTTCAGACTGGCCACGTCCTCTCTCCGCCCATCCCATCCCTGTGACCCAAGTGGAGACCCTGGTATCTGGGTTTATTTATCTTCTATAATTGAAACTTTGTAGCATTGAATGGAGACCAAGGCTGCAGAAACTTGGCTTCCTCCATTGCCAGGGGCAATCCTAGCCTCCTGCTCTCTAGAACTCTGTGGCTGCTGCCATTTCTGTTGGAATTTATTTATCTTCTATAATTGAAATTTTGTACCCTTGAGTGGAGGCCAGGGTATGTGGAAAGCTTCGATTCCTCCATCGCCAGGGGAAACCCAAGCCTCCCTCCTGCTCACTCTGTGGCCACAGCCATCTTGATTGGGATTAATTTGCATACTTGCTCCTGATTGGCTAGTGGGTATGGCTGGTTTATGGTTGTAGCGGAGTGATGGTTAATTTGCATATTACTCTTTTATTAGTATGTTGTGTGTGTGTGTGTAACATAATATTAAAATAAAGATGAGCGAATGATAAAGACAGGCAAGGAGTCTTCAAGACAAATTTGCCATCTTCACCATGCTTATTAGAGTTGGTGTCACTGTTAGGAAAACATTTGCTCATTCTCCACACATTTTATGTTGGTATGTAAAACAGGAATTCTGTCCTTGAGAACAATTTGGAAAAGAGTATGTTCCCTGCAACCTTTTGCCCTACCACTTTCGAGTATGAACATCCTTACTACCCTCTGCATGGGAGAAGCAACAATTTCTCAAACTGGTGAGACAGATGCAGTGTCGTTCAATGGTCTCTGTCCTTTTACAGTGGTATGAAGTTGGTAATGATCTTGTTTGTATTCTCTCATGTGGACTAGTACAGCTTCAAATGGCACTTTCCCTTCCCATTCCTGACCTCCAGGTGGTGGGCCAACCTGGGTAAGACACCTGCCTGGACCAGAAAGCTCTCTGACTCTACTCTTCAGACTAGATCTACGGAGGTAATAATTCACCTGCCAGGGCTGAGGAAGGGTCTATGCAGCAGACCCAATCCCCCATGGGTAGATCTGAAGGTCTACACTCAACAGCATCTAACTATTAAGAATCCAAGTGGTAACCACTTACTCCAAATCACATCCTCTAATCCAGCATTACTGATACCTTTGGTTCCTTCCTGATTCTATTTCTCTGTTCACTACTAATGAGGAGGGGAAGGGATGTGATTAATTCTCATTAGTGTGGAGATCACTCCAAGAGAGAAGCACTAACATTTGCTTCATAAAAAGAAAGAAACCAACTCAAAAATGGCAATCCACTGTCATTTTCTACATTCCCACATTAGTACTCTACACAATTCAATGCATGCTGGCTTGGTAGATTACAACTTGCTCCCAACAAGCACAGATTTCCTTGAAACGGTGTTCTTTCCATAACTTTTCTATTCTGATTATTGCAAGTTCTATCCTGTTAGTTTCAAACTCACCAGCTCATACTCACCCTCCTGAGTCTACCCTCTTCTAGGCAGGCTGTGCTGCCCTAGAGAACTCCCAAAGCCTAGAATCTCACCACCAGTCATAGACTTACCGAGATTTTGATGATCTTGTCAAAAAGATGCACTTGAGGCCCAATGAAGTCGAAGACAAAGTACTATAAAACATAAAATTCATTTTTACTTTAAATTTCAGCCTTGCATTTAAGAACCCTGCCCCTTGCCAAAACCGGTTTGGCTCAGTGGATAGAGCGTCGGCCTGCGGACTGAAGGGTCCCCAGTTCGATTCCAGTCAAGGGCATGTACTTTGGTTGCGGGCACATCCCCAGTAGAGGGTGTGCAAGAGGCAGCTGATGGATGATTCTCTCTCATCGATGTTTCTAACTCTCTATCCCTCTGTAAAAAAATCAATAAAATATATATTTTTTAAAAAGAACCCTGCCCCTGGAGTAGACTTACATCTGTATTGTTCTAACCACTTGCTGCATGGGCCTCAATGGCATGAATGTATATATCATCAATTGATTGGCCATACCCTTTGGAAGGTCATTTAACTTGTTTCCAACTTTTTTTCAAGTAAAAAAATAAAGAATGCCACCAACCACATCTTTGCACAGGATAAATGTGAGTTTTCCTCTAAAATGGACATGAGAAGTGGGATTGTTTGGATCATGGTTTATTTTATATGCATGTAAATATTGAGTAAACAGCATGAAGTTTCTTTCTGAAGAAGCTAAAATATTTTACATTCTCATTGGCAGCATATAAAAATAGCCATTTCTCCACACTATACCAAGCCTTTATATTGTCAAATCTTTAAAAAAATATATATATATATAATCTATATATATATATATATATATATATATATATATATATATTCTTGATATTTTATAGAGAGGAAGGGAGAGAGATAAAGAGCTAGAAACGTTGATGGGAGAGAAACATCGACCAGCTGCCTCTTACACACCCACACCCCTTATCGGGGATATGCCCGCAACCAATGTATATGCTCTTGACCGGAATCGAACCTGGGACCTTTCAGTCCACAGACCGATGCTCTACCACTGAGCCAAACCGGTTTCGGCATATTGTCAAATCTTTTATTTATTTTTACCTATCTCGAATGATGGGTGAAGAGTATCTCAGTGTGGAATATAGTCAATAATATTGTAATAACTATGTATGGTGTCAGGTGAGTACTATACTTATTGAGGGGGAATCACTTTGTAAATTATACAAATGTCTAACCACTATGCTGTGCACCTGAAACTAATATAATATAATTTTGAATATCAACTGTAATTAAAAAATAAAATAAGTAATAAAAATATTTTTAAAAAGAGAGAGACATGCCTAGAGTCATATAGCTAGTTCTTGGTGGGCCTGGGACCAAACCTGTGTTCTCCTGGAATTATCACACAAGGGGCAAGGACTAGACATTTCATCATCTAAACTTCAGTGAGTATCTTCCAAATGTGGTGTTGTGTTATTCTAAGCTACAGAAAACTGGAGTGGTGGTGTTTTCTTGTTTGGTTGGGGGGTTTTTTGTGTGTGTTTTTTTGTTTGTTTGTTTTTGTTGTGTTTGTGTGTGTGTGTGTGTGTGTGTGTGTGTGTGTGTGTGTATTATAGAGGTAGAACTCGGAAGTCGTTTTGTGAATCCTTCCTTCCTTCCTTCCTTCCTTCCTTCCTTCCTTCCTTCCTTCCTTCCTTTCTTTCTTTCTTTCTTTTTTCTTTTTTTGAACAGCAGAATGGAGAAATGACCCAAGGATGTTAGAGATGAACATGACAGCAGTAGGAAAAAAGAGAAGTAACCTCTAACAGCCTGTTTTTAATGGGCAAAACAGAAAAACCAAAATGTGGAAACTGAAAGATGTCATCATGTATTATAATGAAACCTTCAAAATGGCAGTACTTAGGTATCAATGAAAGGTTATAGCACAGGTGTGGGCAAACTATGGCCCGCGGGCCAGATGGCTGTTCTAAACTATTGAAATAAAATGTAAAAAAAGACTGTACCCTTTTATGTAATGATGCTTACTTTGAATTTATATTAGTTCATACAAACACTCCATTCATGCTTTTGTTCCAGCCCTCCGGTCCAGTTTAAGAACCCATGTGGCCCTCAAGTCAAAAAGTTTGCCCACCCCTGTTATAGGATGTCCAGTGCCTTCTGTTTAAGAAAATAAAAAAAAAAAGTGTAACATTTCAAGAAATTTTCCATATGTGTGTGTGTGTGTGTATATATATATATATATATATATATATATATATATATATATATATATATTCAAATGTTTTAAGAGTTTCATGTTCAGAATTTCTTTTATGTACAAAATTCACTTACATGCCACTCTTCATTCTCTGATATATGAGATGCTGTAGGTTTCTTTGGACCAATAAATTAGTTCCAGTGTTTATTGCCTTCTGCTGAATCTCACATTTCATACCCAACTTCCTCACACAGATTCCCCAGACTGCTGAACCCACACACATTTCTAGCTGGGAAATATTCCCCAGCCCCTACTAACCAGCTCCTTCAACATCTGATGAACTTTGGACTTGACAACTAGGGTCAAACGCTATAACAAATGTTTTCAGTTCAACTGTAACAAAGATTTTTATTTCAACTTCTTTGTTTTTGCGTGATTACGCTTGGGGCCTAAGTTAATGTCATTTAGGCCCAGGACTTGTATGTATAAAGCAGATACTAATTATAATCATTAACAAATTTACAGAGATTTGCATCAAAGCATTTTCAAGCACATTATTTCATATCACAACCATGCCAAAGATGTTATGGAGGCAGGGAGAGGACCAGAAAGGAGACGGCTGCCACTTCTACTCATGATAAAAGGCTGAGGCAGGAGTGATAAAGAGGAAATGAGTTAATAGCTCTAATGGGATTTGGGTATTTTCTATGCATTTCATTATCCATGCTCTCCTGCCTTCCTTTTCAATTACCACTCCCATCTGGAAAATAATTAAGAGTTTA
This sequence comes from Vespertilio murinus, assembly GCA_963924515.1. Lineage (NCBI taxonomy): Eukaryota > Metazoa > Chordata > Mammalia > Chiroptera > Vespertilionidae > Vespertilio > Vespertilio murinus. Next base: position 41,005,254 of record OZ004717.1, on the reverse strand, counting down.
CTGAATTTTTTGATAATTCATGGTGTCTAAGGGAAAACAATCACCATCAAACACTATTGGAGTATAAATGGTTACGTCTTGGGAGGGGAATTTGGAGGTACCAAAAATTTAAATGCTGTTCATATTCACCAATGTCACCCCAATAAATTTATTTTAAAATTTCTTAATTGCATATACTCTTTGCCCCAGTCATGCCATGTAAATGTTATTATAAGCTGTGGCCAAAGACTGAAAGAAACTGTAATATCCATCAATTAGAAATTGACTGGTTTGGTAAATGTGTATTGATGCAATGGGAAACTACAGAAATGGGCAGAAAATGAGACTGAACTGTACATCCTGATTTGGGCTCATCTCCAAGACACATTGGTTGAAAGAGGAAGGTCCAGGACAGCGTGCATAGAATGCTACCATTTGTTGACAATATTTATTTGTATTCTGAGTGCTTGCCTAAAATATCTCTAAAATGGTATACAAACGCCTGGTGAGAATGACTGCCTCTAGGGAGGAGACTAATGGGTTAAGGACCAGAGATCAGCGGGACACATATTTTTCATCAAATAGCACTTTATATTCTTTGTCTCTTTCACCATTTTTTTTACTGTCTAATCTTTTTCCTTTCAAAAGAGAATGTTTAATATTTATAAGCTTCATGTCTCTCTTTGATGTATTCCTTTACAATTTTTACATTGCTTAGGAAAATACAACTATTTTATTTTCCCATGCAGCATGCCTGTTTCAAAAGAAATAATTACATTTCCAATGTCTCTGCTATGCAAAAGAATGTGTATCTTCTCACTAACCAACATCCAACACATTTTAATATAAACCCAGAGCTTATAATGGATGAAGATGAGCTTATAAGTAATAAGAAAATGGGTGTTACTAAAAATATAGTAATGTATTTTAAATGAGTGAGAATTTCTTACCTATCCTTTCCATTATCTTTTTGTTTAACTTTATGGACTGTTTGTTAAGGAGGCTTGGAGGCTTAGATGAGTGATGGGAAGCAGTGGTGAGGGCTCAGGCTTTCTATTTGGCAGAGAGTGGCAGTGGAGAGAGAGTTGATGGAGAGGGTATTGGGGACCCCATGACTTACTTCATTGTAAAATGGGCTGTTGGTTCCTTCCTTCACTGTGCTTTGCTTCTTCTCATCCCCGACCTCAATGATCACAACTGGATCAATGTTTTCACCCACCAGTTGGCGGGCCTCAGTGATGGTTATGGCAATCTGTAACACAAAGCAGCGTGTAAGCACTCTGGACCAAGCTCTCCACTCACACAAGAACTGGGTAGGAAGAGTCAATCACTTACTTGATAACTTTGGGATCTGACTTCCCCATCATGGATCTTAGTCAACAGTTTTGATCTATTAAAAGAAAGTTAAACATACACATTTCATCATGTAAGAATATATTTGAGATCCATAAGCCATGTAATATTTCCCTATATGTTTCTAAGTGCTTTTACTTATGTCATATCACATATTCTCTATACATCTCAGGGGAAGTTAAGTATAAATGGACAAGTGACAATCTCTGACTCAGTTTCCCCATCCTAAAAGTGGAGCTAATAACAGCACTTAGCACATGAGGTGATGGCTACAATTTAATGATAAAATGAATGTAAATGTTTAATCCAGGACCTGGTGAGAATAAATGTCAATTCCTATTGTTAGTATGATTATCAGTATTGCTTATTTTTTATTTCACAGAATGAAAAACTGAGATTCCTCAGCAAGTCAGTGGCTTAATAAGGAGGTCCCTTGTCTCCTGTCAGATCCCTTCCACAGGACCACTTTGCCATTTCCACTAGATATAACCATTCTGAGTTTCGTGATTATATCCATTAGATATAACCATTCTGAATTTTGAGATTGAAAGCATTGGTAAAAGAGAAGTTGGAAAGAACAGCCAAGAGTCTATCTCAGTGAAATTTCACATTCCAGACAATTTCCTTTATTTGGACTGTCGTGGGTAATTGAAAAGCAATGTGCCACACCTGGGATTTAGAGAGTGGATAATAGGAGAAAGAGATGAAAAATTCTCAGTCACAGAAGCAGCAACAGGCAGGAAATGAACTGTGCTGAGTTCCTTTCAAATGTATTCTCTTGCCTTCTAACAATACCATCATGCATCTCAACTTCATCCCATTTCTTCAGATAATTGAGTCCAGAAAAGAACAGAGTAAACTAGCAAAAAAAAAATATCAAGGCTTTGGAGTCAAACTGACCTGATTTAGAATAATAGTTCTCCCAAATTTTATGATGTTAGCCTTAATTTCCTCATTGGAAAGTGAAAATTATAATTTCTACCACATAGGGGTAAAGGAGATAATACATCTAAATATCAAAAGATAGATATTCATTAATAAAACGGCAAATTTATATCAATCATTTACTATGTGAAAGCTATGTGATTTCCTCAGAGGAAAAGCCAAGGTGAATTAGCCATCTATCATCTTGACCCTTGCAAAGCAATGTATTCAAGAGAGGACCAAAACATTTAAAGAGAACTAGTAGGTGTAAAATGTGCAATATTAAAAAAAAAAAATGCCATAGGAGTTCAAAAAAGATAAATTCCTGAGAGCTGGGTAAGCAACAAAGACTTCACCACAGAGGCTAGATCTAAACTGAGCATTAGTTGGTGGGTAGAATTTCAACAGATGGAGAATGTTCTGACCAAGGAGAAAAGTCTCTACTTCTTACTTTTTTTTCCTGCCTTCCTCCATTCAGAGCTATTATCCTCGTGAAGTAAATGGCAAATGATCCTTTAAAACAGTGTTTCCCAAACTTTGACATATGTGTACCCCTTCTATAATTTTCGTAATGCTGGGTCCCCCTTGTCAAAAAAAATGGATGTATTTTAATAATAATCAAAATATATTTATTTTTTATTTTTTTGGTACATACACAAAATAATAATAAACGAAAAATAAAATATTCATAATAAAATATAAGTAAAAGTTCTATTATAAATAACATTTATTTGCACACCGGACCATCTCACACCTCACAAGACTGTCTTGACTTGACTCATGAGAACATAGAATTAGGCACAGCTAAGCACAGTGCAGTGCATATCCCCACCAAACTCCGGTGCAACGCGTACCCCTACCAAACTCTACCACACTTTGGGAAACACTGCTTTAAAAGATACTTAAAAATAATTGACATTTCCCCTATTCACGGCTGGTAGGTGGCTGTTATGGTGCAGAGTAGGGGGAGGAGCTATTACAGTATGTTCATACAAATTTTATGTCTTCTGTTAAAGGTTAACCTCTGAGATAGCACCTTCTCCCTTTTCCATTGGTCACCCACCTCTGCCCCTTACATACATACACTGCCTTCCTGCCACAGCCTTGTAATAACAACTCGGGATCTGCCACTCAGGGAAGCACTAATCTTCTTTGAGAAAAAAAGATGGGATGGCATGAAGAAATGACATAAACATACATGATACACTGAAAACATTGATAGTTCCAATTATTGGCTTCCTTACATCCATGCTCTTTGTCCTAAAACAGTCTCCTCTTCTGTGGGCTGGTCTTGTGACTTGCACTGGCCAGTAGAATGCAGCAGAAATGACTTGCCAATTCTATACCTGGCCTGGAAAGACCTGTATACTTCCACTTTTGCTCAGAATTCTGCCATCACCCCCATTGCAACAAGCTCAGACTAGCCTGTTGGGGGATCTGGCACCACATGGAGAGCCCAGTGGTCCTAGCTCAAGCAAACTGGACCTGCCTGCCACCAGCCACCCCTCAGTCTAAAATCAGCAGAGCTGACGAAATCGGTTTGGCTCAGTGGATAGAGCGTCGGCCTTCGGACTGGAAGGTCCCAGGTTCGATTCCGGTCAAGGGCATGTACCTTGGTTGCGGGCACATCCCCAGTAGGGGTGTGCAAGAGGCAGCTGATCGATGCTTCTCTCTCATCTATGTTTCTAACTCTCTATCCCTCTCTCTTCCTCTCTGTAAAAAAATCAATAAAATATATTTTTAATAAATAAATAAATAAGTAAAATAAAATAAAATCAGCAGAGCTGACAAATGGCCATAGGTACATAAGTGATGTATCTGAGACTATCTGGCACCAATAAAACTTCCTAAATAGTTTGTAGACACATGAACAATCAAAATGTTGATTATATTAAACCATTGAATTTAGGGGTTATCTGAAAACATCAAAGCTGACTGACGCCACAAATCTCATGCAGAAGGCCAGTTTGTTCTGGCTTTTTTTGCTGGGTTGCATAAGAACCACCTTTTCATTTGGGACAGACACGAAGCTAAGACATCTAGGATGTTGATGAATTAAAAAGCAGGCAAAGGACAGCTCCTGATCTGTCTCCTGTCGCTGCTGTCGTTTCTGAACTGTAAGGGACATGAGGACCTTGACTCAGAGGATTTGAGACTGGAACCTGAGCCAGGACCCTGGCCTGCTGAAGGCTGGCTGGGATCAGGAGGTCACAGAGAAAGCTGGACATGAGGACATGGCACTCGGTCTTCCTTAGGTCTTTGGCTCCTTGCAGGCAGTGACTGGGTGCTATTCTCTGTCCCCTCCAGCTTTGCAGGGGTAGTTAGCACAGGGGAGGTGCTCCCAAATGTGTGCTTACTGCCTACATCAACACTGTACCTTCTCTTTGGAGGAGCTGAGGGGACAGGAGTGATGGACGCATCATCATAAATCAAATCTCTCAGTCCTTCCTGGAGAGAAGGGCCATCCTGTGGTGCTTCTGCTTCACCTTGACCATCTGCAGGAGCAGAAAATGAAGAAAACCCTGTTAAATAGACATGTAATAGTGATCTGAGCCTCCACTCTGTGTCCAGTGCCATGCCATAGAGCTGCAAGGAAACCATTAGATACAGTACAAGTGTGTGGTATTTGTTACAGCAGCCATAGGGAACAGTATGAGTGTGTGATATTTGTTACAGTAGCCACAGGGAACAAATACACATGTGTTAAGACTATTTTCATGAATAGATACCAAACAGAGTCTTTAAAACACCTCCTCCCTCACCGGAAGGATTCTAATTTAATTTATCTGGGATGTCAGTTTGTCTTTAATTCCCCAGGTCATTCTATTGTGTAGAAAATCTTGAGAACCACTTCTCAAGCAGGTTTTCAGCAAAAACTAAAGAGTTGATGGAACACTCTCTTACACAAAGAGGCTCTGACTTGGTGTGGTTCAAAGAACTAACCCCATAAGATTTGGGTTCAAATCTCAGCTCTGTCATTTTCTGGCTCCAAGATTTGGGGGAAGTTACTTAACTTCTTTCAGCCTGTTTTCCTCACTATAAAGCAAGGCAATGCTAGCGTTAGCTCCCCATAGGGCTGTTAGGAAAACTGAATTAGGTACAGATAGCTCTTAGCACAGTATCTGCCAGGTGCATGGTGAGTGTTCACTGTGTGGATTTTAAGTTGAGTAAGTCACTCAGAAGTTCATGGCATTTCCCCCTCCATGCCTACAAAATGAAAGGATTAGAAAAGAAAAGCGTTTTTAAAGCTTTTAAGGGCAACATAATCCTTTCATAAATGTAATTTTATATAAAACTTCAAATACATAACACAAGTCCGTTTAAAACAAGCTGTTCTACGTGCCATTGGGTGAAACTCTGGGCAGGGAACATCCCGAGGGACCTCACCACCCCTCTTCAGACACCTCTGAAGCTTGGGCTCCATGAGACCCAACTGGTAAACTTGTCAGCTTAATCATCTCTGAACACCTTCCAGTTTTCGTGTGTTTTGGTTCTCTGATTTTAATCAGCAACGAAGGAAAATGGTGCCAAATCAAATAACTGATGGCCTAATGGGTCCCTTGTCAGAGGAGCTCATGGACATGAGCCTCGGTGGGTTCGGTAGTTACAGAACGGATGCCTGAATGAATGCGGTCACCTCTGACTCTTTTCTCACTGTGGAAACAAAAGACAAGCCAGCCTGCTGAGACACAGAAAGAACAGCAGTGCCTGCCTGCACTCCGGTGGCAGCAGGAGCAATTAAACCTTTCTCCCTACTTAGCTATAAGGTCTCTGGGATGGGGACCAATTGTTATCAATTTAAGTTTCCCGTGCCCATGCTTAGGTACCTCACTTATGCCAGAAACTGCTAGGTTAGATGCCAAGGTTGGAAGGGTAACAAAATGTGGACCCCCTCCCTCTACACTGCATGCTGGAGGGTGACAGACCCAGAGGTAGAAAGGTAGTCAGCGTCTTCTAGAGCTTTTATGCATGCATGCATTCATTTATTGAGTTACTACTCTGTTCTCTCGGATCTACTCACCATGGACCATCCAGAGTGACCATCTAAAACAATCCACCTCGTGTTGCTTCTCTTCTTGAAAGCCCCTCTGTGGTTTTCCATTGTCCTTAGGATAAAGCTGAAGTCCACTTATGACTCTGATGCTCTGCTCTGTCTGGCCCCATCTCCTCCTCCTGGGCCACCAGTCCCTCTGTCCCTGCCATCACTGCTCTCTAGTCACACAGGCCTGTTTCAGTTCCTTCTCCCCTAACAAGCTCTCTCCCCCATGGAATTTATCTTCACAGACATGCCTCCTCTTCCTGCCCACCCCTCGTGGGGTTCCTTCTCTTCCTTGAAGTTTCAGATTAAATATTACCACCACAGAGAACCCTTCTCTGACGGCGCTGGAACAGAATCCCCAATAGATTCTGTTTCAGCACGCATCATCTTGATGCTACTTTTCTCAACTTCTAATGCAGTTACCTCATTAGCGCCCGATAGGTAACAGATGGCCCATCCAGAACGGGACCATTTGAGGACTTTTTTTTGTAACGGCGTGGGTGTAAGAAAGCCACAAGGGTTGTGCAGCTCTCCGGGGCTCACAGCAGCCAAGCTGTTAGCACTCAGAGGCCCCAACAATGAGGGGGAGAGAGCACAGACACCAGAATGTAGAAAGAGAAGTCAAGCTTCCCTACAAGGGACAGCAACCATCCTTAAGTTGAGGGACACTGATCCTGACCTCACTCTCTCCCCTCTTTCAGATCTCCTGCTGGGACACCCCACTGGGGAAGGAGCCTGGGTCATGCAACCCTAGAGGTTAGCCTCCTGGGATAGAGACCAGGTCCCAGATAAAGGTGCAGAACAGATCAGGAGAGGCAACTTGAAGAGTCCTACACAGAGCTGTCCCTCTGCTAGACCATTACACACCCAGACCCAGCACAGCTCAACTCTTGGCAGGCCTTCCATTACTGTCTGCTGAGTAGCTGAATGAATGGGCGATCCTGAAAGGTACCTAATACCTCTTAGTTAGATAACTAACTAATGGAGGAGTTAAGGTAACTGGAATTTCAGAAAATAAAGGCATGGCCCAATATGCCTCCAAATATGCAGATATAAGAGCCACAGACTAAGAATCTCGAGACATTTTACCCAGAAAGTCCTAACTTCCCAGGCCAGGCCAACAAGGAAAGTCCAATGTGTACTCAGTTCTCTGGACTTTGTTTTGCCATCTCCTACAGGGTGGCCCCTGGCCAGCAGGACGGGTGCTATGTACTTTCTAGGAGGGGCCTGATTCTCTCTGCCCTGTTTGCTTTGTGGGCTGAAGACTCTAATTAGAATGAGCCAGCTCCTTCGAAACGCCTGTGGTCAACTGCCCCAAATCCCTCCCAGCTTGTTCCTTCCTCCCCTGAGCAGTGAGGGCTCCTCACTGGAGGACACCTCAAGGGGTAAGAGAGCCCAGGCTCTGGTGTGAGACTGACCCAGGCTCAGGGGCCAACTTCTTCAAACCTATTAGCTGTGTGACTTTGGGCAAGCCACTCACCCTCTCTGAACCTCTGTTGTCAAACAGGAGCAAAGAAATCTACATTGTAGAGTAATGAATGATGCATGTCAAAAGTAGAAAGCATCAGGATCTAATTAATGTGTCATAGATATTATTTTTCTGCCCTAGCCAGTTTGGCTCAGCAGATAGAGTGTCGGACTGCAGACTTAAGGGTCACAAGTTACATTCTGGCCAAGGGCACATATGGCTCGATCCCCAGTAGGGGGTGTGCAGGAGGCAGCCATCAATGATTCTCTCTCATCACTGATGTTTCTATCTCTCTCTCCTTCTCCCTTCCTCTTTGAAATCAATAAAAATATGTTTTTAACTAAATTATCATTTTTATACGGTCCTTGTGCCTTATTCACGCATGTATCTTCAGAACCTACCACAGTGTCATAATTTCAAAGACACCAGGAAAGACCCAAGCCTTTTCTATCCATTCCCTGACACCTATAATTAACTAAATAAACAAGTACTTCTATGAAGCTTTAAGCCTTGTCCCCACTTCAGATGTAATGCCTCTCTTATCTCATCCCAGATGACTTGGACTCATTATTACCAACCGTTTTAGTGTGAATAATTTTCATATTATTTTATTGTAAGATTAGGTTCTACCCGAGGCAAGAAGTTAGGTGGGAAGGGCTACAGAACACCTGCTGTGGATGGCAGTGCAGGCTGAAGGAGGCCCCCAAGGAGAGGCCCGGGGTTTAGAAATGGCCCACAAAGCTGGCCTTGAACTGGCTGCTGTCAGAAGTCTCCAGGGGACCACTCCAGACCTGTCTAATGGAGCCGGTGTTCCTATTTGATTCAATAAACAGGAATGTCAAGTGGATGCCGGCCTGGCCTCTGCTGGCACCGTTCACCCTGTAACTCGGGCTTTGCTCTTGAGGAGAAGGAAGTTGCCCATTGTAAGGGCAGAAAGCCAGAGAGCCTGAATTTACCTCCCAAATTGACTGCTTCCTGGTTCCGTGCCTGCCACAGAGAGCCTGTGCCCTGGGTCTGTGATCAAAAGGACTTCCTGGAAGTTGGTTTAATGCTCTGCTGTTACCATTTTGAAATTCTTAATCATGTATTAACACCTGCTTTGCGTTTTGTTTTTCACTGGGCCTTGCAAATTCCTGCCGCTGGCCTTCCCCACACTTCACTCTTTCTGCATCTCTGTAAACTCCTTTGTAAAAGTAGGGCAAAAACACCTACTGGTAAGATGATGGAGGGGTTAAATGAGACAATACAGTCAGAGCCTCCCCCATAGCAGCTGCTATGCTTGCTCTCATTTTCAACCTCACTTGATTCCCCATATGGCCATGTGAGGTCAACCCGGCAACCCACGCCATGTCCGCTTGACAAAGGAAGAAACCAGCACTCAGAGCTGCTGAGTGACATCCTGGGCCACAGAGCAAATGGGAACAGAAGCAGGGGCTTGAGTCCAGCTGCTTCTTCGTGGCTCTCCTTCCCCAGCCCGGCAGTGTCCACCTGCCCATTGGGTCCAATGACCAGGCGACCAGCCATCCTGGGGTGGAAGGCCTTGGGCCTGCACCTGTGACCGGTGAGGTCCAAAGACCCAGCAGGCAGCACGTGCTGCCTCACTCCTAGGGAGCATGAACCCCATTCTCAGCCATGGAGGGGTCCATTCTGTGAGGCCCCCAGGCCCCAGGGTAGCAGTCAGCTCCCCCCAACCAGAGCCTCACCTTGGGCGACCTTGTTGGCTAGGATTAACCCCTTCTCTGCTTTATTCTTCTTCTTCTTCAGCTTCAACCCAAACATCCCCTTTCTGAAAAGAAGAAGAAAAACTTCAACACAATCATTGTAACGTTGAGTCATTCAGAAATGTTAGGAGAAAATAGACACACACGCATACAATGACTTCTCCCCGAAGCCGGCCAGCCTCCTCATCCACCCAGAATGAGATTCAAAAGACAAGTGTCAGGATGACCCAACCAGGGATCCAGACAGCTCTGTTTATGCAGAAAACACGAAAACCCCGTCTGAACAGAAATCACAAAATAAAATAAAAAAGAAATTGTGACGTGCACCTACAGTCCCACTTAAATGAGGCCTAATTCTAATACTAATAGCATTAACTGGCATTTTTCCAATTCTCACTCACCTGTGTCACCCATGCAAAACAAATTTCATCATTTAATCATGATGTCAATACAGCAGCCCTCTCCCACCCATCTTATAGTTGAGGAGCCAAGGCCCAGAGAGGGTAGGTAATGTTTCTAAGGACGCACAGCTCCTAAGCATCAGAGCTACCTCTGGAATCCAGGTTCGCCTGAGCCCAGGCTCTACCCTGTGGTTGGCCTTGAGCCTGCTGGCTCCTCTGAGCAGCATGAACACCCTTCAGAGCCGGGTTCTCAGACCATTTCCAAGGTCAAGAGGCCCCGGAACTCACTGAGTACTCACACTGCAAGTACACAGCTAAGCTGACACATGGTATGTGACTTGAATGTCAGCTACGGTTACTGTTGTTCCTACCAGCACTGAGTGGGAAGCCATTTGGGGGCCTCATCCCTGGGAAAGGCCCAGTCCGCTGTCTCTATCAGACAATAGGAGCACCCTGACCTTCTGCTGGCCTCCTGAGAGAACCCCTTTCTGGGGCTGGGAGACTGGAGAGCAGCCAGCTCTGTGCGGGAGAACGGAAAGTCACAGCTGAGAGGGGAGTCAGGCAGGCTGGCGGGGCGGCCGTGGAGGAGGGGGAAGATGAACAAGGAAGGCCTGGAGGAAGGGGGTGAGAAGAGCAGCGAAGGCTCCAACCCTCTGTGAGCTTTCCGCATTTCTGGAGCAGTGAGAAGAGTGCTGGGACCATCAGTTTCCTGTTTCACTTACATATTTAGGACTCAGGGGGAGGGGGAGGGTAGAATGAGAGGCTAGGATCAGGAACTCCATGGTCAGATTGCCTGGATTCCAACCCCAGCACTATCTTTGCCACCTTGACCAGGACACTGAACATCTCCAAACTTCAGAGTCATCGTGTACAATGAGATAATGAATGTGAAGCTTTTAGTATATGACTGGAACATACTGTTGGTCAATAAACATTATTCTTGTTACTATTCTAAGGGATAGAATTAGGACCAATGAGCAGAAGGTTCTAGGTGACACACAGAAAGCTTCTACTTATGCATTTACTTAGTCATCTGTTTGTTTATTCTGTTGATATTGTCCCTGGATCCAGATGAGCAATTAAGGATCTCTCCACAACGGTGCTGTCTGAATAGTGAAACGGACTGCACTGGGGGAGGGGGAGGAGTTCCCTCTTTCCTGGAAGTGTGCAAGTAGAGGCCTGAGGACCACTGGTAAAGGATATTGTGGAGGTCAAACATCAGAAAGGGGGGACCTGAGGGGCCTTTTCATACCTTCAGATACAGCATCATGGGGAAAAATGGGTCATGGAACATCCAGACATGGATAGATACCTCTCTGAACCTCAGTTTCCCCATTGGTACAAGGAGATAATAGTAAAATTCCTATTTAAAAGGGTTGTTGTGAAAAGAAAATGAGGTAAAATAAGCAAAGCACCTAGGACAGTACTTGGTATATGAAAAGTGCTACACACACACACACACACACACACAACAAACAAACAAAACCCACAGGCAAACTGGCATGGCTCAGTGGTTGAACACCAACCTATGAACCAGGATGTCATGATTCAACTCCTGGGCAGGGCATATGCTGCGGTTTCGGGCTCAATCCCCAGTCAGGGGCATGCAGGAGGCAGCCAATAAATGATTCTCTCTCATCACTGATGTTTCTATCTCTCTCTCCTTCTCCCTTCCTCTCTGAAATCAATTAAAAAAATACTTTAAAAAAGAAAAGACAAAAACAAGCAAGCTAACAAAAAAAAGAGCACCCTTCTTGGAGGTCGCATTCCCCCCTTTCAGTTGTCATTATCCTGTGATGAGAACAGTAATCTAAGTCTCCTGAGAGATAAGAGGGGACAATCCCTTTGTCTGAAACTTCCAGTAGTAGGTCCTGTCATCCTGTTCTCAAATACAAGTTACCCGGCAGAGGGCCCGGCCAGCACCTTCCACAGCCTGAATTGCCACTGTGGTCGCTGAGGGCTCGCTCCCACCCTCACTCCACAGAGGCCGCATTGATGTTCTGGGAACTAGGCCAGTGGCCTCCGCAGGCTGCTGGGAAGGGCTGAGTTACTTCCATCCTCAAACAGGAAGCTGCTTCTAATAAGTGCCAGTATCTACCAGAGGGACACACACGGTTCCTTTTGGAACATCTTCATCATGGATGGCCTCAGGATTCTGCACCTCCCATTGGGCAGCTGGAACTGCGCTCTGGGCATGCCCGAAAGGAGAGGAGGAGGGGTTCCTACCTCTTAGAGATAGGCACTCCTGACCCTCAGAAAACAGAGCTCTTGGCCCTGCTCTGTTCCAGAGGCAACTGAGGAAGCTTCAAAGATACTGATGTCGGAAATCACTGTGAGAGATTTCATTGCTTTGGGGAAGACCAGCGCTGAGAAGGCCTGGGCTAGGCACAGCTCAGTCCCCCTGCAGAGGAAACCAGAGATGTCCTTCCAGTTGCCCAGAGGATTCACAACCGGCTCAGCTGTCTTGGGTGGGTTGATGTTTGTTTCACAAACCCACAAGGTTGTTTGCCCGAACGCCTGAGTCAGTCATCAAGAGCAGTCCCAGCCTGACTCAAAGCAGGAAGTGATTTGATAAAATAGATTTCTCCTCCTCGCCCCCATGATAGCCACAGTAGAGCTCACCAGCCCAGAACCAGCATGCCACTGGCATATGGGGCAGCACACAAATCTCAGCTCAGGGCCAGCTTTCATCCACCCTCAGTGCTAGCATTTGGGGCTGGTTGCTTACCCCAAATGAGCATGTTTCATTCACATGTGACGGAGGACATCTCTTACCCAATTTACAGTGACGTTAAAATAGGAAACAGTGCTTGTAAAAGGATTTTACAAATGATTGTAACATCAAATGCTACAAATGACTGCATTGTGGATCACAAAGAAATGGGCTAGGATATTTCCTAGAATGCGTGTAAATTTTTTTTAAAAAATTGGTTGAAATTCATTATGTGCCAGGAACACCATTTTACACATGGTACCTCCTCGGCTTCCCACAATATATCACTGGGCAGATTATCCATTTTTACAAATGAGAGGTTGTCCGGGATTTCCAGTCCATCTATTGGGATCCACGGGCAAATCCGGAAGGCTCACCAGGGCAGTTGCCATCACACTCCCCTCTCCAGTCTGCCCAGGATTCCAGCATGGGAACCCTCCCACTTCAAAAAAAAAAAAAAAAACGATTGAGGATTTCTGGTTTAGGACCTGTTGAATATCCTCCCAGGGCCACCCCAAGATAAGTCAAGAGACACACAGAAACCCCCATACCAACCTGGTCTCCTCAGGGTGAAAGCTACCATGACTCCGATATCTGTATCCAAACAATAAGAATACGAAACAGTGCACGGGTTAGACTTGCTGCAGCACATCTGCTCGGGGTGGCGACGCTCGCTGTGGAAGCCCGGGGCCCTCGCTGCTGGGGGGGAGGGGCATCCAGCCTGGCACAGGGAAAGAGCAGCTGGACACCTGGGCCCTTTCTAACTAGGTCAGGGGCTCCAGGCTCCTCTGCTGCAGGAAGTGGCAATAACGTTAACTCCGCTTTTCGCCCTGGGTATTAGATATATGACTTCGCCAGCCCTCATGCTGATCTGGTAAGAGTCCTACATATAGCTAATTTAATGTCACGTCCATAGCTCAGTGGAGCTGGGATTAGGAAATGGCTTGGAAGCAGGGTCTCTATGTGGTTGTCCACCGTGTCACCAGACTCCCCTCCTGGGCTCACCTTTTCTACCTTCAGTGGGGAATAGAAGCAGCTCAGACCATGGGACAAAGCACTGAGTTCATTGTGTCAATGGGTGTGAACAGTTCTGGCCCACTGCTCTCCTCCCCACCTAAGGGGACACAGGATGCAAGTGACCCCTGCACTTCACCCTCGAAAGCCAGTCATAACCCCCAGTACTTAAAAAAAAAAGACATTTCTGATTTGTCAATGTATTCATGTGAAAACTCATAAACTTAAAAAAATAAATTATGTAGTTAATAAAATTTCTTAATCCAAAGAATGAATTTACACATAACATGTCAATTTTAAGAACGAAACAAAACCAAGCTTTACCACCATCCTGGGGTTACCTGGAGAGCCTTGGATCCTCTCCCTGGTGCCCTCTGGGAAATCCCTTCCTGGAAATATCCCATCTGTGTATTTACCTGACTTCACAGACTGGGATCTACTCATTAAACGCAAACCACCAGACAGAGTAAGAGCTACAGTGTGAGTTTTGACAGAAGATTGTTAAAATATAAATCTGTGTGACATCCTGCCTTTGTCAAGACTGATACTTTTCTTTCTCCCTATGATCTTCCCATCACAACTTGCCTGTTCGATATCTTATTTCTCTAAAGCAGTGATGCTCAACTTTGGCTGCAGGTCGGACTCATACAGGGATCTTTCTAAAATTTTCCCCCATGCCCTAGCAGGTTTGGCTCAGTGGAAAGCATGTGGGCCTGTGGACTGCAGGGACCCTGGTTCGATTCCAGTCAAGGGTACCTGCCCAGGTTACGGGCTTGATCCTCAGGAGGGGGCGTGCAGGAGGCAGTCAATCAACGATTCTTTCTCATCATTGATGTTTCTATCTTTCTCTCCCTCTCCTTTCCTCTCTGAAATCAATAAAAATATTTTTAAATAAAAATAAATAAATAAAACTGTCTCCCACACCATGGTGAGGCCCCATGCAGAGTCTGATTTCATTGATCAGCCATGTGGCTAAGGCTTAGCAGTTCTGGAAGTTCCAGGGATGATTCTAACATGCAGTGGGATTGCATGCAGACCCCTGTGGTTAAGTAAAGGAAGTTCAAAAGATAATTTTATAACTAGAAGAAACAATGAAATTTAGGAAATTCAGAATACTTGGTGGTTATATTTAAGTAGGCTGAGTGACCTTTTTGTCTAACCCCAACTTCTCTTCCATTCAATCCCCATTCTGGCAAAGAGGCTACAGAATTGGTTGACTTTTCTCCTTATGCATAGGATCAGCCCAATCTTGGAGGAACTGAGTCCAAAGGTCCCAGGCAATGGCCTGAATGGATGGGGCCCTGACTCCCAATCTCATGGGAACCCTTTCGTTCTTGCCCACTGCAATTTGGAATCTGCTACCTCACTGAGGGAGATGGATATTTCTCTATGAGTTCTTCATTTTGTACATTCCTTCCCCATTGGCCATCATAATTCAAATGTCACCAACTCAATATACTATCATTGGGAATCTTGATATTCACCTGAGAGAGTCAGCTGAGCCTCGGAAATGCACCTCCAGGGATGCTAAGGAAGCCCTCCTCCTGTGGTTTCTCTGAATCAAGGATGACTCAGGAATAATTCAGAGCCACACTGTGTAAAGCCAGCCCAAATTAAGTAGTCCTTCGAGAACTTTGCCAAATGTTCAAGGGCAAGGTAGGAGGGTGGTTCTGCCATCTTGATCGGTCAACACTATAATCTATATTCTAGGCCCAACTCAACTACCTTCTTCTATGCAATGCATCCTCCAGTTTCGCAAAAAGGAACAGTCACTCATACTTCTGGATTTTGCTAGCACTTTGTTCTTATCTCTGTTATAGTATTTAGCATACTAGTGTATATCATAACTGTCTAAAAAACCATTCTCCTTTATTAAATGCTGAGCTTTTGAAGGCAGTAACCATGTCTATTTATATCCATACCTTCAGTATTTAGCATAATGCCTGGAAAATAGTAAGTCTCAATGACTATTGGATACACGGATAGATATATGGACAGACAGACACATGGATAGAGCATTCATATAGAAAGCTCCATAAGGAGGAGAAAATGGCGGAAGAGCAGATGGGCGGTTTCTGAGTCTTGTCCCGAGGAAGAGAGAGAAAGCAGCTGAGGATCGCGCTAGGAGTGCTCGTCAACAAGCCAGGAGACTAGCAAACACCAGAGGAAATTTGGGGTCTGCTGATTAGGGAGCCACCAACAGCTGACCACCCACAGCTGGGTCCCTTACCGGAGATACCTGCCGGTGCGGACGGGAAATCTCGCCATCTTGGAAGGGAGGAGGTTCGAGTGTCGGAGGCCTGATTATCCCCAGCCCCAAGGAACACCAAATGAACATAGTCGGCGCGAACCCTTGATCTCAGAGGAGCTCAGATTTCGCAGCGATCCGGTGGGTGAGTTCCCCTCGGACCGGTAGTTCTGACTGAGTTCCACTCGGCGCAGCAACACCCCCCCCCCCCCCCTGCGCACCAGCACGCGCGGCGCACAGAGGCTGAGGGACTCGGACCGGTAGTTCTGACCGAGTTCCACTCGGCGCAGCAACACCCCCCCCCACCCCTGCGCACCAGCGCGCGCGGCGCACAGAGGCTGAGGGACTGGTCGTGGATTTACAGGAACCCCCAGGCTTCTCAGCTGGAGGCGAGCCTGTCTGTGGACAGGGCTCCTAAGACTAGGGATATCTAAGGAGCAGCACAGCTGGATCTGAGTCCAAGAAGTTGCCGCAGAATTACAGGGGAGTGCAGCCAGCTCCGGACCGCCCCACCCCCAGCCATCAAAGACACAGAGAAGGGGAAAAAGCTAGAAAGGCTTTAGAGTCCTGGAAGTCATCCAGAAACACTGCCACCCAGAGGCTAAAGCACATAGGGTCTCTAGATTGGCTTAAAAATCAGGTCTTGTAATCAACACAGAGGAACGGTGAAACACAGTGAACTGCCACTACCGCCCAGACTGGAAACAGGCGTGCGAGACATAGCAACACAGAAAGTGAATGACCTTCATTACTGCAAATTTTGTTTAATTTTTAATTTTCAATTTTTATTTTTTTAACTGTTGAATTTTTGTTTTTTACCTACTTTAATTGCAAAGTTTACTCAAGAAATTTTTTTCATCTGCCATCACTAGATTTTACCTTTTTAATTAATTCATTTTTATAGGTAATCAACATTATTACTACTACTATTTTACCTTTTTTATCTTTTTTATCTTATTTTCTTTTGTTTATTTTTATTACTACTTTTTAAGTGTCATATTATAATCCTTTTTTTTTGCTTTCTATTTTTTTTTTCCTTTTTCCTCTATTTCTTTTTTTCTCTATTTCCTCCTTCGGGATTACTATTCTAAAAACTATTCATACCTTGCCTTCTCCAACGCTCTATTCTATCTCAAACCTACCTTTATGACATCTCTCTATTCCTAACCCTTTACCTTTGGTGTCCTGCTTATCTTAACCCTTTACTGCTATAGATTTTCCTTACTCTTTATGTTTACCCTCTCCAAAATTTTCACCTGTCCTGTGTATATATAATTCCCAACCCCCTGCTCCAATCCCATTCACACCTACCTTGCCACTGCCCCCCCACCAAAAAAAAAAAAAAAGCCTTCTCTCTACCCCTTTGTTGTTGTATGTTGAATGCTAACTATATCAAAGGTTTATGCTTTTTTGTGTGTGTGTAAGATTGGTTTGCTTATTCTTTTTATTGGATTGTATGTTCTTGTTATCTGGGTTCTAGACACCTTTATTGGAGGATATTAATATTGCAAACACATTTCTGTCCAGTGCCTTGTGTGTTGTACCTGGTTGTGTTGTATTTTGTGCCTTTAAATCAAAGCAGGAGGGAGAGAACTACGTTACCAGGCACCCTATAAAGAGAGATCATGGGGAGACTAAGAAACAACCCGCCTGTGAAAGAAAATCAACCATCACCAGAAAATGAAGTAAACGAGTTAGAGGCAAGCAACCTACCAGAGCAAGAATTCAGAGTAATGATCATAAGTTGGCTAAAAAGAATGGAAGACAAATTTGACAATATGAATAAGACCCAAGAGGAAATGAAGAAGACCCAAGAGGAAATGAAGGTGACCCAAGAAGAAATGAAAAATGACATCGCTACTATGAAGAACTCAATAGAAAGCATCAAGAGTAGACTAGATGAAGCAGAAGACCGCATCAGTGAGCTAGAAGACAAAATGGAAAAAAATACCCAATTACAGCAGTTGCTAGAAAAAAAAATTAAAAAACAGGAGGAGAGCCTAAGGGAGCTTTGGGACAATACAAAACAAAACAATATTAGAATAATAGGGGTTCCAGAAGGAAAGGAAACTGAGCAAGATATGGAAAAAGTATTTCAAGAAATAATGACAGAAAACTTTCCTGAGATAGAGAAGAAAAAACCAACACAAATCCAAGATGCTCGAAGGGTCCCCAACAAAATGAACCCCCAAAGATCAACACCCAGACACATTATAATTAAACTGGCAAAAAACATCGACAAAACCAGAATCTTAAAAGCAGCCAGAGAGAGACAGAAAGTTACATATAAAGGAAACCCCATCAGACTAGCAACTGATTTCTCAACAGAAACTCATCAGGCCAGAAGGGAATGGGATGACATATACAAAGTCATGCAAAGGAAGGGTCTGAACCCAAGAATACTGTACCCCGCAAGGCTGTCAATCAAAATTGAAGGTGTAATCAGGAGCTTCACCGACAAAAACAGACTAAAGGAATTTATCTCCAACAAACCAGCAATGCAAGAAATGCTAAAGGGTCTACTGTAATAATAAAGAAATAGGAAGTGAAGAAGGAACACAGGGGGATAGAATAAAAATGGCATCAAATACCTACCTTTCAATAATTACTTTAAATGTAAATGGTTTAAATGCTCCAATTAAAAGACATAGGGTAACAGAATGGATAAGAAAGCAAAACCCATTCATCTGCTGTCTACAAGAAACCCACCTCAGAAAAACAGACGCCCACAGACTGAAGGTGAAAGGATGGAAAAAGATTTTCCAGGCAAACGGAAACGAAAAAAAAGCTGGGGTAGCAATACTTATATCTGACAAACTAGATCTCAAAGTGAAGGACATAACAAGAGATAAGGAAGGCCACTTCATAATACTAAAGGGTGTAATCCAACAAGAAGAAATAACCCTGGTAAACATATATGCACCCAATTTGGGAGCACCCAAATACATAAAGAAACTGCTGGAGGACATTAAGGGACAGATTAATAGCAATGCTATCATAGTAGGAGATTTTAATACTCCATTGTCACCTCTGGACAAATCATCTAAACAAAAAATCAGTAAAGAAACGTCAATTCTAAATGACGTATTAGACCAGATGGAATTAATTGACATCTTCAGAACATTTCATCCCAAAGCCACAGAATATACATTCTTCTCAAGTGCACACGGGTCATTCTCAAAGATAGACCACATATTGGGACATAGGCAAAGTCTCTTCAAATTCAAGAAGATAGAAATCTTATCAAGCATTTTCTCAGATCACAGTGCCATAAAATTGGAAATCAACTACAATAATAATAAGCCAAAGAAATTAAACACATGGAGACTAAATAGCATGCTATTGAACAAAGACTGGGTTACCAGAGAAATCAAGGAAGAAATCAAAAACATCATGGCAACTAATGACAATGAAAACACAACAATCCAAAATCTATGGGACACAGTAAAAGCTGTTTTGAGAGGGAAGTTCATATCCCTACAAGCCTATTGCAAAAAACAAGAAAGAATGGTAACAAATTATCTTACCCTACAACTCAAACAGTTAGAAAAAGAACAGCAAGAAAGGCCCACTGTAAGCAGAAGGAAGGAAATAATAAAAATCAGAGCGGAGATTAACGACATAGAGACCAAAGACACAATACATAAGATCAACAAAACCAAGAGCTGGTTCTTTGAAAGGATTAACAAGATTGATGAGCCTCTAGCCAGGCTAACCAAGAAACAAAGAGAGAGGACCCAAATAAACAAAATTAGAAATGAAAGAGGTGAAATAACAACAGACCCCGCCGAAATACAAAGGATTGTTACAAAATACTATGAACAACTATATTCCAACAAACAGGACAACCTGGAGGAAATGGACATATTCCTAGAAAAATACAACCTTCCAAAACTCAATCAGGAAGAATCTAAAAATCTCAATAGACCAGTAACTTGGGAAGAAATTGAAGCAGTCATCAAAAAGCTTCCAGCAAACAAAAGCCCAGGGCCAGATGGCTTCACAGGAGAGTTTTACCAAACATTCAAGGAAGAACTAAAACCTATCCTCCTCAGACTTTTCCAAAAAATTCAAGAGGAAGGAACAATGCCAAACTCCTTTTATGAAGCCAGCATCACCCTAATACCAAAACCAGATAAAGACAACTCAATGAAAGAGAATTACAGGCCAATATCCCTCATGAACATAGATGCCAAAATCCTCAACAAAATTCTAGCAAATCGGCTCCAGCAGTACATCAGGAAGATCATACACCATGACCAAGTAGGTTTTATTCCAGGAATGCAAGGATGGTACAATATTCGCAAATCAATAAACGTGATACATCACATAAACAAATTGAGAGATAAAAATCATATGGTCATATCTATCGATGCAGAAAAGGCATTTGATAAAATACAACACCCTTTCCTGATAAAAACTCTCAACAAGGTGGGAGTACAAGGATCATACCTCAACATAATAAAAGCTATATATGATAAACCCACAGCCAACATCATGCTCAATGGGCAAAAACTAAAACCATTCCCTCTAAGAACAGGAACAAGACAGGGATGCCCACTCTCACCACTCCTCTTTGACATAGTACTGGAAGTACTCGCCATCGCAATTAGACAAGAAGAGGAAATAAAAGGCATCAAAATCGGAAAAGAAGAAGTAAAGCTGTCACTATTTGCAGATGACATGATATTGTACATAAAAAACCCAAGAGACTCCATCAAAAAGCTAATAGACTTAATAAACGAATTTGGCAATGTAGCAGGATACAAAATAAATGCCAAGAAATCAATGGCATTTCTCTACACCAATAGTGAACTTACAGAAACAGAGACTAAAAAAGCAATCCCGTTTACCATCGCACCAAAAAAATTAAGATACCTAGGAATAAACTTAACCAAGGAGGTAAAAGACCTATATGCAGAAAACTACAGGACACTGAAAAAAGAAATAGAGAAAGATGTAAACAGATGGAAGAACATACCATGTTCATGGATTGGTAGAATCAACATCATCAAAATGTCCATACTTCCCAAAGCAATATATAAGTTCAATGCACTCCCCATGAAAATACCATGGACATACTTCACAGACCTAGAAAGAACTCTCCAAAAATTCATTTGGAACAATAAAAGACCCCGAATAGCCTCAGCAATCTTAAGAAATAAGAGTAAAGTAGGAGGAATCTCAATACCAGATTTCAAGCTGTATTACAAAGCAACTGTTCTCAAAACAGCCTGGTACTGGCACAAGAACAGACATATTGATCAATGGAATAGATTAGAGAATCCAGACATCAACCCAAATCAATATGCTCAATTAATATTTGACAAAGGAGGCACGAACATACAATGGGGTCAAGACAGTCTTTTTAATAAATGGTGTTGGGAAAATTGGACAGATACATGCAAAAGAATGAAACTAGATCACCAACTTACACCATACACAAAAATAAACTCAAAATGGATACAGGACTTAAACATAAGACGGGAAACCATAAAAATACTAGAGGCATCCACAGGCAGCAAAATCTTAGACATATGCCTAAAGAACTTCTTCACTGATACTAACCCTAGGGCAATGGAAGCTAAAGAGAAAATAAACAAATGGGACTACATCAAAATAAAAAGCTTTTTTACGTCAAAAGAAACCATCAACAAAACAACAAGAAAACCCACTGTATGGGAGAACATATTTGCAAACGATATCACTGATAAAGGTTTAATCTCCAACATCTACAGACAGCTTATACAACTCAATAAAAGGAAAATGAATGAGCCAATTAAAAAATGGGCAATGGACCTAAATAGAATCCTCTCAAAAGAAGACAGAAGGAAGGCCAAGAGGCACATGAAAACATGCTCCAAGTCACTAATTATCCGAGAGATGCAAATCAAAACAACAATGCGGTACCATCTCACACCTGTCAGAATGGCCAACATCAACAAAACAACAAACAACAAATGTTGGCGACGTTGTGGAGAAAAAGGAACCCTCGTGCACTGCTGGTGGGATTGTAGGTTGGTGCAACCACTGTGGAAAACAGTATGGAGCTTCCTCAAAAAACTGAAAATGGAACTCCCATTTGACCCAGTAATCCCACTACTAGGAATATACCCCAAGAAACTAGAAAGACCAATCAGAAAGGATATATGCACCCCTATGTTCATAGCAGCACAATTTACAATAGCTAGGACTTGGAAACAGCCTAGGTGCCCGTCAGCAGATGAATGGATCAGAAAACTATGGTACATCTACACCATGGAATACTATGCTGCCATAAAAAGGAAGGAATTCTCATCATTTGCAGTAACTTGGATGGAATTGGAGAGCATCATGCTGAGTGAAATAAGCCAGTCAATGAAAGAGAAACACTACATGACCTCACTCATTTATGGATATTAAAGATCATTATAAACGAATGAACAGAAAGATTGATATAGTGACAGTAAAACAACAGGCAGTCTGTCAAATGACAGCGGGGGGGGGGGGGTAGGGAGATCTGTGGGAGATAAGAGATCAACCAAAGGACTGGTATGCTTGCATATAAGAATAGCCAATGGACACAAAACTCTGGGGAGGGAGGGCATATATTGGGGGGGGGGGGCAATGATAAGCTATGTATACAGATAATACCTTAATAAAAAAAAAAAAAAAAAAAAGAAAGCTCCATAAGAATTCATTAGTTCTTTGGCTCTCTTAAAAAATGTATTGTAGCAGATAGAAAAGCGTTAAGGCCATTCTAAGACTGAGAGCACAGTGAGAGGCAAGAATAATCTAAAACTCCAGTTGCCAAGCCTTGTCCTAACAGTTACCTTGGAGCTGTGAAAGAAGAAGAAATTATTCTCCCTGGGGCCTGATGAACCATTTGTTCTCTGCTAAATGGTGCATCAGCTCTGGCTGTCATCCAGCCCTGGTCTCCATCCATTTCTTAAAATCACTCCCTTTTCTAACACATCCTCCTTTTTCTTTCTCTAAATACCTTTTATCCATTGGTTCTTTCTCTACCACCAGTCCTTAGATGATAATTCAACAAAAGTTTATGGAGTCTATTTGTGCCCCAGCACATATAGACCTGGTGTACAGGGGTAAATCTAACAGGGTCCTCGGCCTTAGAGATGCTCACAATGTGGTATAAGCACAGAAGAGCAATGCTACCATGGGTAGGTACCAAAAGCTTTTGGAGAATGGAGGGAAGAATGACTGTCCTGGGCCAAGAGGAGCCGGGAAGGCATCCAGAGCAGGTGATACTCTAATTTCATCTATGATAATTTACTAAATGACCACAACAACCTTGAGCGAAGACAATATCAGTTGCAGATTAAAGAGAAATTTAGAGAAATTAGGCCATGCTATGCACTGAGTGTCTGTGTCCCTCAAATGTATTGAAGCCCTAACCTTCAATGTGATGGTGTTTTATATATTGAGGAGTTTGAGTAATAAATTAACTTTTTAAGTTTGAGAACCACTAATCAAGGTCATCCTACTCTCCGTAACCAGTTTGGCTCAGTGGATAAAGCGTCGGCCTGTGGACTGAAGGATCCCAGGTTCGATTCCAGTCAAGGGCATATACCTTGGTTGCAGGCACATCCCCAGTGTGGGGGGAGGGGGGGTGCAGGAGACAGCTGATCGATGTTTCTCTCTCATCAATGTTTCTATCTTTCAAACCCTCTCATTTCCTCTCTGTAAAAAATCAATAAAATATAACTAAAAAAAATCATCCTACTCATTCAACAGATGGGGAAACTGAGACCCAGAGAAAAAGTAGGAATCGGATCAAGGATCAAGGTCACACATCTGTTTATTGAAATCACTGTGACCTCTGGATGTCCATTTATCCTGTGTTTCCCTCCAGGAGTGCTAAGACCTCAACAAGCATGGACTCCTACAACCCCTCCTCTCTACACCCAGGCCTGGTTCACTGATAACAGATACATCTGAATCCCATTCATCCAAAAATTAGCTTTCTCTTTCAACGGCACTTTCTTCAGAACTCTTGAGCATTACATAAAATGCTCCAAGGTTTAAATATGATGGCCTAATTATTTTTCTCTGTATACTTGAAGAGGAACAATAAAAGGAAATTCATCTCCGTTAAAAGTAAAAGCAGTTCAGTATTATACAGAAAAAACCATAGCATTTCAAATATGATTTGCAAAGGATATTGTTTAATCCTCACCCAAGGACATTGATAGGTTGCCTTCTGTTTGTGCCCCTACTGGGAATAGAACCTGCCACAACCCAGATATGTGCCCTGGCTGGAACTGGAACCTTTTGGTGCACAGGATAATGCTCAACCAACCAACATTCACTAGGTGCCAGAGTCCTTTACATATGGTAATTTACTAAATGACCACAATGACCTTGAGTGAAGACATATCAGTCACAGATTAAAGAGAAATTTAGAGAGATTAGGCCGCGCTATGGACACAAGCAGAAGGCAACCTATCACTCCGACAGGGATGCAAAGGATTTTATTTCCTCTACATATTTTTTAAGTTCCTTCATGGCCCCTACAACCAAAATCTACTTCCCTCAAACTGATTACTTCAATGAGTAAAAAAATTTAATTAGTGCAGACAAACAAAGCTCTCTAATCAGTCAAACCTTGAAATATGAGGCAACTCAACGCAATTACGAACAGTTTCCAGTCATCCATATCCTAGACATGAACTCAATTTTTAAAAATCCCCACCAGAAATTCACTGCTTCAATTTTCAGTGATGTCCTTCCTAGAAGGAAATAAATCCGAAGGCTCATGTATCAACCCATCCAATCAAACCTAATTCTTAAAGTGTTATGGAGAAGCCTGATAAAACAGCTTGTCTTGAGGGAGCCTTTTGTGTGAGACTTACAGGGTCTCAGAAACAGCAGAATCCCTTCAAACTCTTTCCCTCACTCCACCAAGATGTTCTTGAGGGCTCTGCTCAGTTCCCTCTGAAATTACTTTTGCAGAAGCTGGAGTTGAGCCTGTCACGTGGCAGGAGGAAGCTCTCTCAGTCATGTTCAATTCTCCAGGGTAACCGTCCATGCAGTTTCAGCCTCAACTCAGAGTTCAAATGTGAGTGGAGTCCCAAACATGCACAGGCGTCCAAGATCTGTCCCTTCCTCAACTTGGAATCACCAAAGAGAAGGGGTCTAAAGTCATGCCTAATCCTGGGCCTCAGGAGACTAGCAGTAAAGTTTATTCCTCACAAACAATGAGGAAGGCCTCACTGATCCCCAGTCTGCTACAGCAAAACCAGAACTGGAGAAGTCTGTATAGTGAACTTACATGTAAACACAATGTATCCATACCTCTATCTGCCTAAAGCCCCAGTTTACACAGTGATGAGTGTCACTCACATTAAACAGAAACAGGGATGCAGCCAAGAAGTAAATAGTCAATTAATGACCAAGTATAGCAGACTAATTTTTAAGTTGGTAATTTTGTATGGTCCTTGAATGATGTTATAAATATCCAAATGGCCCTTGGGAGAAAAAAGATTCCCCACCTCTGTCACAGAGTGTCAAGGATTGAGTGAATTTATGTACCTAAAGCACTTGGAACAGCTCCTGGCAAATGAGAGAAAATAGCTACCATTATTCTTATTTTAAGATGAGAAAATTGAGGCTCAGAAAAGTTAGGCAACTTACTCAAAATCAGCCAGCTACAAACCGGCCACACTGGGGACAGAGCCAGGTCTCCACAGGGCTTGCTGAATGCTTTTCCACCTAGACCACACTGGGATTGAGCCAGTTAACAGTTCTCTTTTGTACAATGTATAATTTATTCAACATTTTAATTTTTTTATTATTTAATTATCAATCTTCAACGTGCTCTGAGATGATCATAATAGCTGCTGCTCATTAAGTGAGTAGGCTCAGATAAGCACTGAACTAAAGGTTCTACATACATGTTTCTCATTTCATCATCCCAACAGCCGCTGAAGTTTTGATCTCTTTAACTGATGTGGGAATTGAAGTCTAAAAGGTTAGGAACCTGACTAAGACCCACAGCCCTAAGCTGCAATCAGACCAGCAGCCTTAAGCTGCTCTGGCCTGTCAGAGCCTTCACTCTGTGCTGCCTCGCAAATGTCAATCAGACATTTTTCAAGGTACTGTGCAATCCTCACCTTCCCAGATGTTGCACACCGCGCAGATCACAGAGACCAGGGAACTTGCCTAGAGCCCCACAGCAGCTGTTGCTGAAGCCCAGTGTCCATGCTCTGTGCTCTGGGACTCACCGTGATGGGCCAGGTCTCTCAGAACAAGAGGAGGAGCGGCAGCCACAAGAAGCCAGACCACAGCAGAGTGCGGGCAGAGCTCAGCAATGAGAAACAGCAATGGGCCTCACCTTGACGGGCGGGTGGGGGCTCCTGACCGTGCCCTGAGCACTCCCACTCACGGACTTCTTGGCCCCGAGGCAGGTCAGCAGGGCAGGAGGCACAGCGTCCAGCACTAGTCCGCGAGGAGAAAGGCTCCTGTCTAGAATGCAGTGCCCAGCGGGGTGGGTATCAGGCTGCCCCGTTCCGAGGGGCGGCGCCTCCGGGGAAATGCCCTTCCTGCGTGTTCGCCCAGCAGCTCCCTATCTCTGTTTGAAATTCTGCGCCCTCTGCTTGGCTTGGCCTCCAGAGTCCAAGCCTCCGATCAGCAAACACAGCGGCTCAAGAGCAGGTCCTGAGAGGAGGGGCCACCAACGTGTTTTATTTAAGTCTGGTGGCCACAGGTAGGTCAAGACACAAAAGAACCGTAGTTCCAGACAGTGCCAAAGCCCGGGCGCTTTCTAGCCACCATCCAGCTAACCCACCTGACTCTTGCATCATTGTCACCATCCCCTACCCATTTGCAATGCATTATTGTTCACTTTAAAAATAGTAGGAACAGTTAACATTTGTTAATCACGTTGCTTGGGGTCAGCTCTAGATGCTGTTACAAGTATTATCCTATTTAAGACCCACAACCACCTCATAAGTAGATATTGGTATGGTGCCTAATATACAGATGGAAAAACAGAGCCACAGAGGGGTTGGTAAGTGCTGGGATTTGAACCGAGGCCATGTGACCTCAGATCATGCTGTGCTCTTGGGCTCTCCAGCCTGCTGCCTCTGCTCTGTGACATTTCAGTAGGACTTGTGTCAGATGCTATTTCAAAGATATCAAGTTTATAAAGAAGAAAAAGGAATAAAATAAAAAGAAGGTATTTTGATAGGTTGAATGCCTCAGAACTCACTACCTGTAGGGTGTTGAACGGTGCCCAGCCCCAATCCCCAATATATTTCCAGGTTCTGGAAACTCTGATTGTGCTCTTATTTAAAAAACAAAAACAAAACATCAAAACAGTCTTTGCAGAGAGGATTAAGTTAAAGATCTCGGGATGAACATTCTGGATCACAGAGTGGGCCCTAAAGCCAGTTACAAATGTTCTTACAAGGAAGAGAAAAGGAGACCACAGATGTGAAGACAAAGGCAGAGACCGAGTGATGTGGCCACAGCCCAGGGGCACCAGAGACACCAGAAGCTTGGAAGCGGTAGCAGGGAGTCCCCCCTTGAGCCTCCAGGGGAGCAGGTCCTTTCTCCACCTGGATTTCAGACTGTGAGAGGACACAGGGCAGTTGTTCTAAGCTGCTGAGTCTGTGGTTTTTGGTACAGCAGCCCTGGGAATTGATAGGTTGCCCTTTGCCACTTCCTCTTCCCCTTCTTGATGGCATTGTAGGAAAGGAAAGAGTGTTGGGTTCACCCTGCGGGCACCTCAGGGAAGGCGGGCAGGTTAACCCCTGTGGGCCGGCAGTAGTGTAAGAGCCCAGGACGTGCAGACACTGCGGGAGGAAGGCAGTCCCCGGTGCAGGGCACGCGCTGGGGAGAAGGTTTCGCAGGTGAGGGCTGACTGAGCATATTCTACAGCAGCTCACCAGGCAGCCTTCTGCAAGATCCCCAGCTTCCAAAGGCTGACCAGTTCTAGCCTTCCTCCATATTTCAGCTTATTATCATCCTATCTTTCTATTTTATGGACTTTATTGGGTGACACTGGTTAATAAAATTAAATAGGTTTCAGGTGTACAGTTCTATAACACATCATCTGTTATTGTGTTGTGTTCACCAGCCCAAGTCAAGTCTCTTTCCATCACCCTTTTACCCGCTCATATTTCCCCCACTTCCCTTTTTATCCACTCATCTACTGATGGGCACTTGGGTTGCTTCCAAATCATGGCTATTGTTAATAATAATGAATATAGGCGTGCGTATATTCTTTCAAATTAATGTTTCATGTTTCTTCAGATATGTTTCTGTGGACTTGCTGAAGGATTTGCTCTGGAGTGAGAAAGTAAGAAATTGTAACTGTCTCTTACATTTGATGTATTCACTTACTTTTATTCTTTTATTCAATCCTAGATATCCCCAAAATAAAGCCTCTTGGAGTCTAGGCAGGAAATCGGGAGAACTGGTTCCTGGTTTGGGGTTTTTGTTTTTAATATATTTTTATTGATTTCAGAGAGGAAGGAAGAGGGAGAGAGAGATTGAAACATTAATGATGAGAGAGAATATCAACAGGTTGCCCCCTGTACACTCCCTACTGGGGATCGAGCCTACAACCTGGGCAGGTGTCCTTAATGAGAATCAAAACTGGGGACCCTTCAGTCCCTAGGCCAAAACTCTTCCCACTGAGCCAAACCAGTTAGGGTGGTTTTTGGTTTTGCCTGGCCAAACTCCTTCTTACTCTTTAATTTTTCTAAGAAAATAAAAATAGCTTCCAGCTCTTACCTAAGAAAATTGGGGAAGGGTGATAAATTGATAATATTCTCTGTAACAAAATTCTAATGGAACATAAGATGCTCTTCTAGCTGAGTGACATGACCTGAGCATTTGAATGGGATTGAATGTAGCATATTTCTTTGCCCTTTACAATGATGATGACTAACTGGCTCCTATGTGAGTGAGTTATATTTTAAACAAAGGAGGAAACAAAAGTATTCTTGGCTTGGGACAGATAATATCATTTAACTGAGTCATGGCTATGTAAACCACAAGTGAATACGCAGAGGACTGACTCTAAGGAGAGGTTTTTACATCAGAAGAATGCTTCTGTCCCTTTGCTTTTTTGGTTTCTTTGACAAGAAGCTCAAAGGTGCACATGAGGATACCAACTGTCATTGTCTATTAGTGAGCAGACACTTTAGGCCCCAAAGATCATGGAATTATAAGCACTAGGTATACTAGAAAGAAAAGTGGAATTATAACTCACCCTTTCCTATATTAAGAGCTTTGAGTCAGAGAATCATTTACTCAAGATTGCAAAAAAAAACTTTAGTAATTTTGTGAAAATTCTTTAATAAATAACTCAGTTGAAATGTTATTCTTAGTAAGTAAATCTCTCCCTTTAACCCCCTTTCCTAAGACCACTAATGAATTCCAAACTCAGACCAATCACTGCACCAGGATTGAGTCACTCTCCATTTTCCTTAGAATGCCCTGCCTGGGTGTTTCATTCTTTCTGGATTGCTGTTCTCAACAGTGAGTCAGCTTAAGTAAATGATGACTGCTCTACAAATGATCTGGCAAATGGTTCTGGTTCTACTGTTATTTTTCAATAACTGAGGGACATATAAAAGAGTTTTATTTCCTTGTCATTATCCTTTTATTCCAGTTGTATCAACTAGATTTCTTGGTTGGAAACTATAGAAAACCTCCTTGGCTAGATTAAATAGAAAAGGAATGTTAAAGGATATGAGACAGTTTTCAGATTTTTGAGGAGGCCCAGAGAACTGGGCTGAGAACTACAAATTCAGGGGCAATGGCCATTTATTTTAGACCACAGACAGCCCCTGGGTAGACCCACTGGATGCAGACAGTTCAGTTCGTCCACTATACCGGAACCAGGGGGTGCTGCCAGAACCTCCGACACTGCCCTCTCGCAGAAAACAGGCCTATTTGTTCTTCTCACCAGAATGGTTCTGTGATGCGCCTGCTTATTTGTGTCACTAGCTTTCAATCTAAAATCTCAAATGCAAGCATCTGATTGGTGCAGCCAGGGCCACGTACCTGCACCCTACGTGTAAGGGAAGCTGGGAAAGCAAGTTTATGGCTTTTATCTTAGGAAGAATTTATAAATGGCAAAGGAAGTCAAAAGGTGCAGAACAGAAGAAAGGAAAAAAAAGCACAGAACAAAATACAAGGTCCATCTGTCAGCAATAAAAAACTTCATACCCGCTGCTGCTATATTAGTTAAGTATTATTTTTCTCCTCCCCAAAACTGAACATGTTGGAATATTCATCTGTGATACTCTTGCATACAAAGGTAAGTATTCATTAAGAATTTGTAGAAGAGATGTGATGAGAAAACTTTTTTTCCAGGTTTCATTAGTGGGTAATTTACAAATCAACAACATCCTTGATTCATATTCAAATGTAAATAGAGAATTTAATATTCTTGCCTAACCTTTATCATCATTTGTAGCAATTATATAAAGCCATCCATTATGCATTGCATCCATTTCCAGAAAGAAAAAAAGACAGTGAAAAGAAATAATCAGACAACAACTTTAGAAACACAGTGATATTGTGAGGTACATGGTAGCAGTCAATAAAGTTCCATAAAGAACAGAAAGTAAACTAATTCAGTTCTCTAGCCAAGACAAGTGTGGAACATTGAGAAGAGGCAATAAATGCCATCTATTTTTCTTTTGTCAGGGTTTGGAATTGTCTTGAATAATTCGGGCATCAATAAAGTAAGATAACACCAGCCAAGCACCAACTATTAACCAGAAGCACAACTTTTGAGAAAAGCATTGAAGGAAGATTTCTATGAAGATAAAAACCTGTGTGAAGATTTTCAAGATATAGTATATTTACCACCATCAGAGCCAAAAAGTTAACTTAATAAATCAAAATTGGGGTGCTCTTGGATGTATAAGTAAAGAAGTTGGGGGGGGGGGGGCACTCACCAATTATTAGTGGAGATGCAAAGAAACTCGTCCCTCCCTCTGCCTTTAATCAGATCTCTCTGGGAGATATCATCATTGATGTTTTCCTGGACTCCAAAGCAAGGTCACTTCACCTACTTTCTCTGAAACTTTTCCCAAAGCTCAGTGACCCTTTCTTCCTTTGTTTCTTTCTTTCTTTTTAAAAATATGTCTTTATTGATTTTTATTATTTATTTATTTATTTATTTATTTATTTATGAGAAAGAGGAAGGGAGAGGGATAGAGAGATAGAAACATTGATGAGAAATATTAATCAGTTGCCTCCTGCATTTCTCCCAATGGGGATTGACCCCACAACTTGGGCACGTGCCCTGACCAGGAATTGTACCTGTGACCTCTTGGTTCATGGGTTGACACTCAACCACTGATCCACATTGGCTGGGCCTCAGTGACCCTTTCACCTGACAAAATTCGCTCGTCAGCTCTCTCCAGATCACTTTCTGTACTGTCCTATAATTGTGCCATGAGTTTTAACTCCTGGTACCCCAGCTAAACCTTAAGCTTCCAGACTGCCTCATCTTTTAATAGCCTGATTCAAATACAAATTAAATTTTTTAAAACTTTGACCTCAGCCTTTTCATTTCTAGGAATTAATCCCGAGGGTGAGATTAAACAACTCTGAAAATGGGCAAAATTGTATAGATTGAGATTTTTATTATGGAATTACTACATTAGCCAAAAATGGGAAATAACACAAGTATCCATCAGAGAGGGACTAATTACACAAATGTATCTTGTATATACAATGGAATAGCACAGAGTAATTAACAATGGCAATGCCGGTGTGTATGTATGAAACTGAAAACGCACTGTCCTACCAGACCTAAGCACAAACTTGATTAGTTCAAGGGGAAAATGCAAGAAAAGGCTGTCACCAAAGAGAATTCTAGAATTCTGTGATGAAAGAACCCATAAAGATCACAGCTCCTTTTAATGTTCAACACTTCTTTCCCATCACTCCGCTGATAACAGAACTTTCCGTGTGTGCTGACAATGTTCAGAGGAAAAGTAGGTCCAGAACAGCATGTATAATGTGATGCAGTTTACATTTTAAAAATGTGTAAATGTATAAGAAGATGCCTCAGAGATGTTTTATCAAAAAGGTAAGTAATCATCTCTGAGAGGTGGAATTTGGGGTTAATTTTACTTTCATCTCTATGCCTTTTTCTGTATTATTTTACATTTTTATAAAGGCTACATATTATTTTTAATATATTATTTTTCAGCAAAAGCTGTAAAGCTCTCATTGTTTGGGGGGAAAATAGCACCTGGATCAAGGAGGCTGTCACCAAATACAGTCAAATGGAAATTTACTCATCGCCTTTTGGCACTAAGCAGGATGCACACAAATGGATAAACCAAGGGCTGGAGGGCCTGACCCAATGCTATATTGCGCACCAAGGTCCCAGCCTGTGCCCTGAATAAGCAGCGAGGAACTGATGCTGCTACTGACCTGGTGACCTTCACAGTTTGGAAAGGCTTTTGCTTCCAAGGTCTCATTTGACCTTCAAAACTAGATTGTCACTAGTCCCTGCAAATTGAATTCCCTAAATGTTATTCGGATCACCATTAGGCAACATTTCTAGGCATGGCTGTTTGTTGAATATGGATAAAAATGGGTGGGTGAATGGATGGATAGATGGATGAAGGAATGAATTATTTGCCCCCTTTTATAGACAAAACAACAACAAACAAACAAAAATCAGAGCAGCAGAGGTGAAGCAACAAGCCTAAAGTGATATAGTTAGTAAATGATAAAATCAATGGTTGGAATGATTATATACAGTTCCCTAGTCAGATCTCCTTAATACGTAATGTACCCCTAAACCTGTTTTCTTCAGGAAGAAATACTTCAATATCACTGACATATACTTAATAACCAGAGATGATAGTCAAAACACCAATTGCCTGGTATTGACCTTTCAGAATGCCTCTAGCCAAGGCACCAGTGCAAATGGCACCTCCTGCTCTGCCTGGCATTAACCCGTTCATTGCTGGATATAAGTGGGTCCTGGGCGTCAGAAGGGCCCTCAGTGGACTCAAGACGGGACCTACTCACCAACTGTTGTGGAACTATTTCATTATTGAAACAATGAGTACAGCCACACAAATGCACAATGGTTGGATATGAGCCCCACTAAAACCCCTCCACACCACCAGGAAGGTTGCTAGTCACATGAGCAGCGCTGCTCTCTCTCCACTCATAGCAGAGCCCTTACTCCAAAAACTATTTATAATGCCACTTAACACCTTCAGCCTAATGAATCCAATCTGCATGAATGAATGAAATCAAGTGATCATCCTCTCCTGATAATTTTTCTGAGCTGATTGTGGCAGGGTATACAGAGGGGAAAAATCATTGCAAGGAGAGAGAATACACTAAACTGAAGCATTGAGGAAGGAGGTGGCCAGAATGAGCAAAGAAATCAAAAGTAGTACAATTAAGTAAGAAAAAACCCTGGTTTCAGAAAATAAAAGCATTTAATATTAACACTTTATAGTCAAGTTCAAGGAATGAAAATGAAAAATATTAACAATAATTATTTCCAGTGATAATATGAGTGGTTTTGAAAATCCTCAATGCTTCTATATAGTCTATGTCTTCTACAGTAAATATTACTTTGTTTCATCAGAAAGGGCAACGTCTTTCCAGCACATGATCAGACCCGGTGTCCCTCCTGGCCCATGACCTTTCCCTACCAAGCCTTAGGTCTTAGTTAACCCTTGAGAATTTTTAAGGGAGCCCCTCACCCCCAGCTCCCAGCCCCTTGGCTCTGGCCACACCCAGAAACCTCACTGTTAGGAGAAGGAAATATGTTACTTGGCTTTGGATGGCTTCTCCATTCTTCTTCTTCTTAGTGGCTCCTCGAGGCTGGGAACCAGCAAAATCCTGATCTCTCCCTTTCTCCAGATCCTGGGCACTGGCTTCTGAGTCTCAGAGTCATCAGGTGGGTGAGGCTGTGGGGGGTGTGGCTGAACCAACACTCCTTAGTGTGCATGGCGATCCTCAAGCATCATGTTTCCAGAACAATCAAACATGGGAAAGCAAACTGTCCCACGATCGATCTGTCAGGCTTCTTAACCACTCCCACCCAAGAGTACGTATCTTCACTCCCTTCAGTGACAGAAGTAAAGGCTAAATGACTTTGGATCCCAAACTCGTATTCTTCTGAGAATCATGTGGTATGACTACATCTCAAGGAAAGCACACCACTAGCATCTTTCAGTTCTCCCAGAATGGGCTGCCTAATCAAACTTTCTGTGATGATGAAAATGTTCTACTGTCTACACTTGACCAATATGCTACCAGGGGTGGGCAAACTTTTTGACTTGAGGGCCACAATGGGTTCTTAAACTGGACCGGAGGGCCGGAACAAAAGCATGGATGGAGTGTTTGTGTGAACTAATATAAATTCAAAGTAAACATCATTACATAAAAGGGTACGGTCTTTTTATTATTATTATTATTATTATTGTTATTATTTCAATAGTTTAGAACAGCCGATCTGGCCCTCGGGCCGTAGTTTGCCCACACCTGTCTAGCCGTGGACTACTGTGCATTAGAAATGCAACTAGTGCAACTGAATGAACTTTTAAAAAGTTATTTAAATTTAAATGGCTACATGTGACTAATGGCTACTGTTTTGAGAACTGTGGTTTAAAACCCAAAATGTTAGACCTGGAAAGAACCCAATCAATCATTTGGATCTGTGATCTTCAACCTTTGCAACTGTGAAATATATCTAATATCAGAGATATATTCAGTCTGTTCTCATAGTAACAGAATCTTCAGTATCTGTTGATTAAGAACATCATCATGACCAAATTTAACAAAAATTCAATAACATTTTAAATTCTACATTTTAAACGATAAAATCATAATAATCTAAACTCATAAAAATGTAATAAGTTTTAATTGCATTTTAATTAAGAAAAGCATAATGACCAAAATTAGCCAAAATTCAGTAGCACTGTGAATTGTATTTTATTGCTTAAACAGCATCTTCATTCACATATGTAATAGACTCCTGTGAGCTCCCATCTAGGTGATGTACCACGTAATACTCATGCTAGAAGTGGCTGACAAACAAGTATGTAGGGATTGATTTTCAGTCAACTCCCTTATTTGTTCACTTGGTGCCAAACAGCTTTCCCACTGGCGATAGAAGCCACAGGCAGGTCACCATAAACCCAGGGTGTGCTCGGTAACAGATGGCACAGCACACATGCCAGCTGTTCAGGAAGGGTAAATTTGTCCTATAATTCTCCAGAATGACCCTACACCTGTTTGCAGGAGTGCATGCAAACTAAAAAGGCTGCATGCCAGAGGTGCAGCCTAGTGCAGACGCCAGCCGCTGCCTGGTCAGAGCCATGAGTTTGAGAATCTGATCTCCCCAGGAGCTAGCTGTGTGCCCGTGAGCAGACCACTTACTGCTCTGGGCCTTCTTTTCCTTTTCTCTCAAAAGTAGGGACTAGGCAACCACCACCAATCATCGCAGCCCCTCTGTTTCAGCATCCTAGGATGAGCTAATTAGGTCAACAGGGAGGTGGGCACAGAATGCAGACCAGAAAGACCTGGGTTCAAGTCCCTAACTGTTGGACTTTGATCAAGCTTCTGAATCTCTCTGAGCCTTGGTTTCCTTGTGAGTAAAATGGGATAACAACCTGGTTGTTGAAGGGGTTCTATAGGGCTGAGCAACTTACCTGACGCCTCACTGCCCATCCAACAGGAAGTCACAGGGCCTGGACTTCAAGCTACTAGTAAGGCTTCTGACTCTAAAGCTCATAATTATTCCACTCCAGCATCAATTTATGAATTATTCAACTTTTTCCTCACTGTCATCACCTTGACTGATTATAAAACATCTTCCTTCTTTAAAGCAATGGCCCTTCCATATAAATTCCTTCCTCCATAGCAGAATTTTCAGCAAATCATCTCCATAATCACAGGCTTCTCGCTGTCTGAAGAGCAAGGTCTGAACTTCTTCACAGTATATTATTCAGGTCTGGGGAGACCCGACTCTATCCTTGTCTTTGTCTTATCACTTCTACTCACAACCATTCATGCTCCAGCAGTGCTCAGTCCCCAAGTATTGTTTACATCTTTCTCTCTTCCTCAACATCCTTATGTAAATCACTATCTGCTGAGTGGTTTCAGACGGGTTTGGATCGATCCATAATGTTTTGGTGATAACTGCATCATATAATTCATAGGTAACATTTAAAATTTCCAGCTTCTTTTGAAAAATACTAGATCAAGGTAACATTCAACTGAGTCTAAGGATGTCCGTTCCCTTTCAATGGAGCACACCCTCTCCACTTTGCCACAATCCTCATTATTCTCTATTGTCTTACATCCCACTGGCTTTACTCATGATTGTGATGTGCTTGACTTCTTAGACATCTGAGTTTGCAACCTTTATTTGTTATTCTCACCACCAGAAATATATTTCCCCACAAATTATTGAAGCCATAGTAATCTCTCAAATATTTCCTCCTCCATAAAGTTTATACTGATTCTTCCAGTTGGAATTCATCTCTTCCACCTCCATCTTCCTTTAAACATGTTATTTGATGTCTCTTTCTAGAATGCCCAAAGGACTTCACTAGATTATAAGTGATTTGAGGGGAAGGACTAATCCTTACCCATCTTTGTGCCCCCAGACTGCTAATATGTCTTTTACACTTGGTAAATGTCCCTCCAAAAATATTGATTTGAATTTAGTTTAATTTGCTTTAATCTGCAGTTAAACTTGCCAATAGAAGCCAACTTCTCTGTGATAATATCCTTCCCCTCCACATCTGAACTTGAACTTTTATTTGAGCTGATATGATAGAACCTGCTTCTCACCAAAGGCTTTATTTTCCAAAGCTCTATTGGTTTGAAAGTGAAGCTCATAAAAAAATCATCATCCTAGGAGAAGCTAGAGCAGTAAGTTTGCTTTAGCCCTGGACCAACACTACTCCCAACTGCTAAGAATTTTGCAAGAGCCTCACAAGAAAAGAGAAAAGAGAAGCATCCAATCTCCACCCTGAGGTGAGGATTATACTCACCCTGCACTGTGGACTATTAACAGCACGGGTTTCTCACAAATGCTATTTGCCCATATTGAACCCACAGTTCTCATATTTCATGTGACTTAGTTTTTTTTTGGTTCTGGTCAAAGTAGGTATGTTTTAGTCTGACAAAAACAAATACGTTCTGTTCTTGACTCCTGGGAGGTTCACAGCCTCCTGTGGAAACCAACCATTTAGGTACATTTTGTCAAATGCTACACTTAAATAGAGACCCCGCATCTGTCATGTGTATTATCATGCAGTCTTCACATGTGTCCTGCTGCTCTGACATCCAGCATTTGGAGCCAGCATTTGTGACCACTACCCGCACTTCTTTCCCATGCTCTGACTCCAAGGAGAACTAGGGGTTCTCCCCAGACAGAATGGGAAGAATATGGTTAAGACTCTTGGGACTTGTATGTGTGCCTTTAATACAACTATGCCATGTGAGGAAGCTATTGGACAACCACTCCAACCCCATACTGGCAGACTTACCAAAAGTTCAGACACAATGAAGGCTTGGGCCACCTGATAAGATAATGAGCCACACACAGATGAGTGGCTGGCTGACAAAAGGGAACACAGTGATATCAGCAGCTCTGGCTCTCTGGTCTGTGGACAAAACCAGGCCGGGAGTTCTTCCCTGTGCCTAATCTCTTCCTTTCTGCATCATGGGTTCTGCATGTCTGAGTATGTGCTTACAGTAACATCCTCCTTCCCCTTTATGTTGCTTATTATTTTTAAAATACATTTTATTTTATTATATTTATTTCAGAGAGGAAGGGAGAGGAAGAGGGAGATAGAAACATCAATGATGAGAGAGAATCACTGATTGGCTGCCTTCTGCAGGCCCCCTACTGGGGATGGAGCTTGAAACCCTGGAGGTTGAGGGAATCAAACTGTGACCTCCTGGTTCACAGGTCAATGCTCAACCACTTAGCTACCCAGGCTGGGCTTGCCTGATTACTATACACAGGGTGGTAGCTGCAAAAAAATTGACATAAGTGGAACCACTTTAAAATGGAGTCAGGGCAGCCATTCCAGAGGAACTGCCTTGAATATCTTATTCTTTAAACATTTCCAACTGGTCAAAATAAACTTTGGACTGCCCACACCAATATAGTCTTACAAACCACTGTGTGTAGAACTAACAAGAAAGCTGATCCCTAAATACAAGTGATAATTAAGCACATTCTTTAGAATCAGTAACCAGCCATCATATATAGCTAAATAGCTTATTAGCACCAATAGAAATTCCTTTTTTTCTATTCATGTAATTATTTCCCTTTCCTTTCTCATACAATCCCTTTGCCTTCACCCTCTATTTAGAACACGAATTGGGTTTCTGCCTGAGTCAGTGGTTCCCAACATTTAATTCTTTTGGAACTCAAATAAACACTTTTTGCCTCTCTTTGAAATTTTATCTTTAGGTTATAACATAGCCAACTTTGTAATCTAGTCCAAGGGTTGGCAAACTACAGCCTGTAGGCCACATCCAGCCCACTGCAGTTTTTTGTAAATAAAGTTTTATTGGAACAGAGTCACACCCATTCACTGATATATCAATGGTTGCTTTCATGCTACCATGGAGGACGAAAGTCTAAACAAACACTTTGTGGATTGCTATAATTGTGACACTGCTTCCAATGTATGTATTTCCTATGCTACCAAAAATTCTCCAATATCAGATGGTTCCCCACAATTCAACTCAATTTGACACTATCTGCCTGGAGATAATGCCAGATCCCACAGATTAAGGGTTCAGTGTTACAAGACTGCCCCTCCCCACCCCCACTTCAAATGCCAGTCACAAGTCCAGGTCTACATGTGCTTCTGACAGACTGGCTATAAAGCAGAGGTTCGCATGACTCCCTCCTTGGGTTCAATAATTTGTTAGAGTTGCTTACAGAACTCAGGAACAGTTTGCTTACTGTTTACCAATTTA
The DNA here is from genome assembly GCA_963924515.1 of Vespertilio murinus. Classification (NCBI taxonomy): domain Eukaryota; kingdom Metazoa; phylum Chordata; class Mammalia; order Chiroptera; family Vespertilionidae; genus Vespertilio; species Vespertilio murinus. The sequence goes on along the minus strand of OZ004717.1, from coordinate 40,966,435 downwards.
TTATAAAAGGCTGTGTTAAAGGACACAGAAGAACATCCAGATGGAAAAGCCTAGAGCAAGGCCTGGGGAGACGGCACGGAACTTCCATTCCCTCTCCAGGTGCAGCACTCTCACCAGTCTGGGAGCTCTCCCAACCTGTCCCTTTGGTGTTTTTATTTTTTTCCTTTGTTTTTTTTAAAAAATATATATATTTCATTGATTTTTTACAAAGAGGAAGAGAGAGGGATAGAGAGTTAGAAACATCGATGAGAGAGAATCATCTATCAGCTGCCTCTAGCACACCCCCTACTGGGGATGTGCCCACAACCAAGGTACATGCCCTTGATCGGAATCAAACCCCGGACCTTTCAGTCCGCAGGCCAACGCTCTATCCGCTGAGCCAAACCGGTTTCGACTGTCCCTTTGGTTGTTATGGGGGCTCCTTCCACAGGCATGACTGATGAAATCACGGCCAGGTGACTGAGCTCAGTCTCCAGCTTCCCTCTCATCCCTGGAGGTTGTGGGGAGGGATGGATGGGACTGAAAGTTCCAACCCTCTAATCACAAGGCTGGTTCCCCTGGCAACCAGTAAGTGACCTAAGGGCTTCCCTAAAGTTATCTCATTAACATAACAAAAGACACCTGTATAGCTCTCATTGCTTAGAAAATCTCTCATGGGTGTGCAGTGTCAGCTGGATTGACTATGAATTTATGTCTCAAGCTGGTGCTAAGTGTTTTCCAGACTTGCCTATAGTCTCAGCAGGAAGCAGCTTTCCCTGAGACCTGAGCTTTGCCAAACACACACACACACACACACACACACACACACACACACACCACATACACACCCACACACACACACACACCCCACATATACACCCCACACACACAACACACATACCCCCCAATACACACACACACACACACACACACACACACACACACCACATATACACCCACACACACACACACACACACCCCACATATACACCCCACACACACAACACACATACCCCCCAATACACACACACACACACACACACACACACGCGCACAACACACACACACCCCACATATACACACCCCACACACAGCACTCGCGCACACACACACACATTCTGAGTCTATAAAGGATATCCAAGTGCCTCTGTTACAAATGCCTGTCATTCAGGACCCAGCACCCAGTGCTGACGCTGAAAGGCTCATGCCGATCATAATTTCAAGCCTCAGGGCAACACATGTACACATTCACTCCCCTCCATTAATGAAACCAAAGGTGACCGTGTCTATGACTCAGTGCTCCGTATTACCGCTGCCTGTATGGGGAAAGTCACTGCTTTAGAGTCTCGGGAGAATTTGAATGGCAGAAGAGCTTAGATAGGAGAAAAGATAAGTTAATTGTCAAATCCTTCCTCTCAGAGAACATGAGATTCTTGCACAAAGTGTTATTTCCAACTAGTGCCCAGCATCCATTCCTTGTCTTGCTTCTGAGCTAAATTTGCCATTCCGGGAGTGCTTGCTGATGAGTGCAATATTACCAACACAACGCATGGCTCCTACTTGGGAACACGAAACAATTCACAACGCACTTAATCCATTGTCCACCATAAGCGTCTGTAAATGCAAGTGGGGGACCTCCCACACACACCATGCATGTCTATGAAAATAATGTTTACCCCAAGTGGCAGCCCTGACCAACTTAAAAAAAATTTTTTTGTGAGAATTTTCAGTTGAGTATAATTTAAGAACACCCAAATTGTGAGTAATATATTTATTTTTATAATAATCATTGCAAATTGGTTTTTTAAAATTCAATTCAAAATATATGACCTGTGGGGATGGTTTCTGTTTTGGACATGTGGCAGTTAACTGGTTTTTAATTTGTATAGATGTAAGTGTAGACTCAATAGGCCTGAAACACTATGCTAATTCTTTACATTGGCAAAAAGAAAGAAAATGAATGCTAAAACTGCCAATAGTTTCTTTTTTATACAAATGCTTAATAAGATATAATTACTTTTCAAAAAATTAAATTAAAATATTCAGTGTCACTTAATAATTTTTACTTCAAATTTGGATAATCATTAATTATACTTATATTATGCTTTTTAATTTTCACAGTTTGGGATATTCTATCTAATAAAAGAGTAATATGCAAATTAATTATCACTCTGCTATACCCACAAGCCACACTCACCAGCCAATCAGGAGCAAATATGCAAATAAACTCAACCAAGATGGCTACTGCCACAGAGAGAAGGAGGGAGGCTTGGGTTTTCCTGGTAATGGAGGAAGCCAAGCTTTCTGCCTGCCCTTGCCAGCCTAGGTCTCCACTCAAGGCTACAAAGTTCCTGCAGGAAAGGACAGTTAGGGGTGACCAGGCCTGCAGGGAGGGCAGTTAGGGGCAAACAGGCTGGCAGGGGAGCAGCTAGGCATCAATCAGGCTGGTGGGGGATTGGTTATGGGGTGATCAGACTGGCAGGTAGAAGCGGTTAGGGGCAATGAGGAAGGCAGGCAGGTGAACAGTTGGGAGCCAGTAGTCCTGGATTGTGAGAGCAATGCCCAACTGCCCGTTTATGGGATCAGGCATAAATGGGCAGTCAGACATCCCTTGAGGGGTCCCAGACTGGAGAAGGTACTCACTGGTTTTATAAGAAAAATTATTGTCCTGGTTAATGTGCTCAGTGATTAGAGGATTGGTCAATGCACCTAAGGTTTGCAGGTTCCATCCCCAGCCCTAGTTAGGGCACATGCAGGAGACAAGCAATCAATGTGTCTCTCTGACATCAATGTCTCTCTCTCTCTCTCTCTCTCTCTCTCTCTCTCTCTCTCTCACACACACACACACACACACACACACACACACACGTGCTTTCTCTCTCTCTCTCTCCAACTCCCTTCCATCCCTCCCTTCCATTCTCTCTAAATATCAATGGAAAAAATATCCTTGGGTGAGGATTAACAAAAAGAAAAAGAAAAATTATTAGTAAAAAACATATAAACAGCCATAACCGGTTTGGTTCAGTGGATAGAGCATCGGCCTGTGGACTGAAGGGTCCCAGGTTTGATTCCAGTCAAGGGCATGTACCTTCGTTGTGGGCACATCCCCAATAGAGGATTTGCAGGAGGCAGCTGATCGATGTTTCTCTCTCATCGATGTTTCTAACTCTCTACTCCTTGCCCTTCTTCTCTGTAAAAATCAATAAAATACATTTTTAAAAAAGCACAAAAACATATAAACACAATTTTTTATTTGTATGCTTACTTTAAATTACTTTTTGATGAAAATATCTTCAAACTTGTATATTTCAAGTTCAATAGTATTCTTTTCCTTTTTTTAACTTTTAGATCAGGTATCCAAATGGGCCACCGGCCCAATCCAGCCCTCTGGCTGTTTTTGTAAACCAGGTTTCACTGGGACAGATCCAGCCCATTTCTTAGCCCCTTTCCTGCTCCAACAAGAGACTGGAGTAGGTAAGACAAATGGCTCATGAAGCCTAAAATATTTAACATCTGACCCTTTATAGAAAGTTTGTCAACTCCTCTTTCACTGTCACTAGATAAGGAGAAAGAAACGAAGGAGATTGAGAAAAAGTGATGCTGAGTTAGAAGGAAAACAGACCGGTGGTTCCCAGAAGCCAGGTGGAGAATGAAATGAGAATTGCGGTTTCAATTTAGTAATGAGAGGGTCACTGGGGACCTGTTTCCGCAGAGTGCAATTCAAGAGAGAAGTGGAAAATAGAAAGTGATGATAGAGAATATAGAAAACACTTGCTATTTGTTTTAAAGAAAAGCAGGCAAGTCAGACAGTAACTGGAGGAGCATACATAACTGGAGGAGCACACAGTGCCAAAAGAAGGTCTTTGAAGATGGAAAATATTATTGCATGTTTGCATGTTTATGGGAACAATCCACCAAAAAGGGAACATTTGATGATGCAGGAGAGGCACGTAAAATTGCAAGCGTATGACCTTAGATAGTGAGGGGACACAGCAACAGACACACATGTGGAATGGATCCACTTAGAAAAGAACAGGTAGTCCAGCCAGCGTTGCCCAGTGGTTGAGTATCAACCAATAAACCAGAAGGTCACAATTCAGTTCCAGGTCATGGAACATGCACAGGTTGTGGGATCGATCCCCAGTGAGAGGCATGCAGCAGGCAGCCAATCAATGATTCTCTCTCATCATTGAAGCTTCCATCTCTCTATCCCTTCCCCTTACTCTCTGAAACCAATAAAAATGTTTTTAAAAAGTGAAAAGAACATGTACCAGTCATTTATTTCATACAGACAGAGGAGAAAACAGTGTGTGCATGGCATTATTACAAATGTATTTGTATTCAAGGTGGCAGAAACATGTGAAAGTTCTTTTGACTCTGACCACTCTCTCCGTGCAACAGGAAGCCAACTTCCTTTTCTTCAGCTCTTGCTGTAAGCCAGGACTGTTCTATGTAGTGTACATGCATGATTCACTTAAGTATAACTATATGAAGTAGTTATCAGTATGCCCATTTTTCAGATGTGTAAACTGAGGTGTGAAGAGGTTAAGGAACATACCATAGCTAGTATGGGACAAAGTCTGGATGTCATCCTAGGCAGTCTGATTCTAGATCCTAAGATTTGAGAAAAGAAAGTATGAAAGCCCCAGGAGAGTGGAAGAGTCAGTAGACTGGGAAAATATACAGTAAGAACTCAACTTGATATTCGTAATCATAGAGAGAAAGTAAAACCAATTAACATGTTTGGATATTTTTATTTAGTCTCATTTAACAGTCTGGAAGCATGCAAAGGTAAATGGAAAGTTGTAATTAACCATGGTTGGAATTTGGTTATGTTAATACATGGAGGTAATCGCAAAAAAGAGCCAAGGTTATATGAAAGGTAGCAATTATAAGATGTTCTACAGAATCAAACTGATTTTTTAAAAAGGAAACCAACAATATGAAGACTAGTGAAAAAAGATGATCAGACCAAGATATTGTAGGTCCCAGTGTGTTGAATGATTCAGGCTTATCTTGTATATTTTCTGCACCTGCCCTAGAATCAGTCACTTTTCCAAAGAGCTCTGGTTACTTCTTTTTTATTATTATTAAGTAAATAAAATTTATTTATTTCAGAGAGGAAGGGAAAGGGTGAGAGAGATAGAAACATCAATGACTCAAGAGAATCATTGATCAGCTGCCTCCTGCACATTCCACACTGGGGATTGAACCTGTAACCTGGACATGTGCCCGGAGCAGGAATCAAATTGTGACCTCCTGGTTCATAGGTCAACACTCAGCCACGGAGCCATGCCAGCCAAGCCAGTTACTTCTTTGGAGAATGCTGCTAGATCTGAACGCTATAAGTGCCTGTCACTCCTGGGTGTTACTGTTTCTAGGCCCTTTCTGCTGACAGAGCCAGGAAATGTACGGATGTATACGAACCCACATTTGTACACATATTTACAAATATTTTTGTACATATCTATTCTGTGTCTATCTTCTATATCTATTTTAAACATGAGTTCATTCTGATGTCTCTGACTCTGATTCATAACACATGAGAAACTGTTACAACTATGAGGAGCCAGAGGAGACATGCCAGCTGAATGTATTGTGCTGTTCTGGATGGGATCCTGAAACCAAAAAAGATGTTAGGAAAACTTAAACCGGTGTGGCTCAGTGGATAGAGTGTCAGCCTGGGGACTCAGAGGTCCCGGGTTCGATTCCGGTCAAAGGGCATGTACCTTGGTTGCGGGCACATCCCCAGTAGGGGGTGTGCAGGAGGCAGCTGGTCGATGTTCCTCTCTCATCGACGTTTCTAGCTCTCTGTCTCTCTCCCTTCCTCTCTGTAAAGATGTTAGGAAAACTTAAGCAAATCTGAGTGAAGCATCAATACTGGTTCATTAATTGTGATAAATGCAACAACTAACAATAGGGGACTCTGGATATGGGAAATATAGGAATTCTATGTACTAATTTTGCAATTTTTCTGTAAGTCTAAAACTATTCTACAATTTAAAAATTTAATATTCAGAAAAAAGTATCTGATAGGGTCATTCCTGCTCAGTATACATCAATGGTTCCCCTTGTCTACTGTGTCTGAGCTACAGGACTGTACACATGGTGTTGAGGTCCTCCATGACCAGACCCTATGTACTTCCTAAATCTTGTTTCTCAGACTCCCTATGTAACTCCTGTGCGCCAGCCAAATCAACGGACACTGGGTTCGGCATACATGCCGTGCTTGTTCACGCTCGCGTGCTGTTGGACAGGATGCTCGCTCTGAGCAAAATTCATTTCCCCACTGTCTTCCAGAGATCCACAAAATACTGTGAAGAGCTCCTATTACCTAGTGTCCCTCCATTTTCAGCAGGAACGAAGACATATTGGTGATGGCTTAGGGTTTTTGATAATTTTGAATGAAACTGCTATAAACATTCCTGTGCTCACAAGGCAGCTGAGTAAATACCTAGAAGCTCGATTGCTGGATTACATAATTAAGAATATATTTAACTTTATGAGAAAATGTCAAACTATTTTCCATGTCTATACCATTTTTGCATCCCACCAGCAATGAGAGTTGCTATTACTCTACATCTTCATAGGCAATTGATTTTGTCTGTTTTTCCACTTTTAACCATTCTAATAGATGTCTACTAGAATCTCACTTTTGTTTTATTTTGCATTTTTCTAATGACAAATGACTTTGTACTTTTCATTGCTTATTTGACATCCATATATCTTCTTCAGTGTAATATCTTTTGCCCAGTTTTTAAATTATGTTGTTTATTTTCTTAATGTTGAGTTTTAAAAGTTCTTGGTATAATTTGGATATACAAAGGTATGTTTTGAAAATACATACCTGGATTGTAATTTTATTCTCTTAACGGTGACTTTCCCAGGGCAGAATTTTTAAAATTTTAATCAAGTTCAAGCGATCAAATTTTCTTTTCACAGATCACACTTCTGAACTTGTATCTAAACACTCACCACTAAAGACAATGTCATACAGATTTTCTTCTATGGATTCTATAGTTTTGCTTTCCAAACTGTATACTTTTATTTTCTTTTTCTTGTATTCCACTATCTAGAAGTTCCAGTAGGAGTAGTGAGAGAGGACATTTATGCCTGCTGCTAATCTTAGCAGGATGTGTCTATCTCTAACTATTAAATATGATGTTAACTCTAGGTTTTTTGTAGATGTTCATTATCAAGTCGAGGATTTTCCTTTCTATTCCTAATGTTCAGAGAGTTTTTATCAAGAATGGGTGTTAGATTTTATCAGATTCTTTCTCTATATCAATTTGATATGATGACATGATTTTTCTTCTCTAGCCTGTTGATATGGTGAATTACATTGAATGATGTTTGATTCATGAACCAGTTTTTCATACTGGAGTAAATAACACCCAGTTGTTGTGTATAATTTTCTTTACACATTGTTAGACTCGGATATGCTTTTGATATTCATCATTACAGCATTGGTGTTCAGTATAGAGACAAGACAGCAGCCCAGATGATTACTTGGGAAACTACTGGAATAATTTGGTTATGAAACAGAAAGAGAGAGACCGAAGCAAGATGGCAGCCCAGGAAGTCTCCTGGGCCGCCATCTCCTCAACAATTTGGAAATAAACAACGAATAAAACTGAAAGGGATCGCACCAGACCCACAGGAAAGCTGGCGAAATGGGAAGACTACAACTAAACGCAAAGCAGGACGTCGCTGCTGCCATGTGGAGTTTAAAACTACAGCGAAACTGAACCTGCCGGAGCCGCTGCCGCTGGGAATGAGGGAAGCCAGACCTCGCTCCGCCCCGGGGCCCAGGGAGTGGGCCAGCCCCGCCGGCTGCCATGGGAGCTGATGGGGGCCGCTGCAGCCACCGCCGCCGCAGCGCCATCGGCTCCTGCCTGGACGAGAAGCCCGTGAGCGCGACCTCCCAGCCCGCCCACAGTGCTAGAGAGGAGCGGGCGCAGCGTCTCCCCTCCCGCACAACCAGCTCGGCCCAGAAATGGGAAGGCTACAATTAGACACCAAGCAGGGCGCCGCAGCTGCCATGTGGAGTTTAAAACTACGGCGAGTGGAGGACTGAGAAGGTGGGGCAGTTCTGTACCGTGCTGCCTTCCATTGGTTGAGACCTCCGAGAGCGAGGGCCTACCGAGGTGAGGATGCCCCTACTGTCACCTGTGGAGGGGCAGCGCTGAGCTGGCCAATATTTGTGGTGGTGGTGCTGCTTGTCCTGGCTCAGGGGAAGCGTTCCACTAAGTCTGAAAGACTGGGACATCGCGGGGACTCTCCGCCACCGCCCGCGGCCTGCTCTGCCAGGCCTTCGCACGCACTGTGCTGGCCCTGCACCTTTCATTGGCAGACCCGGCGAGTCCTCTCTCCGCTGCCGCATGGCCAGGCCAGGGCATCAGACACTACCACCATGCAGATTTTAAAACTGCAGGGGAAATTGAGCCACAGGCGCTGCCATCGCTGCCGCACCCGCCGCCGCCCCCAAGAATGGGAATCCACCGAAATCAGAGCTCACTACACACCGGGCTCATAGAGAGTGTGGCTTCAGAAATTAGCCTCTGCATCCACAGAAGCTCCACATCCGCAACAAAGAGGACACCATTGAGGGCGGACTCTCCCCATGCAGCCATCACAGCCCGCCCACAATCTTCCCAGCACACCCACCATGCTGGGAGGGAAATGGAGCGCGCTGGTGAGGAAATGGCACGGTGCCTTCCATTACCCACTCAGGCGAGCCTATCCTCCGATGCCACATGGCCAAGCCGAAGCTCTCACCACCACCACCATATGAACTTTAAAACTACAGTGGTAATTGAACCACAGGAGCGACCGTCAATATTGTACCTGGCACCGCCACCCGCCACTGCCGCCAAGAATAAAGGAAATCCACCAAGAACAGAGCTCACCACGCCTTGGGCTCAGGGAGTGGGCGACCTCAGAACTTAGCCTCCATGTCTGCAGCTGCTCCGCTCCCACACCGAACGAGACACCTTTGGGGGTGGTCCCCCCGCCTGCAACCATCTCAGACCAACTGCAGCTCTCCCAGCCTGCCCCCCATGCTAGCAAGGAGCTGGCACGGCGCCTCCAGTATGCGACCCCAACACCCTAGAGGGGCCGTGTGCCCCGGATGAGCCGTGTGTCCCAGGGGGCCGAGTGCCCCGGGTGAGCCGAGTGTCCCAGGGGGCCGAGTGCCCTGGGTGAGCCGAGTGTCCCAGGGGGCCGAGTGCCCCGGGTGAGCCGAGTGCCCCAGGGGGGTGAGTGCCCCGGGTGAGCCGAGTGTCCCAGGGGGCCATGTGCCCCGGGTAAGCCGTACCCCCCAAAGGGGAAGGGTGCCCCGGGTGAGCCGTGTGTCCCAGGGGGCCGAGTGCCCCGGGTGAGCCGAGTGTCCCAGGGGGCCGAGTGCCCCGGGTGAGCCGAGTGTCCCAGGGGGCCGAGTGCCCCGGGTGAGCCGAGAGTCCCAGGGGGCCGAGTGCCCCGGGTGAGCCGAGAGTCCCAGGGGGCCGAGTGCCCCGGGTGAGCCGAGTGTCCCAGGGGGCCGAGTGCCCCGGGTGAGCCGAGTGCCCCAGAGGGCCGAGTGCCCTGGGTGAGCCAAGTGTCCCAGGGGGCCATGTGCCCCGGGTAAGCCGTACCCCCCAAAGGGGAAGGGTGCCCCGGGTGAGCCGTGTGTCCCAGGGGGCCGAGTGCCCCGGGTGAGCCGAGTGTCCCAGGGGGCCGAGTGCCCCGGGTGAGCCGAGTGTCCCAGGGTGCCGAGTGCCCCGGGTGAGCCGAGTGTCCCAGGGGGCCATGTGCCCTGGGTAAGCCGTACCCCACAAAGGGGAAGGGTGTCCCAGGTGAGCCATGTGTCCCAGGGGGCCGAGTGCCCCGGGTGAGCCGAGTGTCCCAGGGGGCCGAGTGCCCCGGGTGAGCCGAGTGTCCCAGGGGGCCGAGTGCCCCGGGTGAGCCGAGTGCCCCAGGGGGCCGAGTGCCCCGGGTGAGCCAAGTGTCCCAGGGGCAATGTGCCCTGGGTAAGCCGTACCCCCCAAAGGGGAAGGGTGTCCCGGGTGAGACATGTGTCCCAGGGGGCCGAGTGCCCCGGGTGAGTCGAGTGTCTCATGGGGCCGAGTGCCCCGGGTGAGTCGAGTGTCTCATGGGGCCGAGTGCCCCGGGTGAGCCGAGTGCCCCAGGGGGCCATGTGCCCCGGGTAAGCCGTACCCCCCAAAGGGGAAGGGTGTCCCGGGTGAGCCGATTGTCCCAGGGGGCCAAGTGCCCAGGGTGAGCCGAGTGTCCCAGGGGGCCGAGTGCCCCGGGTGAGCCGTGTGTCCCAGGGGAAGCAGTGGGACCCAGGGGAAGGGGCGGTGAAAACCAGAGGAGGAGCGGACTCTATTCATATGGTCCTGAGATAGTCACCATAAAACAAGCAGATTGCCAAATGTGGAGCAGATTTTATTCATGGGGTCCAGAGATGGTCACCATAAAACAAGCAGATTGTCAAATGACAGGGGGGAGGGGAAGGAGACCTGGGGGGAGATAGGAGAACAACTGAGGGACTGGTATGCATGAACATAAGTACAACCAATGAACACAGAACTCTGGGGAGGGAGGGCATAAATGGGAGGTGAGGGGGGGGGGCAATGGTAAACTATGTACACAGAAAATACCTTAATAAAATAAAAATTAAAAAAAAAAGAAAAAAAAAGAAACAGAAAGAACTCTACAGGGGCTAGGAGAAAGGGTTGGACTTAACGGGTATTCAGGAGGCAGAACTGGCAAGATGTGACAATATAGTATATGTGAGAAGAAAGAGAGAACAAGGTGACTTTCAGCAAGTGAGCTATTTATCAAATCATATAATATTGAATGAAATGGGTGAAAGAGGTAGAAATGATGAGCTCACCTTTGGATATATTCCCTATGCAATGATGGCAGGACATCCAGATGGACATGCCCAGCCAGAATTTAGATATATGGATACTGAGCCCAGGGGATGGGTTGTACTCAAGACCCAGATGTGGGAGTCCCTATGCGAGGGATGGTTGAAGACATGGGTGTGTACGAGGAAACCAGAGAGATTAAATATGGGCAATACATAAGAATCCTCAAAATGTCTAATTCTACAATGATATATGACAGTAAAAAGTTAATTCTTGCAAAACTGAAATAGACATTAGTTTAATCCTTTGTTTTTTTCTACTTTCAGACCCTATCCAACAGCAACTTCTTCCATTGTTTCTTTAGGAAAAAATATGCTTGCCTATTCTTCTACCTTAGTCACCTTGAACAACCTCTCCATCACACCTGCCAGCAATCCCAATTCAGCCACAAATTATATCCAGTTGCAGCTACAGAACTAGGGCTAACTTGACAAGGTACAGCCGCCCCTTCTGAATTGTTGATTGCAGCACTTAGGAATCTCTCTGTGGAGCTAAGCTCTTTATTTTTTTTTTATATTCTACCTCTCTTGAAATGCCTGGCAACGCTTTGGTGACTTCGGGCCTAGTTGAGCCATTAGCTGAGAATTTGTCTTGCAGCTATGGTGAAAGACAGAGAAAAATGATTACATCTACGTCCGGAAATTAAGTAGACGATGACTCCTGCTGAAATGTAAAAATACAGATGAAGATCAACTCAGGTCAACACTTTTCACACAAACACGCCAACCGGCCCACAGGACGGTGTGGCTGGGACAGAGGCAGGGTCACCTGGGGACACCTCACAAAGTGCGCGCAGGCAGTCGAGATCAATTTCCTGGAGAACATCTTGTACCTTGAGTGTGTTTTCATTACAAGAAGAAATGAACCTGAGCTGTGATAAGTAAAATTACCAGGGAAAAGATCGCAGAGGGAAATGAAAGGACTCTGCTCTGACAACGCATCCAGCAGCAGGCCTGCTTTGAGCCGATGCCCTAGAGAAGATGCAAGTAGTTCTTCGTCGATCATTACTCTCTCTCTTTGATCCCTTCCTCAAAGCCCACACCACTAATGCAAAACTTCTTCCCACACTTGGGATTCTTAAAGTGTCAAGATTTTAATGAGGCAGAATAAGCACACCAAATCCTGAATTAATCTAAATCGCATATTTTCCTTTTTAAAAATTGCTTATATTAAGTCATCCATGCATATATTTTCCCTCTGTATTGGCACTTTATTCCCTTCCAATAAGCAAGAGAGGAGAGGGAGGAGGGGAGGAGAGGGTAGAACTCATAAATGTAATGTTGACTGAAAGAAGCCAGACACCCAAAAACATGCATCTCATATGATTTCATGTATATAAAGTGCAAAAATTTAGAATAATGGTTTACTCTTCTGGGGGAATAATAAATACACCATCTGGTGGGGGATGTTGATAATGGAGAGGCTGGGGTCTGTGGGAAATCTACCCCCTATCTATTTAATTTCATTGTGAGCCTAAAACTGCTCTAAAAATAAATTCTACCTAAAATGCTATGACTACACGCAACAATATGGGTCAGTTAACATACAAACAGTTGAGCTAAAGAAGCCACATACAAAAGAACGCAAACTGCATGCTTCCATGTAAATGAAGTTGGAAGACTCACAAAAGCAAGGTGATAGAGGTCAGAATAGCAGTTACCTCCAGAGGGGGCATTAGTTAAGGAGCACGGGAGAATTTTCTGGGGTGTTAGAAATGTTCAATTCAGATGTCTGTAAGTGCAGCACACGAGAACACGCGCACACATACACACACACACACACACACACACACACACACACACAGAATATTTGACTTCCGATTGCATGAAGAGGCCTGGGAGAGGAAAGGGTGGAGGGTCTGTTCCATAAATACAGACCAACTGGATCCATGATTTAAGAAAGGATACAGCCCGAGTGACTAGCCAGGGTCCTTTTAGTCTGTCTGCTCTGTAGTTTCTCATTAGAAACACATTTTATCTTGATTCTAAGAAAAACTTAATTTATTTCATCCTTTTTCTTACCGTTTGAAAGGGACTGAGTGCTCTCAACGGGCACAAGCTAATTTAGAGGCTGTGTTGGAGGGGATGTAATTATCTGCCCAGGTTTCCAGTTACTCAAACGCCAAATCTGAGCCTCCTGAGTCCCTCAGGTTTTCCTGTTTATATTCAGACAGAGACAGTGGGAGGTGCGGGCTGAGGTTCTGACTAAGCCGGGCCCGATTTCAGTCCCCTGCAGAACACACTCGTTCTGGAAACGTGGTTGCTACTCTATCTTCAAAGAGAAATGATACCTGACTGAAAAGTTGAAACCTCTCTTCATGACTCTCTGGTTGGTTGGTTGGTTTGTTTTTATAAAAGGGACCCTTTTGGTAGGTGACTGAGACTGCACAGGGACCTTGGCAATGTGCTGAGCTGCCTTTGGCAGGACACACTGAAGGTTCACCTTCGATGCATCCGATGCTCTCACTTTACCTTATGCAATCTGCATCAATCTGCAAGGTAGGTCTTATTGTCCCCGTTTTCCTGATGGGAAAAGTGAAACTCAGAACGATTAGGCCCCCCGTGCAAGGTCCCTTAGCCAGTATCCTCACCACTGAGGGCCTGCCTCCGTTTTCAGAATGCATGGCCTGAGGACCATTAACCTAGTCCTAGGCTGCTGTGCGAGCTGTTCCCTGTGGGGGCTGTCGTCCGCACATGAAAACTAGAAATGGGTGCTGTCCAGACTGAAGAACTGCAGCACGATGGAAGGAAACACTCCAGCGTGTGAATACAACTGTGAGCGATCCCATGGGCTGAAGAACTCGTTGAATTGACGAGCTTCGTTAAGATGAGCAGTGAGTCACTCAGGGGTCCAAGTAATTCCATGGAACAAGAACCGTCACTTACCTTTTATAAGTCCTTTTAATATGCCAGATCTTTAATTATATATATTTTTATTTTATTTTATTTTATTTTATTTTATTTTATTTTATTTATTTATTTTTACTTGAGAGAGAGGAAGGGAGAGAAAAGAGAGAGAGAAATATCAACAATGAGAGAGAATCATTGGTCGGCTGCCTCCTGCATGCCCCAAACTGGGAATCAAGCCCACATGTGCCCTGACCTGGAATTGAACCTGACCTCCTGGTTCATAGGCTGACACTCAACCACTGAGCAAGCTGCTGAGCTGCCAGCCCTTTTCAAATGAGAGGACTAGTCACTTTCACAGCAAGGAGTAAATGAAAATGCCCAAGAATAAAAGCACAAAGAAGACAAGAAAGGAGGAAATGTATTAGCCATCTTCATGCGGACCTTTCTATTCGTGCTATTTCTTAAAATTTTTAATACATCACGGAGAGGGAAGAGGTACCTCCCACTTTATAGATAAGAAAGTCAAAGTTCAGAGACAAGGGAGAATTATACTCTACTATAAGGAAATGGGTGCATTGGCATAGAGGCACTGATCAACCTCAGCCATTCCTTTTTTGGTGATAGTGGATAATTTATCTTATCAACTTGAGCTTGGGTTTCTGGCCTAATAAATAACGTATCATTTAGGATGCAATAGAAAACTCAAATGAAAACGGCTTACACAGTAAGGAACTTATCTCACCGAGTAAGAAGTTCCAAGGTCAGGTATCTTCAGGCTTAATAAATTCAGTGGGTCAATGGCACCCAGGTTCTTCCCAAGCCTCCGTTCTGCCAATCTCAAACATGTCAGCTTTGTCCCTGTCTGGCTGCCCTCACGGTCCTAGGATGGCTGCCACAGTTCCAAGTTGGCACAGGGCAATATTCAGAGGAATAAGAATTTGTTCTCAAATCCCGTTTTCAAGAACTGAGTCACAGACCCCTCTCTAAACCTATCACTGCCAAGGAGAACTGGACTGTTATAGGTCACTCAGACCAATCAGGATTTAACCCTGAAATAAATCCACATAGACAGTGGTAGATTATCAGACAAAATCAAGTCAGGTACTCCCAAGACAGAAGTTTACTGGGTAACACCTGAGTGTCATGTAAATGGGACATATATAAAAAATTATTTGTTACTTGTCTAAAAATTCAAATTTAACTGGGTACCTTTTATTTTTACTTGCTAAATCTGACAAACCTACTTTAGAATTGCCAAGAAGATTAAAGAGGAGAAAATGTATGGGGAGTAAAATTCCATCTTCTGTAAGAAATGGCCCTGAGTGTTTATTTAAATTTGGTGAAAAGGATGACAGGACTTTTATAAAAACACAAAACTGTGAGGGAGGTAATTAGGTCATTCTGTTACGCCCAGATTTCATGATCCCCAAGGACCACCAGGGAGCTGAGTCCCATGCAAAGAACAAAAGAGCCTCTTATCCATGCTAGCATGGGCTCTGTCCCACTTACACGGACATCTGAGTGGCTGAAGAGCGAAGAGCTTCGACAGATCAAGGGGTTTTATAGGGGTGGTGATGTCACTGCTTTAGCTGACCCTGATTGGTTGGATGAGGGCTACAAAATGGAGGATAGCTCCGCCCTGCCCCACAGTACAAAATGGAGTCAGGAGCTAGCCCCAGCCCGCCCTGCCCTCTCATTTCCATTGGCGCTCTCATGAATGGATGGAATTAGTGCATTAATGGAAGAGACCCCAGCACTCTCTAGCCATCTTTCTGCCTCATCAGAACCCAACCCTAGGAACTCTAACCTCAGACTTCAGCCTCTAGAACTGTGAGAATAAGATTTCTGTGGTTGACAGGCCACCCACAAATCTATGGTGTTTTGTTTTAACTCAGACATACATTCACCTCTCAAAGTCGACCATATGCACTTCTCCTCTCCAGCACCCCTCCCATCAACAAATATCACATTGTGACTTGCCTTGCACCCATTCTGAGAATGTCCATGTCAAGGATGCTTTTATACCAGAGCACCCAAGCTGCCAGTCTCCACTGCATACTCTGTCCACCAGTGCCATCCTACCCTCTCCTCTTTTTGAAAAACAAGAAAAGGGAAAAAAAAAAAAAAAAGCCCTCCCCCTGCATGTTCAGCTCATCAAGCAGGTTGTTTAAGTATCAGTTTAGGTGTGTGCTATTGTGATTTATAAAAACAAATATACATTTGTTCTTCATCCTATTCTAGGTCCAGAGCACAATGAAGGTGTCTTTTTTATGTGAATAAACGCCTTTAGGAAAGCTCCTAGGCCACCTAAGAATGGAGCCACCCCCCCCACCCCAGCAACCACGTGATTAGAAGGTTAGAACTTTCAGTCCCACCCCCACCTCTGGGGAGGGAGAGGGGCTGATGGTTGAGCCTTATCACAATGGCCAATGTTTAATCCGTAGTCCCTGGGGAATGGAGCCTCCACAGAAACCCAAAAGGATGAGTGAACAAAATGGAAATTTGGAAGCGTGGTGCACACAGAAATACTTGTCTCACTTGAACTAAAGCTCCTAAATATGAATTTTACTGCCTCAGAGAGTTTGGAGTTTCTCAAATCAAGTTTCTAATGAAGCATTTCTTGTGCTTCTATATGTTTTAGATTTGAAGGTTGTCAAGATCATCACCATGACAACTCGAATCAGTACTGCTATTGCTGCTTTGTTTCCTTTATGAGAAAAACCTAGTCTTAGGAAAACACTGAAGGCCTGAGCCGCCCCCACCCTCCCGATCCCCCCACCACCACTGCCCCCATTGGCTGCTTTATATTATTCTGATCAGCTGTGGTTGAACCAAGAGCATTGGGCTTTTTACTTTCTTTCTCACAGCCCTTCTGACAGGATCTAGGCAACCAAAACATTGCAAGGATTGTTTGAGTGCTGTAGATAATGGTACTTGGCAATATGAAATTGTACAAAACACTTTTATGTAATTTGAATTTCTTGAAAACCTCGGCAGCAGGAGACAGCAATTATAAATATCTCCCTTAAACACCAGAGGCTGCATTAAACATACAAAACAAATGACTTAATTCTAAACAGAAAAAAATTCAGATAAAGGAAATTTTTTTGTTTAGACACAGCTGAAGAGATGAACAGTGGTGGAATACATCACCATCATCTCTCACACTAGACATGTCTCATGACTCTTAGCATGTAAATTATCTTTCACAAACCCGGACATTCGGCAAGCATAGAAGTTACATTTCAGAGGACTTAAGAGGTGGGCTCTGAAGGAAAACAATTTCACAAGAGAATCCTTATCTCCATATATAAAATATCGGGAAATGATGAAAAACTGAGCATGGTAGAATTTAATTACAAGAGTGTTGTCTCAACCTGATTTATTTCTCAAGTAGGTTCTTTGTGTAGCTCCCTTGAAAGCCCAGAGAAACCATGCACAGCATGTTCCTCAGAAAACAGTGTATTTTTTACAGCCAAGTGATGGTCTTTGTTTTCCATTTGCAAAGATGGGGTTTATAATCTCCTTTGCTTTCACAACACCATAGTGTTCAAATGAACTCAAACTCAACAAATATATTTTGATCGCCAACAGTGAGCCAGGCCCCCAGCGAGGGGGCCTGATTAGAATGTGTAAGATTAGAATGAGTAAGACTCATCCTTACCGCAAAGACCTCGAAGAGCAATGTGATCCCACTGTGTCTGGCTACCCCATGGCACGGCAGATGGATGAGGCACCAGAAGAGCTGCCCTAGGTTCCACCTACTTCTACCAATGATGTAAACACAAGAGCAATCAAGGTTCTAGCGACATTCAGAATATTTTCTCGACTCCTACTTTTCATATACAGAGAGGCCAGGTTATTATGATCTCTGAAAGCATAATAATCTGGCCACTCAATATATATTAGAGACCCAATGCATGAATTCATGCATGGGTGGGGTCCAGCTAGCCTGGCCAGGGGGAGGAGACATGGGTGGTTGGCCAGCCTGCCTGCTGGTTGAACTCCTGGTGGAGGGGATAACTTTCATATTAGCCTTTTATAATATAGGATATACACTGAGTGGCCAGATTATTATGCATTGAGATCATAATTATCTGGCCACTCAGTGTATAAGAAGATCAGAGGCATTCAGCTTCCTCATTGCAGAAAACAAGGCTTTTCTTTTTCTTATAGCATCAGCCATGTAACTGATATCTCTTAGTGATAGTGGGGAAGGGCGTGAAATGAGAATAGAGCCACAGTTGTCTACTAATGATTCACCTTACTAACTACAGATGAGAAGTTTCCTTACAGACCCTGGGAAAACTGGAGGATGAAGCTAGGCTATAGAAAGATAAGATGCCTCAATGGGTCCATGACTCAGAAAAGAAATACATGTTGAGAACAGACACAGGACAGGACACATTTGGATTGGGTTGCTGTGCCCAGACCCGGACCCCCTCTGGGAGTTTTTCTCAGGAACGCTGACCATTCTCAGGTCCCAGGAACGTGCTGAGTGAGCTGTTTGTATTATCACAGCAGATTGGCGTCCTTGTTATGGGACCCTGAGCTCCTGAAGGCCGGATGCAGACCCTCCCCTCTCCTTCCCATGTTACACTCACAGCTGCACGCAGCTGTCTCCTCCCTCATGAGTATGAACAGCCAACTGGCTCGGGGGTCAGAGCAGAACTTCGGGCCTCGCATACTGCCCGCATTATCGGAATAAACGCCCAGATACGATTCAACCCTGCGTCTGCTTAGCTTGGCTCCCGTAGTGACCGGGGCCTCGGACCCATGGTGTCCGCTTTCGCCAGGTCTCATACCGCAGAGGCTGGTCTGGGTCGCCCATCGAGGGTGGCGGGAGGCCTGCGGGGGGTCTCATGGCGGACCCACCAAAACGCACGGCCACGCACAAGCTGTGAGTGTGACCTGGTCTGGAAAAAGCGTCCTTGCCGACGTGCAGTCGCCGTCCCTTATCCTCGGGGGACACGCTCCAAGACCCGCAGTGGATGATGCCCCAAAGCCGGAGAGAACCAAGCCCCCCTCGGGCTGTGTTTTCCTATCCACACGCCTACGGCAAGGTTTACCTTATACATCATGAGGCAAGGAAGATAGATACTCCTAACCACAACCCGGAATAAAACAGAGCCGTAACAACAGCCTCCTGTAATGACAGCTATGGGAACGTGGCCTCCTCCTGTCAAAACACACTCACGCTGAAACCGGTTTGGCTCAGTGGTAGAGCGTCGGTCTGCGGACTGAAAGGTCCCGGGTTCGATTCCGGTCAAGGGCATGTACCTTGGTTGCGGGCACATCCCCAGGAGGAGGTATGCAAGAGGCAGCTGGTCGATGTTTCTCTCTCATTGACGTTTCTAACTCTCTCTCTCTCTCTCTCTCTCTCTCTCTCTCTCTCTCTTCCTCTCTGTAAAATATCAATAAAATATATTAAAAATAAAAAAATAAAAATAAAACACACTCACCCTCGCGCTTGGGATGCTGGGAGATGGTGGCGGGCCCACGTGCGGGATGGAGCGAGGTGGGAGGCATGGCCCCCAGGCTGCTAGGGGCCCTCTGACCTCAGGCAGCGAGTGTGGTCCAGCTCCTCGGGGACGTGTCTGAGTTGCTAGCATCTTCACACTTGCATTTTGAGGCCATTAATATGGAAAACACGGGTTACTTCATCGTAAGAGGCCCGATCTGGTCACGGTGACTCACGCGCAGGCGCAGGGAGCGGCAGCAGCGAGGACACGCGGGCGACCAGGCTGAGCCGCAGCCCAGGCCTCGCGAGATTTCATCACGCGCCTGAGAACGGCGGGAGATTTAAACCTAACAAGTTCTTTCCGGACTTTTCCACGGAGTGTTTCCGGGCCGCAGGTCCCAGGGTGGATGGTGGTGAGCCATCGCCAGGTGCGGTCACCCCAGGGGAGGAGGGCCCTGGACCCCAACACGAGTGCGTGTCCTTGGGAGAGCGGAGAACGAACGGGAGGTCAGAGTCGGAGGCAGAGACTGGGGCGGGGCAGGCACAAGGCACACACGCGTCTGGAGCCACCGGGGCCTCAGAGAGGGGAGGAAGGACACTCCCCTGGAGACCTCGGAGGCGGCACGGCCCTGCTGACTCCTTGGCTTCCAGCCTCCTGGACCGCGAGAACCAGTTCCTGCTGTTGGAAGCCACCCCGTCTGTGCTGGTCTGGTTCAGCAGCCCCAGGAAACGAGTCCAAGGGCCATGTGACTCTGAGAGGCAGTTTGGGCCGAAACGATGGTTTCTGGGAAAGACCTCTGATCGGGACAAGAATCATCACATTCTCCAAGCCAGTGGTGAAGAGGGTGGCCCAGACCCGTGGGCGGGACATGAAAGGCAAAGGAGGCTGCTCGCCACCATTGGGTTCCTGCCAGAAGCAGAGTTGAGCTTCTTAATGGCTTCTCCCAACAGCACAAAGGAAGGAGCCAGCCTGCACCCTCTCTATTTCCTGTACCATCTCTGTGTATTGAGCCTTGGGACGCACGAGGAACTGTGATAGGACCTGAGGCACCAGAGTGAAGAAGACAAGCCTATCTTCAAAGATGGTGGTCTGGCGAGAGGACTAGACAGGGACCCAGGCAAATGGGCTGCAGCGTGGCAAGTGTTATGGGAGCCCAAGGGTGGAGTTCCTGCCCTGGAGGGGGCAACCTGGAGGCATAAGCCAGGCTTCAAACTGCATGTGCAAAGGCACAGAAACAAGAGATCACGGTGCACAGGTGACCACAGTCTGCCCAGAATGTCTGCAAAGTGAGCAGGAATCCACAGCTGCTGGAATACGAAGGCTAGACCTGGCCCCTGGCAAGGTGAGGGCCTTGGACTAGGAAGTTTGGAAGGAAGGAAAAACAGGGACTATATTTTAGGGGGTGGTGGCAGAGGTAGGAGAAACTGAGAAATGAGAGGCTAAGGACTTTTGCCCACGGCCCCATAGTAAGTTAGGAATAGACTAGGGCAGTGGTCGGCAAACTCATTAGTCAACAGAGCCAAATATCAACAGAACAACAATCAAAATTTCTTTTGAGAGCCAATTTTTTTTTAATGTTTAAGTCTTCTAATGCCACTTCTTCAAAATACACTCACCCAGGCCGTGGCATTTTGTGGAAGAGCCATACTCAAGGGGCCAAAGAGCCTCAGTTTGCTGACCATAGGACTAGGGTATATGCATTGGTAACGACATTTCCCAAATCTCAGTGGTTAAAACAAAGGTTTCCCACTCAGGATCCCTTCCATCCATCACAAGTTGGCAGGGGGCTTGGCTCCACAGCGCCCTCGCCTGGGGACTCAGGCTGATGGCCCTCTTTTACAATCATTTGTGAAGTGACAGAGGGAAAGAAATGAGCAAATTGGGCACTGGCTCCTAGATTTCTTCCCAGAAATGCCACAGCCCTTCTGCCCACCTCCCAGCAGCCAAAGCAAGTTTTATGTGGCTGGGACTGACTTGAAGGAGGTGGGAAATGCAACCAGCCATGGGCCAGAAGAGGAAATTGGACATTTGGGGCAAACCCTAATGTCTACCACTTTGGTCCAGTGACAATTTGCACCCAGGCCTCCTAAATACTCAGTGCACACTCTGCCCTCATTCTCTCTGTCAATTCATCATTTTGGAGACAAAAGAAGTAGAGAACAAGGGAAATTTTATTAATTGGGTCCTTTATTCCAGGCTACATGCAAATTAGCCTAACTAAATGACTTGCAAATTTGGTCTTAGGCTGCTGTGAGGATCACTACTATATTGCCCCAAATATCTGACTGTCACTCAAACTCTGCTTCTAATGCAGCCTATTTTCACACACCAACCCCTATGAGGTGTGTTGCATAAGTTTTTATAAAACGATGCCCCAAATCCACCAATACATGGAAAAGCCTTTTAGGTCATCTTTCCTTTGAAATATTCATTAGTTTGGATTTTCACTTGAATTTAAAAAAGAAACAATGGTTATTCAGAATGTGTTTATTTGGCACATTTGTTCCCAAGCAAAGTGAAATCATGTTTAAATCCTTTACAAGATAGGCTGGGAGGGGAGAACAGCTTAATTTTAACAACAAAATTAACCCAATGTAAAGATGCAGAAGAGATGGACAACTGCCGGAATATGCATATCTCCCATGTATCTCACCGCTCCTGTGGGGAGCTGGGAATTCGTTAGTAACCCTCTTTCACTGAGAGGGGTGGAACCCCAGCGTGGTCTGAAGGCCCTGGTTCAGTGACGTCCCATGTGACTCAGAGGGGCCTGGTGGGAGGAGCCTGGATTTGATGATCTCGCCCATCAGCATTGGCATGTTCTAGCTGTCACTTTAGGCAACTCACCAACCTGCTTTGACATCAGTTTCTCCTTCATGGTGTGAGGGTGCCACCATCATGGGGTTGTTGCAAGGAATGCATTTGATAATCCAAGAAGAGTCCCTACATCAGGAATGACAAATATGTTTCAGTTATTGTGAACTCCAACTGCGTAGACTCCAGAGCACCGTGTTAAGGACTCTGGTGACAATGTATCTAGATTCAAGGAAAGCTTGCTGAACAGGGGTGATGAGAGGGATAGGGGCTGATGGCCTAGGAGAGTCTGTTGTTTCTTTTCCTTTCCCCTTTCCCACCTCTACAGTATTAGAGAACCCTCTGTTATGAGGCTTAGACCCAGTTCAGAAGTCTGTGCCAAAATGGGGCTTCATTGGAAGGATGCTGGAGTAGCTCAGAGAACTGGACTTGGAACCAGGAGGGCAGTCCAGTGGGCTCAGGGACAGGAACCAAATCATTGTCAGGACGCAGATGCTCAGGCTCTCCCTCTCCCCTCTCGTTTCCTGTCTCCACTCTCGTTTCCTGTCTCCACTCTCTCCTTTCCTCTGGAAATTTATTCATAACCGACCTACAGTAGTAAGTCCTCATGTCAAAGTGGTTTTCCAAGAGAACCCCACCAACAGTTAGCAGGGCTGGGGGTGACGAGTGAAGAAGGGGAACCATAAACAAATTCTGTTCATTCTTTTTTTTAAATTTTTTTCTTTTCCAATTACAATTGATGCTCATTACACTGGTTTCAGATGAACAACAGTGTACATTTATTATTAGAC
Organism: Vespertilio murinus; assembly: GCA_963924515.1. Lineage (NCBI taxonomy): Eukaryota > Metazoa > Chordata > Mammalia > Chiroptera > Vespertilionidae > Vespertilio > Vespertilio murinus. The sequence goes on along the minus strand of OZ004717.1, from coordinate 40,943,630 downwards.
ATTTATATAACTTACAAAGTGATCATTCTGATATTTCAAGTACCCCCTGGCACCAGGCAGAGTTATTACATTACCGACTACATTCCTTATGCTGTGCTTTACACCCCCGTAGTTACCGCTTTGTTTTATTATTTTCAAAAGAAAATCTGTGCTGTCCTCATGCAGGTTGAGAATTCCCAGACAGATAGGATTAAAATGTGACATACCGCCACCCCAGGAAGAAAGGAGCCTGCAGAGGAAGCAAGCTCCTCAGGCCCTTGGCAGCCTGGACGCCAGCTTTTGGTGTAAACATCGGCGTTTGGCCTAACGCCAGCACACCTGACTTGGGTGACTTTTAAACGCCAGCAATGAAGACACTGGCCTGTCTTTTTATTGTTTTACTAGAGGCCCAGTGCATGAAATTCTTGCCCTGGGATGGGGGGAGGGTCCCTCAGCCCGGCCTGCATCCTCTCGCAGGCTAGGACCCCTCAGGGGATGTCCGCCGGCCAGCTTAGACCCACTCCTCACGCTAAGCCGGCAGCTGGACATCCCTCCCGCAGTCCGGGACCCCTCGCTCCTTATCGCCCGTGTTCTCGCTGCTCCATAGTGCTGCCACGGAGGCAGGAGAGGCTCCCACCACCGCCGCTGCGTTCGCCAGCCATGGGACCAGCTTCTGGCAGAGTGTCGCTCCCCATGTTGAGCGTCTGCCTTTTGGTAGTCGGTGCACGTCATAGTGACTGGCTGTTATGCTGGTCGGTTGATTTGCATATTAGGCTCTTATTATATAGGATGTTAGTGGACGTAGCAGGCACAGAGATGCAGCCCTCAGAACCTGCTTCAAGAATGGACTTGCTTTCTAGCTGCAAAAAGGTGGTTATCTGGTACCTCCAGCTGTTAGTTCCTACAGGGTGGGCCTCGTCTCTCCAGCCTGGGCCTCAGTCTTCTCAGGGCAGCCAATGACCAAGAAAGAAGAGAGCATCTAACAGGGAGACAAAGTGCGAGATGGCCCTCTAGTGACGTGGAAGGAAGAGACAGTTGGGGGCAAGCCCACAGGAATGCCAACTTTTTAAAATATATTTTTTATTGGTTTTTTACAGAGGGAGAGGGGATAGTTAGAAACATTAATGAGAGAGAATCATAGATCAGCTGCCTCTTGCACACCCCCTAATGGGGATGTGTCCGTAACCAAGGTACATGCCCTTGACCGGAATCAAATCAGGGACCTTTCAGTCCGCAGGCCGACACTCTATCCACTGAGCCAAACCGGTTTCAGCAAATGCCAACTTTTTAAACTGCAACACCTTCATGCCCTACACCTACCACTCCAGTGGCTTCTTTTGAGGGTGGCGTTCTTTGTCCCCCAAGTTAAACAAGAAAAAGAAACAAATATAAAGAGACTGGGAGAATTTCTTATTTTAAATTATCTAGAGAATGAAAAGACAAGCCAGAATTGGAGAAAGGAAATGTGCAAAACACATATCTGATAAAGGACTTATATTCAGAATCTCTATTAACTCTTAAAACTCAACAAGAAAACCCAATTTTTTAAATATGGGCAACAAATCTGAACAGAGACTGCCCCCCCAAAAGGTATATGGATGGCAAATAAGCAGACGAAAAGATGGTCAACATCACTTTTCCATACAGAAACGAATAAAACGACTACATGGTCACTGTAACTGGAGCTCATTCCCTGCAGGTGGTAATGCAAAATGGCAGTCATTTTGGAAGACAGTTTTGCAGTTTCTTATAAAATACTAGAGGCCCAGCGCATGAAATTCGTGCACAGGTACGGTCCCTAGGCCTGGCCTGCAACCAGGGCCATCTTCCCCAGCTGCCGGCAGCTGGCCCTGCCCCCTGCCACCACCCACCCCGTTCCCCATTCGCCACTGGGTGATGGGAGCCTGCCTGCCAGGGGGAAGGGCTGAGGTGGTCAGTGTGCCTCAGTGGCTGGTCAAGCGGTCATTCTGGCTGTTCTGCCATTAGGATCAATTTGCATATTACCCTTTTATTATATATAATACCCTTACCAAGACCCAGCAAGTCCACTCCTAGGTATTTACCCAAAAACATGTTTCTACTAGAGGCCTGATGCACAAAGTTCATGCTGCCATGGCAGGGGGCCTGTGCCTCAGCCCCCACCACCAGGGCTTTGTCCGGAAGGATGTCTGGTCTAATTAGCATGTTAAGCTTTTATTATTATAGATTAAAAGCTTATATGGTAATGTTAAATGATAACCAAGTCTTAACACATCCATACAATGAAGTACTCAGCAATGGAAAGGAACGAGCTAGTGAGTCACACGTGAACTTAAAATATATTTTGGTATGCAAAAAAAGGCCATATTCAAAAGGCTACAAATTCAATCCCACCATTTATGACATTCTGGGGAAAAAAAGCAAAATTATAGGAACGAAAACAGATAGTGGTTGCCAGGGTGGGGAGCTGGGCACAGGGGAGTTTTTAGGGTGATGGAGCTGTTCTGAACAGCACTGAGACAGTGGACACAGAACTATGCATGTGTCACAGCCCCAACGGAAATGAACTTTACGGTGTGAAAAAGTCAACTGGCCTGTCAGATTCCAGTGGAATGCGGTGTGACAAATGGACATTTTACAAATGTATGACATACCCTCGATGAAGGGAGTGGGAATAAAGAAGTGAAACTAAGTTACTTGGAAAATGGTACTTTGAGCAGATACTATAGGGCTGTGGTCGGCAAACTGTGGCTTGCGAGCCACATGCAGCTCTTTGGCCTCTTGAGTGTGGCTCTTCCTGGGCAAGTCTATTTTGAAAAAGTGGCATTAGAAGAAGTTTAAGTTTAAAAAATATGGCTCTCAAAAGAAATTTCACTCATCGTACTGTTGATATTTGGCTCTGTTGACTAATGAGTTTGCTGACCACTGCTTTAGGGCTAAAGACCAAAAAAAGCACTAAAACACTATACTCTAGTTCAGTTTTTCCCAAACTTCTCTCATGATGAGAATCACCTGGTGGAGTTAAAATACAGATTCCTGAATCCCAACTAAGAAGTGCTAAACTAGAATTTTTGGGAACATATAGGTAAGATTGTATACTGAACTAGTGCTCTGAATCTGTATTTTAACAATTCCACCAGGTGATTCTCATCATGAGAGAAATTTGGGAAACACTGCTTTAGTTGGTTCATTTGTTTCTTACAGGGTACAACTTAAGTATTCTAGGGCTGAACAAATGAATAAATTGTAGATAACAAGAGCCAGGTCACTCCCTCTCAGAGGAAGGAAGGTTACAAATAAGCAAAGGGCAAAGGCAGAATGAGCCTGTGCTGCTGATGGGAGTCAGTTTAACTTAACGTTTACTTAATATAACACAGAGACAGATCTAGAAATAATGCAGAGATGTGCACCTATACATTGGTGAGTATATTTTATATCTCTCAGCTCGGTCCACTGAAGAGGCATACAATCACTAGCAACAAGCACACCCATCACCCAGACCCTGGTTTCTAAATATCATCTCCAGTAAAAAGGATCAGGACCCTTGAAGGAATAGCTCATTCCTGGGCAGGCATCCAGATAATACTTGGAATACCACAAAGTAAGAATATGGTCTTTAAAAAAAAAAATAGGAGCATGTCAAAAGAATTTAGGAGCAGATCTCAAATGTTCCCAATACCCAAAGCTGAAACAATTTGCAGAAAATAACAGTATTGGATTTCAAACTAAAGTGTAAAACAAGTAGCCAGGATCACATACTAATACTAATATAAATATTATATACTGCCCCACTCCCCTTAATGATTCACTTCCAAAGAAAGCATGCAAAGTGGAAAAACGTAGCAGACACACCTTAAACCAAAGAAGGAACATCACCAGAGCTGCCCACCGACATCAGATACACATGATCCATACAGTGTGGAAGGGCACATCACCTCTGTGCTGTCCCTCTCGATAAAGCATCACCTCAAATCTGAAAACACCCTTCAAACCGCCACACAGTACCCTTCAGTGTCAAGGTCATGAAAGACTGAGAAACTGTCACAAGTAGGAGTCGTTTAAAGAACCATTAATGACTAAATAAATGCAATGTGATATCTGGATTTGATCCAGGAACTGGAAAAACAGGTGAAAACCAAATCAAGTCTGCTGTTTAATAAATAGCAGCATATCCATGCAAGTATCTGAGTTTTAACAGATGTGCTATAGTTTACATAAGGTGTTAACATTAGGGGAAGCAGAGGGAAGAGGATAGAGAGTAAATGTGAAATTATTATAAAATAAAAAGGTTGTTTAAAAAAATGTATAGGAAAGCCACAGCAGCATAATTATACTTAAAATTAAGAAAAGGACTTACAGAAGATTATACACATTTTCTCAGTAATTGATTACCACCAGTTTATTTGTAAACATAGTATATTTGTCAATAATCAAATTGACAACACTTTATACATTTCATATTTAATATACCAGAAAACAATCCACTGTACTTAGTTACAATTTTGGTACTTTAAAATCTTTAAATACAAACTGTATTTGGAACACTGAACATAAAAGAGAAAGATTAATAACAGAAAACTAAATACATCAAATAAAAGAAACCAATATTTTTTAAAAACCTACAAAATCATCTGATTACATACTTAAAAGGAGGAAGTCAGATGATCATCTTTTTTTAATAACAAAGTTGTGGTTCTTTAGACCCACTTGAGGTGAAACTGTGTCACACTAAATTCCATGTCCTTCCTGATTCCTTTGTTCTCTTAGTCTCCAGGGAATGTTAGCCATGGTCTAAGCTACATCATGAGGGGGAAGAAATGGGAGGTAGCAAAAGCCAATGAAATTAAACAGCTGCAAAAAAATTTATTTCACCAATCATCTTTGGAAAATAATCAAGTCTGTATTTTACATTTACCTTGTTGTTGAAATGGATCAATACTTAACAAGATTTAAGAGATGCATCTTTACAAGAGATAAAATATAAATGAGACAAAGCCAAATTCATAAAGCAAACCACAAAGCAGCCTGCACATATTGCTAACAGCTATAAAATTGCAGACCACCTGCCTGGCTTGCCCAGACTAATGGTGCTTAGTGGTTAGTGCGCCAGGCTCTGCACCAAAGGTTCGCTGGTTCAATTGGTGGTCAAGGGCACATACCTGGATTGCAGGTGCAATCCCCAGCCCTGGCCAGGATGCGTGCAAAAGGCAACCTATAGATGTATTTCTCTTACATATAAGTTTCTTTCTCTATCCTTCCGTCCCGCCCTCCACTCTTTCTAAAAATCAATGGAAAAAATATCATTGGGTGAGGATTAACCAAAAATAAAATAAAAAGACAGCCCTCCTTAAAAATGAGGTTTTCAGCTGGGAACCAGAATCTTTCCTTACTCACAGGAGAAACCAGAGCAGGCCACATGCTTTTTCAGTACTTTCCCTAAAATTCATGATCATTTTTGGGTTCTATTTCTTCTTCCATTATTTCTCAAAGGAAATGCAGCAGCAAATCACTCCCACATTTTAAGTTTTAAATTCACCAACAACTGAGTTCACTGCCATCAAGTACAAATACTGGTTCTTTATTAGTGTACATGTCACTACAACAGACTTAGACTGGTAATACATGAATAAATAAAATAACTACAGTTAATTCAAACAAAGCAAATGAGATTAAAGAGCCCTGATCAAATTAAATACTTTCAACTTTTGGTTGAAAAACTGTAAGTTACATACATACCTAATAGTACTAGGAATGTCCAATATCAACTATTGGGGAGAATGAGTGATTCACAGTCATAAGAAATTATTTTAATAGTATGTATTTTTTCTTTTATAGACAAACATTTATAAGATACACTGATTTCTACCTCACATAAGAGAAAGTAGAAAACTAAAAGTTAACTGCATTTGCCTAAACACGGTACTGACTTGCCACAGGTAACCTCCAAAGGATTCAATTCTGTGGGTAGGCCATGGGGCTGAATGCATGGTTATGTTAACAGTTTTTAAAAAGGCATATATTTCCAGAAGTATGTTGAAATCCACAAATGTCAGTTCTATAAATAACAAGAATTATCAGCAAAAATGTTTAGGTTTTAACATTCCCAAATTTTCTAATGCCTTAAGTGTTTTAGATATATGTTCTTTGACCAGTTCATTTGGTTACAGTTTTAAACTAGCAAACCGTTATTCTAGGAGAAGAGCTAAACTAAACTATAAGACTGCACAAACTTCCCAAGGTAACTTGAAAAATCTAAAAAGTGATTTCATTTATCCTAATTAATATTTGAGACACTAAAAGAACCAATGACTCAAGAAACATTTTGAAATTACTCAATTTTCCTTTATCATTTCCTCCCCAAACTATTCACTAAAATCCAAACTGCCTAAGAATAGGTCTTCAAAGTAGGCTTCTCACTAAAGTATTTTGATCAGAAGACATAGCTTTAATGCTACTCTTATATCCTTCTAACCTAAAATCATAACCCTTGGTTTGAGAATATAAAATTCAATTTCATAACAATTAATTGGTAACACTACAAACAAAAATAAGTCACGGTGAAAATGTGCAGCAGCCACAGCTACAAGAATGGAAAATAAATTCTATTTTTCCAGAAAGACTCTATGAAAATATAAAGTCCAAAGTGAGTGACAACAGAAGTCCACATATAAATGTTGTTTAAAAACAGAATGCTTTCCAAAGCTTCTCATGAGATGTCAGTGTAGAGTCAGAGTCTGATTTAAGACCTTCTAAATCAAGGGTAAGTTATACAGAACTATGCTGATTTACATACCTTCAACGATGTTCAACTGATATACATAATTTACAGACAGCCACAGGAATTCGTAATGCCCCATCACATCATTTCTCAGGACTGAATGTGTGTGTTTCATAGTTTTGCTACTTGAAGTACCAAGAAGCCTTTGCAGAGGAAGAGTTCCCCTCTTCCCATGATCCCCTACAGAGTAAGTAACAAAATATAAAACTAAACAAGATTTACGTTTGATACCCTAACATATAAAATTACCACTGCAATATTCGTAGTGACTGCTTATAAACATAACAGTCATCATAAAGCCTATAAAGTATATCCTGTTTTATAAAAGAAATGCAGATTGTCTCAAGGTAAAAAATACAGTGCAGGCTGCTACAAAGCTCTTGGTTGCATGGGAAGTGCAACGATGAGGGAACTTCAGAGACCATGAGCGTGCTCCCCAAACTTTGAACATCGGGTAAGCGTGAATCGCACGGCAGCGGCAGAATATTTAGTGGCTGGCACTATAAAGCTAACCTTAAGAAAGAAAAAAGGCAGAAAGTGTGAGCAACAAATGGTGTAACCAAATCATTGCAAATGGAGACCAGCAATACGCAGTGAGGAAGGTGACCGTCCACTCCATTCTGATAAGATGCCATCTTTAAATATTAAGTTCTTTGCGGGCAGCGGGACTCCCAGATCTGCTTGGGATGACTGGGAGAGCAAACTTGAAAAGCTGGCCTCTGTGTGAATATCCAGTGTTGAAGCACCTTCCTAAAAGATCAGAGACAAGAGAAAAATTCTGTATTCTACATGTTACCAAACCACTTAGTACAGCTAATGAGAAAAATAGACTCTGATTACCGGAGAAATGTTTATGGAATGCAAAGCACTAATGGAGATGCAAAGACTTACCTCACAAACACAAAATAATTAATGAGAGGTATTAATATTTGCAGAAATGACTACCACAAGTTAGACTATGCCAAGTGCTTTGAAATGAATAGAAATACTAAGCTCTGAGACTGCGGTATAAGAAGAGGTTAGTTCTCAGGCAACCTCACGCAGCATTAGGCTTATAACAGGACAGCCCACCCACTCCCAGGGCTCTCCCAGGCATAATCAGACCTCCCGAGAACTCCGGGCTCAAACATGCCCCCGACATTCGCTCTCAGGTGCTGCACCACACGTGCCACACTTACCATGTCCCCCATTCCCCACATCAAGCTACTCAGGAATATGAGAATCTCTCGATTCCACCCTCAATATTTTCCTCACATTTAACTAATCACCAAGTTCTGTCAATCAACCTCCAACATGGATCCCAAAATAATTTACCTTACTCACAATAGCCAATGCCAGTTTAGGCTAGTGGCCTCCAAAATGGGGTACTCACTGCAAAGTGGGGTATGGTACTATGAAAAGTTTAAAATCTTGTATCTACTTATTGCATCCTTTAAGAATTTCTATGTGGCCGAAACCGGTTTGGCTCAGCAGATAGAGCGTCGGCCTGCGGACTGAAAGGTCCCAGGTTCAATTCCGGTCAAGGGCATGTACCTTGGTTGCGGGCACATCCCTAGTTGGCGGTGTGCAGGAGGCAGCTGATCGATGTTTCTCTCTCATTGATGTTTCTAGCTCTCTATCCCTCTCTCTTCCTCCCTGTAAAAAAAATCAATAAAATATATATATATTTTAAAAGAATTTCTATGTGTTTTATAATACACATAATTTATTGGTATAACAGTATATACATGTAATAAACAAACCTGTATTGTGGGTACCTACAAAATTGTGTTTTTGTGGGGGTTTTTAATGAGAAAGGCTGCTACTGATATCTCTCACTTGGGCTATTACAATAATCTCCAAACTAATCTTACTTCTATGTTTGCCCATTTTAATCTATTCTCTAAACATAACTAATCTTTAAAGAAGCAATGTCATTCTCTGTTCAAGTCTTTAATGCACTCAGCATAAACCACAAATGCTTTAATACATTCTAGAAGGCCCTCCCCACCCCTCTCGCCACTGCCACCATTTCACCAGGCTTCTGAAACTCTGGCCTTGTGTTTTCTTGACACCGGACCTTTGTGCCTGCTAAACTCTGCCTGGAATACTCTTTTCCATTCTGTAGGTTTCAGATTGTATGGCATCTCCACCTATTTGAAGTAGGTCTAGCTTTGGAGCCCATCAGATTTGAAGGAGTCTGACTCTTTCAAAGTACCTGCTGAAATCGACAGTTACTTGACTAGGGTCTTTGTACAATCCTCTAGGCTCCTCTAGTGTCTTAGAGATCACTGTTTCCCCAGCACTTGGTAAAGGGTCTGGCATGGAGGAGACACAAGTATTTATTGAAAGAATGAATGAAACAAAACTCTAAAATATTAATTTCATAATATTAGATCAGATATTCTGAACAGAAATATGCCACTCAGGTTTATCTATAAATTAAATCTAGGGTATCATTTCCTCTGTGTGTGTATTTGGGGGGAAGGGTGGATGGGGACACAGGACACAAAAGGCTTCCACTTCCACAACAGACAGTGGAGCTCACTGCAGTTATTAATGGAGTACCAGACTCAAGAACCAGCACCTCGGATGCGTGGCCCGAACAGCTGCTTTCCACACTCCTGCAGAATGAAGCACTGGCACAGAACAGAGTCCAAGCTTTAGAGCCAGAAGACCTGGCTCGTGAACTCAGGTGCAAGTCAGTTTACTTCCTGAATCTTGGTGTTTGTGTATAAATTTAAATTAATGCTTGTTTCATGTCTTACTGCAGTGGAGATTCAAAGCAAACATGGAAATATTTTGCATTTAAAGCTCTACACCAATACCATTTGGATCTTCTGGTTTATTACCTGGAATGAGTGAACAAAGTTAAGGACTCGTAGAGAAAGTTTTCTACTGGAATGTAAGAGGTTTTGAAGGCTGAAAAAAAAGGGAAGAAAGTTTAGTACAAATATAATGACAAGAGTTTAATTTTACTAATTTCAAAACATTATATCGGCATATAAATCTTGATTAACCACATTAAAATTTTTAAAAAACAATTTCAATGGTTCTCATCAATGAAATTTTTGCCTCTTTTAATAATAGGAAGTAACAGTACATAAAAAGACCATTTTGAACTAAAACATCATAAATTATAAAAAATTAACATTTATTGTTATAAGGTTTAAACTGCTAGCAAATATAAATGTTTACTAAATAAACCTTTTTAAATAAAAATGTATGCACTTGGAGGGATGAAATCTGACATATTTAACATACATCAACCCACCAAATTAAATATTTTTCAAATATATAAATAGGTAACAATGATAGTGACAATCTTTAAACCTGTAGCATTTCTATTTTATTCATGTCTTATTTTATTTTCAGATGACAGTTATTAAAAATTACTTGTCACCCCAGCCAGTTTGGCTCAGTAAATAGAGCATCAGCCCTGGACCGAAGAGTCCCAGGTTCTAATCTGGTCAAGGGCACATACCTCCCCTGGTCAGAGCATGTGTAGGACATACCCAGTCGATGTGTCACTCTTACATCCATGTTTCTCTTTGTCTTTCCCCCTCCCTTCCATTCTCTCTAAACATCAGTAAAAAAATATCCTCAGGTGAGGATTTACATAAATAAATAAATAAATAAATAAATAAATAGTAAGTGACTTGTCAAATGAGTACTTTTAATTTTCTGATATAAGCTACAGTAAGCCAGTTAAATGATCGGTAGATATCACCTCCCCAAATTATCCACTATGACAATCAGATTCAGTGATGATCTTTTCTAACTAACCCAGTCAGTCTCAGAGTCTTTACAACACTATCTCTTAGCAGCCATGACCAATGGATCAGAGTTGTCATACATGTCATCTCTGATAAGTAATAAATGCTCATTTTAGGAAATGTGGAAATTTAAAGACAACTTTGAAAGTCAGCCATAATTCCACAAGACATAATCACTATTAAAATAACATAACTTGAGTGTATGTTCGTTGAGTAAGAGAAGTCCACAAGAAAAATTCTCTACAAACATTTACATATTTTAAAAAACCAGGCTCATCCGTGTCCCCCAAAGGGGCCGGGTGTCCCGGGTGAGCCATGTGTCCCAGGGAGCCCTGTGCCCCGGGTGAGCCGTGTCCCCCAAAGGGGCCAGGTGTCCCGGGTGTCCCAGGGGGCCGTGTGCCCCGGGAGAGCCGTGTGTCACAGGGGAAGCAGTGAGAACCAGAGGAGGAGCAGACTCTATTCTTGTGGTCCTGAGATAGTCACCATAAAACAAGCAGACTGCCAAATGAGGAGTGGATTCTATTCATGTGATCCTAAGATAGTCACCATAAAACAAGCAGATTGTCAAATGACAGTGGGGAGGGGAAGGAGATAAGAGGACAACCGAAGGACTGGTATGCATGAATATAAGTACAACCGACAAACACAGAACTCTGGGGAGGGAGAGCATGAATGGGAGGGGGGGGGGGGAATGGTAAGATATGTACACATATAATACCTTAATAAAAAAAAATTGGGGGGGGTGGGGGAACCAGGCTCATACTCTCAGGAGTATTCTTGGTTTACCACATCCTCACCAAATTTGGATAACTAAGTAAATCCTATCAAATAAAAAGGAAATATGCTAATTGACTGTCACAGCCTCACAAAGATGGTGGTGCCCACAGCCAATAAGGAGGGAATATGTTAATTGACTGTACCCAGCCCTTTCAGGCCCACTGGGGTGTCAGGTGAATGGCACGACGAGGCCCGCCCCTAGGTGGGTCCAGCTGCTCCACACGCCTGCCTCTGGAGTCCGTCTCCTTAAGCCCCCAGGGCCAGCCCGAGGTGCAGGCAAGCCTCATATGGCAGCTGCCCAGCTGCCCAGGGCCAACCGAGGCTCAGGTAACCAGGGCCAGCTGAGCTTGTGCTGCTGGCAGTGGCAGCAGCCAAGGTTTGATGGGGGGTGTCACCTTCCCCTGATCATGGGATTACCTCTCACCCCTGGGGGCTCCCAGACTGTGAGAGGGGACAGGCTGGGCTGAGAGAACCCCCCCCCCACCTGCTTCCAATGCATGAATTTTAGTATAATTCTAGTATAATTAGCCAAAACAGGTGCCTAAAATGTTTGCATGTGCCTAATTTCTGAGGTATAAAAGTTTAATTTTGAAAATATAGCAAATTTTATTCAATAACAAATATACACAGGTAATTACTATGTTCATGTATAAAATAAAAGATATAGCAAATATTACTGACTTGAAAGTCTCACAGATGAAAAGATGACAATGAATATAAACCCTTACCTCTCTTTCCTGCAAAGGCCATGGGTAGCAATTTTTCTACAAACTTTCCGGTTTAATTCAGAACTAAACAATGGAATTCCAAAGCACAGCTCGAGAGGAACCCAATCTGCTTCTGTCGTGGCAACTATAAAAGGACATGTAAACTTGTTAATCATGCATAAATTTATATATTAAAGCTGACGGAGTTTTCTTAATTGGGGTCCATGGATTTTCATAGATTCCTCTCACCAACCAATAGGATGAGCAGGAGAGAGAACTCAGGAGAGGGAAGGAGTGTGAGTGAATCTCTGAAATAGGAAAGAATATTTTTTGAGGATGTACATGCTTCTGAGAAAGCACTAGTTTTCATCAGATGTTCAAAGTGGTCTTTTACCCAAGTGAAAGATATCTACAAGATGAGAGAATTAACCGAAATATTTAACAAAGGAAAAATGAAACTTAAGTCACTATTCTCAGGTCATATTTTAATAGTATTTTACTATTCTAAATATACAAAAATGTTTGCTAGAAAATTCTTATTACAAGATCCATTATGGACAAATGACATCCAAATGACTTAACAAAAAAGTTAAGCCCTGGCTGGTGTGGCTCAATGGACAGAGTGCCAGGCTGTGGACTGAAGGGTCCCAGGTTTGATTCTGGTTAAGGGCACATATCCAAGTTTCGGGCTTGATCCCCACTAGGGGGCAGGCAGGAGGCAGCCAATCAATAATTCTTTCTCATCATTGATGTTTCTATCTCCCTTTCTCTCTGAAATCAATAAAAATATATTTTTTAAAAGATTGCAAATATTTTTTAAAACCTTACCAGAGTTTTGTTTAGTTGCTAAATCTGCAGTTGCCTCCTCAATGACCATTTCAAATGACTCTGTACTTCCATTTACATCTGAGCCGGAAGCCAAATCAGGTTCACCTTGTAATTTAAGGACAAACACAAATATTAAGATTCTAGTGGTTGGTATAAGTTGTCAATAAATCAGTTCTAACATAAAAGTGGATTCAGGCAACAGAAATGGCAGTGGAAAACAATGAATAATCCTTAACCTTTAAACAGTAGGTCTCAACAACTGGGGGATAATTTGTCCCCCAAGGGACACTAGGCAATGTCTGGAGACAGGTTTTGTTGTCATGAATGAGAACAGGGACGCCACTAATATTTAAGGATGCTAAACATGCTACAATGCACAGAACAGCCCCACAACAAAGCTCAGAACGTAAATAGTGCCAAGGTTGTAAAAACAAGGATTCAAATGGCAGAAGAGAAGTTTAGCCTGTCAGCTCACTACTAAAGTCATTTCTACCCCATGGAAATATGCAGTCTGATTACATTGTTTCTCTTCAAAATTCTTTTTGACTTCCCTTTTGACTTTCAGCTCAGAAGATGGTCCTAGAGCTCACCTACTTCTCTACTCTCACCGATTTCTGCCCAACAGATCCTTTCTTTCGGCTGCCACAGCTACTCTATTCCCTGATTCCCTCTGCCTGAAAGGCTGCTACCTTCCACATAAACAGCAACCATCTTTTGTGTAGGTAACTCATTATTCAAAATTCAGTCCACACTTTCCATCCCATTACAGGCCTTCTCTGATAGCTCAGCCGTCCTCCTGTAAGCTAAGGCAGAGCCCTATCCCAGTGTCTCAACACAGCACAGCAGCCTGATTCACTTGCTTGTCTCCCTCTCTAGGGTTTAATTCCTCAGGTCTTACAAATTTAAATGTCTCCAGCATCTAAGCAGACAGTCCGTAAATGTCTGTGGAATGAATGAACTAAAACACGGCAGCTATAGCGGACATGCCTTGAAATGACTGCCTAACTCCATAGCCTTCTTCTCTGGAAAATGCCCCTGTGATACTTGGCAGTCAACTGTTGAAAACTGCCTATTACACAGCCATAATAGATATAAAAAACCTGCTATGTCAAAAATCAAGTTACCCAAATCCTCTGGCCAAAGGTAAATGGACCACAAATGGATACCTAACTCAGAGAGCCAATCCAATCCACTGGGTGGCTAGCAATAATTATTTTCTCACAATTTCAAAGTAAGAGGCTCAAGGAATAGAGTCAATTGATGACAGACAATTGAACTGAAATGTTTCCTAGAGTCATAGACCAGAGCTGGCTCCATGGCAACCACAGCCAAATTACAAGCCAGAATTAGGTCAGAGCAGAAACAATTAGTAAGCATGAAAAGGTAATTGGAAAATAAAATTTTAAATTAAAAGTAAAGAAAAAGGCCCTAGCTGGTTTGGCTCAGTGGATACAGCGTAGGCCTGCGGACCGAAGAGTCCGGGTTCGATTCTGATCAAGGGCATGTATCTCAGTGGCAGGGTCCTCCCTGGACCAGGTCCAGGTCGGTGCTCATGCAGAAGGCAACCAATCGATGTATTTTCTCACATTGATATTTCTCTCTGTTTTTCCTTCTCTCTTCCACTCTCTCTAAAAATCAGAGGAAAAGTATCCTTGGGTGAGGATTAAAAAAAGAAAAAGAAGGAAAACGATATCTAAGGAAAACTAGCCATCATCAATATGCAGAATAGACGAGATATAAAGAAAGAGAATGAGGCCAGGAAAGCTAAGCAGAAAATGATTGCTTCAAGGACCAGGACTCAGCCTGAATGGCAGTTACAGAGAATAAAAAAGAAAGGAAGAAATGAATATGAGAGACTTTTCCAACGATTAATTCACAGAACTTGGAAACAACTGGACAGTGTAGAAAATAGAGTGACAGAGATAGGACTCTGGCCTGGGTAACTGAGACAATGGTCCTCCACAGAAAGAGAAAGGTCAAAAGGAAAGAACTGGAGACAGCTTTACTGAGAGACTAAAACTTTGAAACCATCATCCCATAAAGGAAGTTAAGTTAAAGCCTATAAACATAGATATGACAGTAAAAGGCTAAAACCTAATAACCTTTCTGTACTCCCACCCCACCCAGCTCATCATTTCTGCAGTGATGCACTTAATGTTCTCTCCATTTGAACAACTGATACTTGTCCAAATGATGTCACAAAATATTTTCTCATAATTCAGTGAAAAAGCATTAAGTGTTAAATAACTCAACATCCCCACAAAGGTCTCCGTGCTTTTTAAATAATTAGGTTGTGATTAACTCAATACCAGTGATCTTAATTCAAAACCCAACTATCGGCTAACCTCTCTCATCAGAAGCATCACTGAGTTTTCTGCTTGCAAGTTGGCTCGAAGCATTCAACATGGTGATATAGCCACAAAAATGCTGCAAGTCCACCTTAGTCCTTAACGTTTCCAATGCTTTATGTACACCCATATTGACACGAGTAAACTCTAAAAACAAAGAGTTGACATCAAATGTTAAGTGAATAGTTTTGTAAAATAATACAACATGAAACACTTAAAAATATTTTTATTAAACAATTCTTAAAATTACTTTATACTTGAATCTATCAAGATTGAATCCAATGAAGAAATATCTGTGAACATAAAAGGATGCTATACACATATAATGTTTATAGCCTTCAGGAAGTAGTTGTTATATCAGAAGCAAATAGTCCATGGTAAATTCTCTTAGGGTCTATTTGTGCTTCTGTTCTCCCTCAAATGCTTACTTGGTGGGCTTCTAACAGGAAATTTATTAAATACACATATTTTTTTAAATTAAAACTAATATACTTGAATATGTCCTAATGAATTATTTAAGTTTTAACTCAAGTTCTTACCTGTGAACTTACAAAAGAAAAAGATGTTCTATACCCAAATACGGAAATTTCTCTTTTTTATAATTCACAATAATCTCCCAAGGCAAGAGAACTATCAATTAGTTCTTGAGATTTTCTACATTTTATTGTCCTATGGTCTCTACCCTGTATCCTCAGGTGAACATTTTCCCCCACGGGATTTATAAAGTATCAGAGCTCTGAGTAAGTAGCAAAGTTTAGTTGCAGACAAGTACTTATTTCTGAAAAAATGGCTATTTTGGGGGAAGAGAGAACTCTCTTCTCCACATTTTGTACACACTCACAACAGCCAAAAGAGAGCACTTAATTTCAAACGTGAGGCTCCCCCAGTCTGGCCGTGAGAAAAGACAATGATATCTATAAAAACTCCTCTGCCTTTCCTTGCTTTAGGGGGTGGGGACAGTGGTAAGCAACATTTTGAAAGAACAGTAAATTCTTATTTGGGTATCTTAGGTTAAATTACTTGAACCATTCACTGCTCTCTTGAATTCCAAGCAATGAGACTCTAAAAACCAGAAAAATAGGTTACACAATAGCAGTTTTACATGGAGCAGGAAACATAAGTGCTATGTAAATATATGCAAAGTTTTAATCAGATACTATTTTTCTTTCAAATGTATATATTTTCTTAATATTCAACAGAGAAAAGATATCTTCTCTATTAGACAAAAGGAAGAATGAACTGGCTGTTATAGCAGGCATCTTTAACAAGTACAAGACTGCACAGCCAAATCCAGGAGCCAACATTAACCAGGACTTTCCCCTTGGTGCTAACCAGCTAATTTAGCTCAAACTGCGATCCACTCAAATCCTCTCATCAGCAAAAATAAAATTTAACAGCAAAAAAAAAAAAAATACATGCAAGTGCTCTGTCAACTGTGAAGTAGGAGACAAAGGTTTATTAGGACCCATTTCTACAGTAACTAAAAAAGCCCCCAAAAGAAAACCAGTGTGTAACATTGGGGGTAACCAATTTTCTAAAGATCTTTCAAAGCATAAAATCTTCCCTATTACTTGCTTCAAATAATAAGCAGTAAAAAGAAACTAAAAGACTAAACATACAGAAAACCCAGTCTTCCCTGTGGGCAGAGACCTATGTATTCTCTTCATCTCCAAGACAGACTCGTATTCCTCCAAAGGCCCTAAGAGGGTCTTACACTATCGGTTCTTTGTGGAAAAGGCAGATGACAGAAAACTACCTTTGGCCAATATTCTTTAAAAACAAAATGGTAACACCCTAGAACTTCAGAAATTTAAGCATTCATTTCCTGCTATGTTTTCCACCAAACCGGTGACAAAGATTAATGATAAAGAAATCAAACAGATACAAATCAGAAGTGAGGTACCTCCTTGTAGTTCTGTCTCATCAAATGGAAATGGTATGTGGACAGTTTCTCCTGTCCCATGGAAGCCATGTCCCTAAAGGTGAAGAAACAGAAGTTGAAAGGTCTATGAGAAAACGACATTTCCAACCATAGACATTAAAGCACTAAATAAGACGGTGCCACGTGGTGGTATGTTCCATCAAAGTGCTTTAAACAATTTTCTATTTTTCTCCAGCAAACAAAGACAATCTTAAGTATATATGAATCTATAAGGTAATGTGTCTCAAATAGAGTGCATAAGCTAAATTTTAAAAAGGAGGGTAATTTAACAGGCAACTCAGACACAGCCAAGTGGAGAATGAATGAGATCAAGTATTGGTCCCTAAAGACCACATATTATATATGAAATGCCAGAAATAGGGTCTAGAGAGAAGAAATAGATTAATATTGTTTAGGATGTGGGGGCTGGGAGAATAGGGGAGTGAGAATTAAAGGTGCAGATTTTTTGAGATGATGAAAATGTTCTAAAACTGAATATGTTGACCTTGACTAGTGTGGCTCAGTGGGTTGAGTGCTGTCCTATGAACAGAGAGGTCGCCCATTCGATTCCTGGTCAGGACACATGCTAGGGATTTGGGCTTGATCCCCAGTAGGGGTTGGGAAGGGGCAGCTGATCAATGTTTCTCTCTCCCTCTCTCTTCCTCTCTAAAAATCAATAAAAATTATTAACAAAATAAAATTATGGTGATGGCTGCAGATATGTGTAACAATAGTAGTCCCCCTTATCCATAGGGATCCAGTCCAAGACCACTAGTAGATACCTAAAACCGAAGATGGTACTAAACTCTACATATATTATGTTTTTTTCCTATTTATACATTCATACCTATGTAAAGTTTAGTGTATAAAGTAGGCCCAGTAAGAGACTAACAATAATAACTAGTAATAAGATAGATTACAATAATACATTATAATAAAACTTATGTGAATGTTCTCTCTCCCCCTCTGGCTGATAACCAAGCCAGCTATTAAGTGGCTGTCGGCAGGGAGCATACACAGGTGTGGATATGGTAGACAAAGGGATGATCGCTCCCCATGGGGGACGGAGCAGGACAACTCGAGACTTCATCACACTACTCAGAATGGCATGTAATTTAGATCTATGAATTACTTATTTCTGGAATTTCCCATTTAATATTTTCAGTCAATGGTAGACTCTGGCTAACTGAAACCACAGGAAGTGGAACCACGCAAAAGGAGAACTAATATATACTAAAAAAAACGAATGAACTGTACAATATAAATGGTTGAATTGTATGCTATGTGAGTTTTCTTAATAAAGCTATTTCTAAAAGAAAAAAAAAAGCCACAAGGGTAACAAAAGGTGAGGCTAGAATTCAAAGCTGAGTCTAACTTCAAAGTCCATGTTGCACTGCCAGCCAACGAGCAGACTGAAACTCAGATCTGATTCTTTATGTTTCAGCTTCACAAACTTCAAATTACTGACATCTGATTGCAATTCAGCAGATAGACAAATTATAATTTTTAAAAGAAAAAACCAAAATGGATTGATTCAAATAAAGTAACTGTACCTGAATCAAAACAGCCGAATGTGTTAAAGCATCATTCAACATTGTGAGCACATTTGATGTAGGAACTACCCCAGGATCATGACCCCAAGATGTTATCAGTAATCGATCATAACCCTATGGGAAAGAAATGAGTAAGATAAAATGGCACTTAGAAATATGGACAAAAATTTAAGGCAGTTACCTATAATGCCACTTACTAATTTCTAATATATAACTATTCTAATATATAACTATATAATAGAAATATTAAGACGTTATTAATATCTTCACCCAAAATAATTAAAATAAACAAATCTCACACAACATACCTGGAAAATATCTGGCAGTTTTCGAAGTCTTGTACCTTTGGACAGCAAAAGAGATGGCGGTCCCTGCCCAGTGACATGGTAAATGTACAGTTTAAACCAGACAGAACTGACTTCTGGGATAGCTGGTCCAATATGCTGTAACAATAAAGCAGGAAAGGTAAAGCTGAAATACTTAGCTTAAAAAGCCAAATTTCCCAAGTAACCAAGCATAGTCATATTAAAAGCTAATTCTGCATATAAATGTTCATTGTTATTATCCTTATGAAAATCACTTTTAAATACTCTGTCCAAATAGTTTCACTTTTGTGCTGGAACTGAGGAAGTATATCTTATCACTGCAGTTAGAGGATGGACTTTGAAGGACCACCAAGGTCTGAATCTGGGCTTCATCCCCTCAGCCATATCACCGCTAACATTACTTAATGCTCTCTATTCTTTTTTTGCTCTTTTATAATGTAGCAATAAAACATCTACCTCATAGGGACATTGCAGTGTTGTTTAAAAAGTTAAAATAGCACCTGGTATGTAGTAAGCTTTATATGAAAATGTTTTGTCATTATTAATCAATCTCACACAGTTTCTTTCAAAAAGGGACTGTCCTCCCATTCATTTAACTATTATGTCCAGAGGTTGCTTTAAAGAAAAGAAGGGAGTGTAGAGTGGAGTGGAGTGGTATTGGAGGTAGCAAGCTAAGAATTATAAAAAAAGTTGGTGAAAGCAAACCTATAACCACTTCAGTTGAAGAGAGGACAAATGTGGGGGGAAGGTGTACTCTGGGGCAGCTAGATCAGCACAGGCTATAAAAGATCACCCCTATAAAATAATCCCTTCCTTTCTTCTACACCATTAAACCTTGCACAGCTAGGAAACAGGCAGGATGTAACACTGAAAAACAGTAACACAATCCCCTCTTTGAAAATGGTACAGACCACAATGCCCTTGCCAAGTATACAAATCCACAGAATTGATTTATTTTTTAAAAGTAAAAGCTGGAAGTCACAAGTAAATTTTAAAGATAACCAAAGTTCTACTTCCTTTCCAGTACATTTGTTTATTTTCCATTTCATAGCCCCATTTCTAAAGCATTCCATTTTTCCTATATAAATTTATCTTATTCCTCAAGGCAATCCAGACTCCCCTCTCAGAGCATCCAAAAATATTGTCTTTAAAAGACTGCATTCAAGAAGAAAACTTTAAGCTGTTGCTGCAAGTCACCAGATGATAAATAAATAAAATGTACCAATTACACTTCACAAATTGAACATAACATCTTACAACAGCATAAAATACAAAACTGCTTTCTGAGTCAGCTATTTGAATCTGGTATCTGCATATTGAGAATTAACCCAGTAAGACTGTTAAACTTCTTCAAGTCACCGCGAGGACGAATGAAGGGACAGCTCCAGCCTCTGCCACGCGGGCTTTACCTGAGGGGTGCAGCTGCTGATAGGCCGAATCTCGTTGGTGAGAGGAGCCATGGAAACAAGCAGTGTGTAATTTTTGTTTAGAACTCTGCTGCAAGTTGCAGGGTCCAAACCAAGAAGGCTTTCACAGCGTAAGAGATCCAGAGGAAAACCTGAATTATGACCAAGCACACAAAGAGAATGAAACACTGACAATATGAAACAAAACTGCCCAAGACAGAATACTGATTACCTACCTTATGGACCAGCAGCCTAGGCACATATTTCTAAGGGCGGAACTCCTATTCCTAAACTGAATTCAGAACTTGGCTGAGATGCTCTTTGTAGAGATTGGGGGTTGCGGGGGGAAGGACACAGCTTTCCTGTGGCACTCAGGCTTTCACTGTGCCACTGAACTGGGGTGGCTGGGATGGAGAGGAAGAATGGCAAAGCAAGCACTTTTTAAAAAGGAAAAGGTAGCCTAAGGAAACACCAGTAGACAGTTATCTTTGGATCAGGAATAAAGACTATTAGCTTTAAGTCTTAAAAGTGTCTTCTTAGTGGTCCCTTAGGACATTTGGAACTTTTAATATTCTATCTTTTAAAAATAAAAGGACTATTTTCTCAAAAAATAGGCATGTCAGAAAAGACAAAAAAAGGGTTACGGATTTGAAAGAATGAGTGAAATTAAAGGTTCCAGTGGTGCTAAGAATTCACAAAATCCCAAGATGCAACTCTTGTGACTGTCCAAGGACTTAAGCCAAATGCTCTTACATTGGTGCTCAAGCCATTCCTCCTTTGAAAAACACACATTCCTGGGTGCCATTCCACAACGCAGAACCCACTGAATCAGAATCTGAAATTCTGATACCATCAGTTCAGCTCTGGTTGGGGAGCACTCCCCACCTATCACAAACTGAGAGTGCACCCTAAGGCAACAGCCTTGGGGAATTCACGAATTGATCAAAATTGCCACTACTTTTACTCTTTAAAAAGAGGTTGTCTGTTCCTGGTCTATTTTTTAAAGTAAAGTCCTTTAGTAAATAAACATTCCAGCAGCATTTGAATAAGGAACTCCTAGTTACTATTTTTAATGCAATGGAATCTTTCATTCTTGAAATTTTACGCTTCCTAATACATTTACCTCAATTTTGCATCTGTTCACCCCTCAGAACCAATGCCTGTTTCAAATTCCACCTAGCTACTTAAACAATCGACACTCCCAACACTTAGGTACTCATCAGATTTAAATACTACAAATATTAGTGGCATGTAAGAGAGGAGAAATAGTAAAATAAGAAACAGTTGACAAGAAAAGAAATTCACATGACAAGCCTTTAATTATAAGTTCAATATACTTATAAAAATGTATTAAGTAAATGATGATTAAATAAGTGGGCATGATCTATTTAATTTCTTAGAAAGAACTTCCATAGGATTATGTCTTCAAAATCAAGTATATAACTCATACCATAATTGGGCTGGTCTGGCTGTGCAGTTTGTGCAACTAGATCTTTATTGTGACGAAGAAATAGTATCGTGTTTCTCAGAGTAAGTGCATGGTCAAAATATCTCTGTGCTTCCCCTTCACCAGTGCTCTGAACCTAAACCAAGAGAAAATAAAATTTCCAACGAATATCATTTTTATGCCATTCATTCTAACATACCCCATATAATAAAAGGCTAATACACAAATCGACTAAACAGCAGAACAACAGGTTGCTATGACACACACTGACCACCAGGGGGCAGATGCTCAATGCAGGAGCTGCCCCCTAATGGTCAGTGTGCTCCCACAGAGGGAGCACTGCTCAGCCAGAAGCCCTGAGCAGGGCTCTCGGCTGGCAAGCACAGTGGTGGTGGCAGAAGCCTCTCCTGCCTCCGTGGCAGTTGGACATCCCCCAAGGGATCCCAGACTGAGAGAGGGCACTCCCCCTGCAAGTGCACAAATTTTGTGCACTGAGCCTCTATATTAAGACACTACTAAAAATCATTATATAAAAAATTTTCCCAGACACTAATGAAACAAATATTAACTTCAATCTCTACTGATTTTCCATTTCACCACATCTTTCAAGAGAACAGAATTACCCCAATAAGTAAAACTAACAATTTTAGCAAGCTAATAATGCTAAATCATAGCATTATATAAATTGTATGTCTCACGTATGATTCAAATAAGTACTTTAAAATCTCTAAGATATACATTTGGTTTCATTCAGTAAAGTACTCCAACCCACAGTTACCAATTATGCCTCTAATTCTCATCACCCTCTTCACAATTTTGTATCACTCATTACAAGGGACAATAGGTATGTGACTCAACATAATTGTTCACCATTGCTGAAAATACAACTTAAATTCATTCAACAAGGATTTACTGAATCTCTCTTTTGTGCTATGTGCTATGTGCTATGACCTGTCTACAAAGTGAGAACAGAGTGCTGAGAACAAAGCCCTTGTCTTGACTGGGCTTACATTTCAATGCATGTTCATCTAAAATTCTCTCAAAATCCCATTAAATACACAGCGTTCATGATTAAAATACAAAAGGTACCATAATTACTAGTCAGGAAACAGATTATGTACACAAACTTTTTGCATTAAGAGCAGAAGACAGAATAAAATATCCAGGTCATGGAAACAGAAGGGCAATCAAGATTTAGAGCTCAGCGAAACCAGTGCTGTCCTCATAGGAAAAAAAGGTGATTAAGAGCAAATACAGGGTGGGGTTAAAGTAGGTTTACAGTTGTGAGTACACGAAACAGAGTTTATTCTTTTTTTTTATTAATAAATATTTATTGTTCAGATTATTAGTTGTTCCATCCCCCCCAAATCCCCTCCACCCAGTTCCCACCCCACCCTCTGCCCTTACCTCCCCCGCATTGTCCTCATCCATAAGTGTACAATTTTTGTCTCTTCCCGCACCCCCCACGAATTGTCAGTCCACTCCCTTTCTATGTCCCTGATTCTATTATATTCACCAGTTTAGTCTGTTCATCAAAATTTTTATTCACTTGACTTTTAATTCACATGTTGATAGATATGTATTTGTTGTCACTTTGTTGTTCACAATTCTTATCTTTTTCTTCTGCTTCCTCTTCTTAAAGAATACCTTTCAGCATTTTATATAATACTGGTCTGGTGGTGATGAAATCCTTTAGCTTTTTTATTATTTGTTAAGCTCTTTATCTGACCTTCAATTCTAACTGATAGCTTTGCTGGGTAATCTTGGTTCTTGCTATTCATCACTTTGAATGACAATCATATGAGTACTCTCTTGTAGGTAACTGTTTTTCTCTTGCTGCTTTTAATATTCTCTGTCTTTTGCCCTTGGCATTTTAATTATAATGTGTCTTTGGTGTGGTCCTCTTTGGATTCCTTTTGTTTGGGGTTCTCTGCACTTCCTGGACTTGTAAGTCTATTTCTTTCACCAGGTAGGGGAAGTTTTCGGTCATTTTTTCAAATAGGTTTTCAATATCTTGCTCTCTCTTCTGGCACCCCCATAATTCGGATGTTGGTATGCTTAAAGTTGTACCAGAGGATCCTTACACTATCTTCATATTTTTTTTAATCTTTTTGCTTTTCTGATTGGGTGTTTTTTTATTTCAAATCTTTTTGCTTTTCTGATTGGGTGTTTTCTTATTTCAAATCTTTTACTTGATTCTTGAGGTCCTCTAATCTGTTGTTGGATCTCTGTATATTAATATTTTATTGATTTTTTTCAGAGAGAAAGGGAAAGAGATAGAGCTAGAAACATCGACCAGCTGCCTCCTGTACACCCGCTACCGGGGATGTGCCTGCAACCAATGTACATGCCCTTGACCGGAATCGAACCTGGGACCTTTCAGTCTGCAGGCCAATGCTCCTATCCACTGAGCCAAACTGGTTTCGGCTGTATATTATTCTTTATTTCAGTCAGTGTATGCTTAATTTATAACTGGTTCTTTTTCATATCCTTGAGGGACTCACTATATTTCTCAGAGATTTGTAGAAGATTCTTGAGTAACCTCATAACCATGGTTCTGAACTCTATATCCAGTAGTTTGCTTTCCTCCATTGCTTTCATTTGTGACCCGATTGTCTCCACATTTTGGTGGCTTCCCTGTGTTTATAGAGTGGCTTTGTGCGCTAGGTGTCCTATCGGGCCCAGTGGCTCAGCCTCCCTAATTACCTGAGGTGGACACTCTTGGTGTACCCCTTCGTGGGCTGTGTGCACAGTCTTGTTGTAGGTAAGCCTTGACTGCTACTGGTATCACTGGAGGAATTGACGTCCAGGGCAATTGGCTGTGAGGTTCAGTTGTGTCTACGATGGGAGAACTTCTGTGCTGGAGACACCCTTATGAGGCAAGACTTGCTTCTGTGGGGCTTTGGCACTCACTGGGTCTTCCCCATGAGTGTGTCTCTTATGGATGTGAAGAGCTGTAATCTGGATGGTCTCATTCTGACCACTGGGTCCAATGGCTCTTGGATCTCCAAGGAGGTGCAAAGTCAACCACTGCCTGAGGCCACCCAGCAAGAGCAACAGAAAGATCTGCAGATTTTTCCTCTTTATTTGGGATTTGGAGGTGCCCAGATGAGGACTATCTGTGAAGCAATGCAAGCTGCTGTCCAGGTTTGGGCCTTCCTTTGGAGGCTCTGGGGTTCTCAGATCCAGCTGCAGTGTGTTAGGTTTTAAATTGCAAAAGGCCAGTCCATTCATATGCAAAAGCCTCTGTGCACAGCTTGGGTGGGGTTGTAAATTGGGTGGGGTGGGATCTCGGAATCACCAGGATGGAGCAAACAGCAAGGCTGCCTGTCAACCCTGCCCAAAAGAGTGTCCCTCGTGTTCTGGCCAGATGCCAGACAGTCCAGTTTCTCCCCATATGAGTCTGGGTCCCCAGAGTCTTACCTGGAACTGGAGTTCAGAGCAGTCGGGAGCTTGTATCTCCCTCCCAATTGAAAAAGACAACAGCGTATCCAGTTGGCAGCCCTTTTCCGCGGGTGCCTCCATACCTCCGCACTTCACCTCCATACCTCCTTCCAGTCTCAGTGTGCTTTTCTCTTTCCTTCTAGTTGTATAAATTCCATCAGCAAGCCTTCCCATGGTTCTGGATGATGTCAGTTTTGTCTTTTAGTTGTAGTTTTGAAGTGGTTGGGCAAGGCAGCAAGTTCAGATGTTTACCTATGCCGCCATCTTGGTTCCTCCTCCAGAGTTTATTATTAATTACTAGAAGACCAGTGCACAAAATTCATGCACTCAGTAGGAGGGGAGGTGTCATCATCCCTTAGCCTTGCCTGTGTCCTCTCACTGTCTGGGAGCCTTTGGGGAATGTCTGACTACTGTGAAGGTGGGAGAGGCTACCGTCACCGCCACTACACTCGCCAGCCATGAGCCCAGCTTCTGGCTGAGCGGTGCTCCCCCTGTGGGAGTGCACTGACATCAGGGGGCAGCTCCTACACTGAGCATCTGCCCCCTGGTGGTCAGTGTAAGTCATAGCAACTGGTCATTCCACCATCAGGCCGAAACCGGCTCTCCAACAACCCCCAAGGAGTCCCAGATTGCAAGTGGGCACAGGCCAGGTCAAGGGACCCCACCAGTGCACTATCAGATCCATGGAGGGACATAGGAGGTTGGCCAGCTGGGAAGGGGTTATAGGAGGGCTCCAGGGTGTGTCCGGCCCGACTCACTCAGTCCCGATTAGCCAGACCCCAGCAGCAAGCTAACCTATCAGTAAGAGCATCTTCCCCCTGATGGTCAGTGCGCATCATAGCGACTGGTCGACTGGTCTATTCTTTGTCCCCTGGTAATCAGTGCACATCATAGCAAGCAGTTAAGTGGTCTTAGCATACCATTAGCATATTACTTTGATTGGTTGGACAGAAGAACGGATGTTTGCACACTTAGCATATAGGCTTTTATTATATAGGATTGTATTATATGCCACACAAACAACTGTAAACCTACTTTTGACCCACCCTGTATGACATGATATCCAGAAACATTGTTCCAAATTTAAGATAGGCTGGAAAAAAACTTCAAATGAAACTTTAAGAGATTTTAGAGAGTCCCACATACATACATAAAGGCTATTTTAGAAAAATGCAATTTAAAAAACTACACTAGACTAAGATTTCTATACCCTATTTCTTCTTTATATCAAATTATGCTGTTAGATGAGATAGACAAATCATTTTTAAAATCACAAAATTTATACATCTACTCAATTATGTTTAAATCTCAGTGACTACCACAGTGTTCAGATAGGAAATGAGGTAGGAACAAACAAGAATATACCCAAAATCTACATAGATGAGTAACAAGCAAAAGTATGTTCCAAATGCCCTGAGAGCCCATAGTCAGCAATCTAGACTTACCTTTTCCAGTTCCACAAGAAAGCTATCCAGAGACTCATCTGAGAGTTTGCCAACTTCAAACATGGTGACTGCATGGCTTTTCAAGTTCTGCAATAAAGCAAAAACAAAAACACTAAAATGTATTTCAGTGCCTTATACAAGTCACTCAAGTTCTAGTTTTCCCATTTTATGCTGCGCATAGCATCTTTTATTTATAGTAGAGGCCCGATGCACGAAATTCATACAACAGTAGGCCTTCCTTCCCCCCCGCTGCTGGCGCCAGCTTCCCTCTGGCCACTGGCAGGCACCTGGGACCTGGGCTTCCCTCACATCCCAGGCTTCATCCAGAAGGTCGTTCAGTCTAATTAGCATATTACCTTTTTATTATTATATAAGATTATGCTTTCCAATATATTTAAACTTAAGGGTGGGTGAGGTGAGAGTCAGATTCTTCTAATTACAAAAGTAACAATCACTACAAAGTTACTATACTCTAAGAAATATAAAACAAAGGCAGTTATGTTTTCAAGAATAAATCTAGTACTTATAAAAAAGATAAGAGCATTGCATTATTTTATATGCAATCTTTACTTGAAACATTTTTATATTTGAACAAGAATTTGACTTACTGGTGAAAGATTTCCCATCATTAAAAAGGCAGTGAGAGTTGAGTCAAACAGAAATGCAATACGCTTTGTATATCCTGTAGACAAACTTAAACTGCTTACACTGGCTGTGTCAGCTGGGGGGAAAAAATCATAATTTAAGATTAAGTATATGAAAAGTATACTTTGCTTATCATTTGGAATGAGAATGTATTTAATTTTACCTTTATTTAATAATCAGAAAGTACATAATTAAGTATAAGCAATACTGTCAACCTAAGAGGTCCCGGTACTATCTCCAACATAAACAACCAAAAAATAAACAAAACAAAACAAAAAACACATATTTTAAAGGCACTCACTTTTGAGGTCAAGTTTTTGAAAAGCAATAATGAACCAAGCCTTGGTAACTGCCAGGTGAATAAGACCAACTAGCCTACCCTCTTCAGACAAATCACTTGGGGGAGAATTGGGAGCCCATGCTGTGCTCCCCTCCCCCTGGACATACAACCACGTGGCCTCTTCACTCACCCCTATGCTCTGCCTCCCTTTGTGGAAGCCCGTGAGATGGCCTTCCCTCTCACCAGCTAGCTGGCTCGTATTCATTCTTAGTCCAAGTATCACCTTCTCCTGGAGGCTTCCAGACCCTCTCTAGGCAGTCAGAAGCTCTCCTTTGCTCCCACAAGCACTGCAACACTTCTCACCTTGTGATTTCTGTGGTTGCACTGCCTTCTCTCTCCCCAGACTTAATTCTTAGAAGGAAGGTACCATATTTTTGTCAATTTTATACCCTTAAGACCTAGACCAGTGCCCAACATACTGGTAAGTATCCAAGACTGCATCGTGAATGAGTGAAATCTAGAACAAAACTATAAATAAGTGTAGAGAGTGCACTCCGTGGGTGAATGTGCTGACACACGCCGTGTCTGTAAAGAGATTCCAAATTAAACGGAGGGACTGCTGACCTGGATCCTCCTGGCTGTTTGTATCAGTGTCAGTAGCCGAAGACGCTTCCTGTACAGGACTCCTGCTTTCCCCGCCATCCCAGGACAAGAGCATCCTCTGCGGATCTAAAGTACTCCTATTGATGAAGAAATCGTTCAATTTTTAACAAGCATAGGATTATATAAAAGTACCTAATGAAGTCAGTACTTTAATTATAAACACCCATCTAAATCTAGACATTTTCAAGCCTAGAATTGAGACGTAGCCCCAAAAGCTGTGCCTCATTTGAACAAGGTTTCTGAACCAAGACCCACGGACAGGCTTCAGGGAATTCAAGAAGCTATTAAAATTATGTGTGATATATTGTATATGCTTTTTTCTGGGGAGATTAATTTTTTTCAGATTCTAAAAATGATTCATCTCTCACACACACACACACACGATTTTTTAAAAAGATCACTAGTATACCGGGTTCACCTCAAATGAGAGAGTGAATAAGTAAAATTTTAGTATGTAAGACTATATGTTTTTTCCAAAAGAAAATTCTAATATCTCATACTAAATAATTGAATTACTTTAATCTGTTTATAGATGGGACATTTTTCCACGATGAATGAAGTTGATCCAAATTTATTACTTGTCCCTTCTTATGGGCAAAGCCCAATCGGCAATACATTGAAACAGCATTCTGAAAGAAATAAATAGGAAATGAGCATTTAAAATAAACCAGACATCAGAACCTTTGTAGACAAAATAGTACTACAGACTATACCTTTAGTGATCCTCAAGCATTTTCACCCCATAAGTAGAAAAAAGAATTTTCAGTAAGCCTGTTCGTCCCCTTAACTTCACATGTGTCAGAGAGGGAAGGCATCCAATTTTCCGGCCTGGCCCTCCCTACATCTATCCCCAGTATCAGAGATGTTGCTTTAATTATCTCATCACAAGACACCAATCAGTCTGCTTCCTGCTCAGCACAGAGTGTGGGTGTGCCCTCCCTTTCACTCCATGGGGGCCCTTATCTCGCTCTTTGCTCTCTGGTGAGCATGTCTTCCAACAGCTAAAAAGGATCTCACTGCCTGTTTCTTGGTAGCTAATCAAGACCAAATATATATATATATATATATATATATATATATATATATATATATATATATATATAAAAGACTAAGTGCCAAAACCGGTTTGGCTCAGTGGATAGAGAATCAGCCTGTGGACTGAAAGGTCCTGGGTTCGATTCTAGTCAAGGGCATGTACTTTGGTTGTGGGCACATCCCCAGAAGGGGGTGTGCAAGAGGCAGCTGATCGATGGTTCTCTCTCATTGATGTTTCTAACTCTCTATCACTCTCTCTTCCTCTCTGTAAATCAATAAAACATATTAAAAAAAAAAAAAAAAGACTAAGTGACTGTCACACTGAATGACCAGTCGCTATGATGTGCACTGACCAGTAAGGGGCAAACGCTCAATGCAGAAGCTGCTGCCTGGTGGTCAGTACGCTACCACAGCCATCCTCCCATGCCCTTTACCCCCAATCACAGGCCAGGCTGAGGGACCCCACCCATGCATGAATTCATGCACTGGGCCTCTAGTATATGATAAAAATCCATTTAGTATTTACACTGTAAGTAAAAAGAGTATAAAAGTTACATACCTTCACCAGGGATAAGTCTATCTCAAGGACATTCGCAAGCTGGAAAATAAAATAAAAATTGTTTTACATTGTTAGAATTATCAGCATATTACATGGTTGCAGTAGACACTTTAACTATAATCATCAACATTTTAAATTATGAACAGCTGGAAGACTGAATAAATTTTGAAATCAGAATTTTCTTCTTTCCATATCTCTAAAATGTTTATAGTAGCATGAATTCAGGTAATGCCCTTAACAATTTAAGATACCTTCCTCTTTAATTTTATCTCATTTAAAATAAAAAAGATCTAAGAGCAAGAAATAGTCTACAATCCTGTTAGTATACAGTCATGCAATACTTAAAGACAGGGGTACATTCTGAGAAATTCGACATTAGACACTTTCGTCTTTGTGCGAACATCACAGAATGTACTTACACCAACAGAGAGGATTCAGTCTCCTCCTGTAATTGTGTGTGCTGTACTTCTGCACTGCGGGCAGTACAGTGGGTTTGTTCACAGCAGCATCACCACAAACATGTGAGTAATTGAGTAATTGTAGTTTAAGCCCTACAGTTGGCTTTTCTTTTTGTAATTAAGTGCCTGGTTTAGGCTTTGATTGCAGGGGCTTACATTCCAAGGAAGTCTAACTGGAATAAACACATTGCCAAGCACTGGCCCGGATCAAGAGCGGCGCCACCTCCTACCAGCCCACCCCGCCAGACTCCTGTGCTTTAGATCTTAATTTCTTGACCATTGACTACTTGATTTTTCTGCCCACACTCCCCACTCATCCCACCAACCAACAGGTGCCTTGTACATTCCAGTGACTAACAGTAAGAAACTTGTTTCTTCAAAGTTTCCTATTGGATATTGCTGAAGGACATTTTGCAAAATTGTAATAAGAACCACAAGGGTAGGCCAAGCAGTAACACTGGTTTAGAAAGAGAAAAGTCTGTGCAAAGTGCACAGGTCTAGCTGAAAGCATTACTATCCATAGAAGGAAACCAGAACAAAACAGTTCATTGTGCTATGTTTGACTTTAGGAAGGATGCCACATCACTAGGCAATAGAAAATTTCTTAGCTCCATTATAATCTTATGTGGCCATTGTCAAATATGTGGTCCCTCTCTCATGTTACCCGGAGCAAGACTGTAAAGTCCTAAAAAAGTTATTTACCAAATTTTATATATGCAGAAAGTAACTTAAGAATAGTGACTTAAGCATATTAACAGTCCATGATCTACTCATGAACAAGTTTTTTAAACATTTTAACCATATCATTAAATTTTACCTACTTTAACCTTGAGGTTAACTTCTTTCACAAGACATTGGTACACTCACCTCTGCAACATTAGTGTGCTCATCTATTGAAACAAATATCTTATAAAGCAGAGTTTCAAAATAATCACCTTGCACTCGATTCATTACAAAACCTTCAAGAGGAGGAACTAAAATAAACAAAAAGAGACTTTTCTCAGTTAATATAATTTTATAAAACAAGAATGCGTAATTCAAATAGCTATACAAAAAGAGAAACCTCTCACTTAAAAGACTAAATTCAGCTTTTGATTTACTTCACCCACTCAATAACAAGACCCGTAAAGTTAAGGTCATGTACTGCCCTCCCTGTCTACACAGACAAGACTGATGGTAGAGCATAAATCCTACAGACAGTAATTAATCCCCATGGACCGCTCAGCACTAGAGGCAGAGGAAGTGCTGGAGGTCACGGGCTTGGTAGCAAGGCCATGGGACTGGGGCTGCTTCAGAATGGGAAGGCAGCAGAGGGGACTGGGCTAAAGCACAAAGCCAAAGGACTGACTTACAAGGTTATCCAAAAAGCAGATGGATGGAAAGCACTGGCTCTCTGCCTTTCTCCCATCATGCCCACTCCATCCAGAGAAGTGGAAAACACAACTGTGTGACTGCCACCCATCTTTTAGCAGCCATCACTGGTGTCATTTGCTCTTTGGGGTTCTCTATTCTTCCCCTCCTCGGTGGGAAGAAGGTCAAGCCTTCCACAGTACAAGACACTGCCCAATCCTGGCTCTCCACACTCACTAGTTCCCTCTTTGTCCAGAGCTCTAATCCAATGTATAGAGCGCTCGGCCCAGCGAGAACAGAGGCACTGCTTCCCTTTATCCCATGGGCACACTTCCCTTGAAAAAAATTCTGAGAAAGCCGAAGTGCTTAGACCATAGCAAAATTTGGGTCTCTCTGTGTCCCTTGACCCTAACAACATGTAAATTATTCTCAACAGAGAAAAATCAGATAAAATTCAAGGGGACCAAATGAAAACACCATGAAGACCACAATGTACATTTCAGGAGGGGTTGTTCACTTCAGATCTGGAACATCATCTAAGTGAGGGCTATCCATGGTTCCAGGCATCCAAATACTTTTAAGGATATAAGATTTCTTTATAGAAATATTTTAGAATTCTCATATTTCTAATGAGAATATCTAATATATAATAATTCTCATATAATTAATTATTTTACTACACTCCCAGTTGTGTAACTATTAGTAATAACAAATGTTTATTGAACACTTATTAAGTGCCAGACAACCGCCAGGGACTTTATATATACAATTTCATTCAATCCTTTTAACCTCATGAATTGTTCAATACCATACCCCTATTTTAAAGATGAGGAAACCACAGCACTGGGAGGTTAGAAATATACATCTAGGCAAAAAGAATGAGGGAGTTCTATATGATAAGATATAGAATAGTCTCCAATATATATTTCTTTTTAACAAAATATATGAGCTAGAATACATAATCTGTATAAAAATAAAACCACACACACAAAAAGATATATACATATATGCTATGTGCTTAGTATATTTTTGGAAGAATATATAAAAACTTAACTGTGGCTTCTGACTGGGGTGGGAAGCAGATGTTTTTATATTCTTTTGTAAATTTAGAATTTTATATCATAATTACCTATTTAAAAATATTAATAAAAATAAATATTTTTAAAGCACCTAGAAATAACCAAGCAAGTTATAAAGAAAAGACACAATGAAGGCTTAGCTATAACTAATATTAAAAGTTACTCTAAGTCACTGTAATGAAAACAATAAGGTCCAAGAATAAAAACAAATAAGTGAAGAATAAAGGATATAATTAATCCAATATAGAGGGAAATTAAATATATGACAAAAGTTTTACTTCCATTCAGTGGTAATGAGTATTGAAAACAAATATGGTAGCATTTATCCAAATCCTATGGGTTATCCAATTGAAGAAAATTTAAGTTGGGCCTTTATTTCACATCACCTAGGAAAATAAATCCAAAACTACAGTTTTAAAAATATATGACAAAGGTTTTTTTAAGAATTTTTGAGCTGTTTATATGACCTAGAAGAACTCTATCTAAGCATAACAGAACTCTAAAAGCTCTAAGGAAAAGGTAGACATAAAATGTGATGATGGAATAAATGGATTTTATTTAGCAACAGACCCTTTCATAAATATTCTCGTTGAAGTATTTCTCTCCCCACATTTATTTGTTCCACCATTCACAGTACTTGTTTTTTTGTTGAAACATAGCTGGACTGCTTCCTTTGAAGTCACCTTCAGGTGTCTTTTGTGCTGAATTTGATGACTTCCATGTTATCAAACTGCTTTCCTTTCATGGGTTATTCCAACTTGGGGAACAGCCAGAGGTAACATGGTGACAGCAGTTATAATACCATGGGTCTTGTCTGTACCACCAAAACTTGCCAGATACTGTGTGAGCCATGGCAGAACATGACACTGTAATAGAGAAGCCATCCATTCAGCCCTTCTCTGATGCTTCCTTCAAAACTTAGAGATAACCTGAGCCAATATAATATTCAAACTATCAAAATGGACTGAAATGAACCAATCAAAGACCAATCTCTTTAGGTGGATCTCAGATGAGTCAGTCAGTTTATCAAATGAGAATAGAGACCGGAGTAAAGCTTTCGTGTTTCCCAATGGTGACAGGAAGCCACTACCACCTCTGCCTTCCAGAAATTAATTCCTTGTCAAAATCTTTCAAATTTTAAAACTAGTATTTTATTTGTTATAGCACCCACTATACAAACCAGAATTAGTATTTCACTGAGTTTTTTAGCTGTCTCTCAAGCTTAAAACAGAATTCATGTCTATACAAATGCATTATTAAAGAATCATAACACATGCTAACACAAATGAAGATCAGTACACACTAGTGCATAATAACCAGTCAAGATTCAGCACGGAAAGGCAGAGAGAAAAAAAATAAAAGGCTAATATGCAAAAAAAAAAAAAAAAAAAAAAAAAAGATTCAATACCGATATGAGGAAGTATTTTTGTAGAAGCTCTATCATCAGCCAATTGTTAATAGTAAGGCCATTCCCTGGAATTTTTTGACACTTTATAATTGATCACACAAATATTAAGTACCTTAGATGATAAAAGATAACACAACAAGAATGCTGGAATATATACTTGTAACATATAACTTAAATGCATTCAGTACTCCTACAAATTGGTAAGAAATCTAACCTATAGAAAAAGAGCTCCATCCTGTGTTCAAAAATGTTAACCACATCACTATTCTAGCAAAACAATGGAAATAATCTAAATAACCAGCAATATGGCGATGATTTAATGAACTGATATATCCCATAAGCGTAGAATGAAATACACAAGGGCCTCAATATTATTTTAACTTGGGTAAAGTAGAAGGGAGGAGAGGATGAAGATTAAACAGATGGCAGTGACATGAAATGTAAGGCACAGATAAGTGGAAATGGAGAATACACAAGTCTATATTACTGAATATATATAAAAGCTGTGATGCACTAAACAAGGACTAAAATGTGATATAAATTTATAAAAACAATATTCTGATTTAGGATTGTGAGAAATTTATCTTAGATTTCTATTACTTTAATAGTGTACACCATATACTATAAAAATTAAAATAATACAGAGTAATAAGAAAAAAAGTGTTTCTTTGCAAAATTATAACATCAAAGATCCTAGAATGATTTATGTCTTAATAGAGTAATAATTCTGTGCCCAGATCCATTAAAAAAAATAGAAAAATATTAGCATATGCTTACCTGCTATACAACTGTCATCGGATATTGGTACATCCAGATAAATAAATCCTTTATTATATAAACCTATAGAAGCAAAAGCACCTTCTTTTAGAGGGAATACTAAACATTTAAAAAAAAAAACAAAAAACACCTGATTCCTAATTTTTTGTAGTAAAGATTCATACAACTGAATGCCATGTGAAAAAGTAAAATAGAAGAATTATAGGTTTCAAATCTCAGCTTCCCTCATATGCACAGAACTAAAAATTTTTCTATGATCCATCTGTATAAATTTCTAGTGGATGTGACTCATTATAGCCACAGTGGAAAACAATGGACTATGGTTGCATTTTACACAATAAGGAAATATTACTATTTAGGAAATATTACTATTTTTATCTAATTAATAAGTAATTGCTATTAATTATTGAAGCCTTAAAACACGTTTTTACGTTGACAAAAGACCATTTCTACTAACCACTTACTATGTACTACATTGTAATCTAGTGATCCAGAGAGCTGAGGGCCTGCATCGATGATCTTATCAATAGCGTGTTTCTCAGGCAAAGTGCATATCTAAGAAAAGCAAAATATTTTCAATTAAGTTCTGTCCAAATTAACTAATTCATGTCTCCTCAGATCTATTCATGTTTAAACCAATGATTAGATACTGTTTGTTGAGTGAACATTTTTTTTCATTTACCACTTCAGAACTCTATCAAAAAAGGTATGCACATAACCATAAATTAAGGTGCCAAAAGATGCTACCAACAGAACTCAGAAAACAAAGTAACTATAAATAACAATATTTGCTGGTAAGCAATCAATGTTCACTAATTTACTAACCTTCTTTGAATTGGAATCTGATTCATCTGTGATTCTGAACCTCTCCAAAATAAAGTTGATTCAAACTCCACATGATTATTCCAAGTAAGAAGTTCATTATCTTATGACATAGCTTGACAACTCTGTTAGGAAATACTTATACTGAAACAAAATTCTAAGCCTTCCACTCATTTGACTTATCTGTCCTCTGGGGTAAAATGAAATGCAAACAAACAAAAAATCTACGTGCTCACCTACATTTTTTCAGCCACACAGAGATATGACCTAGGGCCCTTGTCCGTCACCCTACCCCTTCCCTGTACAACATCTCTTCTAAAACCCATAAGGCTCATATCAAATGTGGTCTGACCACTGACAACACCATTTCCCTTCATCTTGATACTATCCCCCTATCAAAGCACCTACCACTTCCCACAGTAATTAGCACAGTAAATTAAGAACACAGGCTCCATAGCAAACAGCCTGGGTTAAAACCCTGAACCTTTATTACCCCTATTAAAGGCCTGGTACACAAAATCCGTGCACAGGAGTGGGGTTGGGATCGGGCCTAAACCGGTAGTCAGACATCTCTCTCAGATCTGGGACCGCTGCCTCTTAACTACTCACCTGACTGCCTGATTGCCCCTAACTGCCCACCCCCCACCACACTGATTGCCCCTTACTACCCACCTTCCCCCCACCAGCCTGGTCACCCCCAACTGTTCCCTTCTGCTGGTCTGGTCGCCCCTCACTGCCCTTCCCCCCCCCCCGCCGGCCTGGTTGCCCCACGTAGCCTGCTGTTAGGTCATTACTGTGAGGGCATCCTGGCCAATTTGCATATTATACTTTTATTAGTATAGATGACTTGAGCCATCTCTTCAATTCTCTGTTCACATTCCTCATATGTGATATGGGGTACAAATCATACCTCTGAGGTTGTTATGAGCAACAAATTAGACAACATAAAAGCACTGGAATTGTGCCAGGCACATTTAAGCACAGAGCAAGTGCTCAAAAGTGTTCGCCAACAAGACTGTTGGTAGCTGCAGCATCACATCAATTTACCTGAAACTGCTATCTAACTAAAACTCCCATAGTACACATGAATCAAGTCAAGTCTCCCTCATTATTAAAGAATATCTTGGGAACCTACCGATATTCTAGTCTAATAAGGTTATTTAAATTTTTTATTTTCTTTAAGAAAACAAAATAGTGTTACTTTTTCAAAAATTAGAGAAGTACAATGAAAAATAGTTTTAAAAATAATTTATTTATAAGACAACTACCTTTATGTCGTCTTCTGTGATATATCCAGCCTGCACCACCCACCACGCCTCTATGGCAATTTCTACCGGCTTTACGGGGAGAAGATCACGAGCTGTTTTCCTTCTGAAAAATTTCTGCAATAGTACAATTTGCAATTGGTCTAAGTTTACTACTTTCTTTTTTATCAATCCTATATGAAGACTGTTTCTAACACACTAATAATTTTTTAAATTCTCCATTTCTAAAATCTGTTATTCTAGGTACACTGAATGCAAAAATAATCTCAAATTATTTTAAAATAAATTACTAGTCATTAAATCTGGATCTAAATCCAAACTAAAATGAAGCTCAGGATGTGAAAATGCATTTGGAAAAGTGTACTCACTTCACCCACTAAGTGAACCCTGGGAGTAGAATAAGAAAAAAGACCAGCAGAACAAAATTACTTTTAAAAAATAGCCCAGCCGGTGTGGGTCAGTGGTTTAGTGTCAATTTATGAACTGGGAGGTCACAGTTTGATTCCCTGGTCAGGGTACATGTCTGGGGTGTGGGCAGGAGGCAGCTGATCAATGCTTTCTCATCACTGATGTTCATCTCTCTCTCTCTCTCTCTCTCTCTCTCTCTCTCTCTCTCTCTCTCTCTCTCTCTTTGTTTTCCTTCCCTCTCTACCTCCCTCCTTCCTCTCTAAAATCAATAAGAATATTTTAAAAATATAAAAATAAAAAAATAAACTATATGTTCTATGCCTTCAATTGTTTTACTTAAATAATCATTTAAGTGATAGCGTAGAGCCGTGGTCCGCAAACCGCAGCTTGCGAGCCACATGCGGCTCTTTGGCCCCGTGAGTGTGGCCCTTCCACTAAATACCACGGCCTGGATGAGTCTATATTTTGAATAAGTGGCATTAGAAGAAGTTGAAGTTTAAAAAATTTGGCTCTCAAGAGAAATTTCAATCTCTGTACTGCTGATATTTGGCTCTGTTGACTAATGAGTTTGCCGACCACTGGCCTAGAGAATACTAAGTGTACCGTTTCTGTATGAAGCATATTTTACTCGATCAGAGAAATTACAATTCATTATTTCTAAAATTAAAAAATTAATCAGACTGTGATCAGGAGGACAAGAAAGGAGAAAGCAAGGGAAGTGACTAACTTACTTTTGACGATCTACACTGATTCATCAGATCGATGTACTGGTTTCTTCCTATGCCAAGAAGCCTTAGACCTGGAAGGAAGAGCCTGTCCTTTAAACACTTCCAACACCCATGACATGTCAGGACACTCCGTCTTTTAGGGAGAAAAACCTTGGCTTTTGATTATTGGTTGGCAATATCAAATTAAAAGGAATTCTTCAAACAGAATATAAAAGAAAATGAAACTCAGAGAAATGAATTCAAGTAAACACGATTGACAATGCTAAACGAGGACATTTTTAAAAACAGAAGTCCTCTCAATTTCAGGAAGTCAAAGTGTACTTCTCAGCAAGTTTCTTCTTATACAAAGAACTATGTCCCATTTCAAATATTATACACTTCATTAAAATAAGCATAATAGAACACCAGCAAATTATTAGTTATAATGTGTATCATGCTGTAAAACATTATATACAAGTTTTCTCTCCTCATCTGATACACAACACAGCCCAAAAATCAGAAAGAACTTCATTCTCTAGAAATATATAGACTAGTTCCATTTTCTGATTTTAACACTCCAAAATATTCTTCTTAGATATGTAGACTAAATCTTACACTTGACTTGTATCAACAATGATGCTTGCTGTTCTCATCTTTCAAGTGTTTCAGGTTAAAAACACACATTATGATACTGACACAATAGCATGCATACACAGGGACACACTAAACATTACCACCTTCAGCATGATTAAATACTTACAGTCAGCAGCAGTAAAATTGGGCAGGGAATCATAACTTTTCTCACTGTTCATAATATCCTTTTTAAAGAAAAAAAATTTTCAATGTAAAATGTCCATAGATTAAAAACATGTGTCTAAACACGTAGTTCTATAGCAAAAAGATGAACAATAGCTATTACATGAAGCACCAAGATCAGAGTTTGGCAACCTAAAGCATGTATGCCACACAGCGGCACCTACCACCCGGCCTCCCCACCGAATAACTGAAGACCAGGCTTTCGGGTCCGGATTCCTCACACACTCCCTATGAATGCCACAGTTGCCTTGTAACTTCCGCCCTGTGGAAGCTAAGCAAGGACTACCTCTAGGAGAGCTCAGGAATCCAGCCTCTCTACACCTCATGCCTCGTCCTAGACTCTTATCCTGAGAAAAGGCCACACAATGTGTCACAGCTCCATCAACACACATCTAAGACATGTACTACCAGCAAAGTGTTTGACCATACAGTCATCTCTGCTCCCAGAAGTCCCAATCAGCTGTAGTTAAACTGAGGATTCAGCTCCTTCCAACTCCCATCTGCTTTTTAAACCAACTGTTTACAGTGGAGATAACGCCCATTTCAACCCAAAAGCTATTCCCAATGGTGTAAGAACAGAAATCAGCAGCAAGCACATGGTCATAACTGAAAGCTGGTAAGTGGGACAAAACTTCCCTCTGTATCTCCCCAAACCTGTGGATGACACCAGAAATATAGCCAGAGAAGCAACAACGATTCTACTCACTGATTAGCAGCCACCTCCAATATGCTACTTGGTTCTCAGGAAAGGGACTGACAGAAACCTAGGCTGTCAGGCCTCAAGCTTTGCTTTGTATTTCCTCCAAAATAAGGACACAGGACACAGGGGATTAGAAGTGCCCATGAATAAGGAGTGTACGGACATAAGCAGAGGGAGCAGACCTCACTATTGCTGTAGGTGCCCAACTCCTTTCGTTCTAAAGTGGCGAATGAGCACAAAATAATACACTCAAATATAATCAAGCAGCAAATGACTAGATAAACGATGCCAGTCTTTACAAAAAGCTCAGTTTTAAAAAGTATATAACTGGTATTTACAGTTATTCAACAGAGGCCTAAAGACTGCCTTTGGAAAAAAAGCTAACAATTTAATTCTGAAGCTAATAATGTGAAGTTAATTATTACAAAAAGATTAGCAGTCCGACACATGTATTATATAACACTAGATCTATATCATCATTTATTGTTGCTATAGTTAATAAATAGCTAAGTGTATTAAGTTTCCCTGAGCTTAATATTTAATCTGTCACCCACATTTTTAACCTTAGTCATGCATTAAATGAAATAAATGTTATACAAACTCTGCTAACATAAATGCCTGATTAATGTTATCTATCTATCTATATAAAAGACTAATATGCAGAGTGTCCCCACAGGAGTTCGACAGGGAGTTTTATAGCTCGGTATGATGTGCGCTGACCACCAGGGGCAGCGAGGAACAAAGGAAGGCCCCGATCAGCCCTAATTGCCGGCCAAGCCTAGGGATCCTACATATGCATAAAGTTCAGGCACCAGGCCTCTAGTAATAGCATAAAAAGAACAGCCCTCGCTGGTTTGGCTCAGTTGATAGAGTGTCGGCTTGCAGAACAAAGGGCCTCATGTTCGATTCCAGTCAAGAGCACATGCCAGGGTTGTGGGCTCAGTCCTCAGTGGGAGTGTGCAGGAGGCAGCCAATCAATGATTCTCTCTCACCATTGATGTTTCTCTCTCTCTCTCCCCCTTCCTCCCTGAATCAATAAAAAATACATATATTTTTTTAAAAGAACAAATAAAAATAGATACTGTGAAAATATTGATAATGACAACTACAGTGGAACCTCGATTCTTAAACTTAATTAGTTCTGGAAGGCTGTTCAACGAGATACAATTTGTTCAAAAACCGATTTTTTTCCCATTAGAAAAGTAAATTGAATTAATTTATTCCAGACCCCCAAATGATTCCACTTTAACCCTGCTAGTATACACTACATGTCTAATGTACTGTTTAATTTATAAACAAACACTCTGTTAAAGTTATCAAACCAACCCCTACTAGCCTTAAACAAATCGCTTTCAGCACTCTCTCCAGGGCATCTTTCAGGAGGTCGGCATGCCTCATGTCCCTTGCTGTCTCTGGCAAACTGCTTTTTATCCAAATCAGCAACAGTTTCTCTACTTCTTCAACTGCTTGTGATCATTTTTCTTTCACACCATTAGCACTTTGATGGTCTGTTTAGGTTTTTAAATTGTGCTAATTGTTCATTTAGCTAGCAACAAAAACACAAAAATATTCACAGCACAATTTCGTGAGACACTGGTGGTAAACTGACTCACACTGGCATTCTCTCCTTTGTTTGTGGCCTGAGAGAGGCTTTTTGTCACGCTGATACATCATGAAAGGTTTGTCACATCCAAAACCAAAGTTTGTTCAACAGAGACATTTTTTCTGTGAACAACTTGATCACAACTTGGCCAAGAACTGAATTGTTTGAGATGGGAGACTTTGGAGATCTGAGGTTTGACTATTCTTCTACAAGTGTGGCTAAAACAGTTAACTTGTAACTATCAGATCTTCTTACACTATAAACTCAGAAAAAACATCCAATATTGCAAGAGCTGCAAAGCTGGTCATCTGCAAAGTGTGTCTGACATGTGGTCCCATCCCACTCCTAATGGTTCAGGTACACAGTAAACTCACCTCCATAATCCCGGTATAATATGAAAATGGTGTTATCCTCAGGCCCTTTACCATAATATCTGATAAATGGTAAGGGTACAGCATGAGATGGTCTCGACTGTACTTTAGCAGTTCCTCATAGTATCTGCGTTCATCTTTCTTGACATGTTTAACTGAGGGGAAAAAGGAAATTTTTTGGTTTTTTCACATGTCTTATACTTACATATAATTACAAATGCAATGAGAAATACTTTACAAATCAGTATTAATTAAAAAGTATATAAATTGGAAGAAAATAAATAAGTTGGAACAAAGAAACATTATACCACAAGAAATATATAAGTACTATGCACAATACATATAAATAAAATGTATAGTAGAACAGATAAATACCAAATCAAAAAGTAAAGAAAGTAAGCATGGAATGACTCCCAAAAATAGGTATAAAACATAATCTATCATCTATCCAACCCTTACTATGCCACTTTACAAGATAGCCAAACTGAATGGTAGTTTTCTATAAAATGAAGTCTACTTTTAATTTTGTTGTTTTTTATGATTTAAATGTAAAAAGACATCTTTCCATGGAATAAGTTTAAAACGAAAACCTCTTTCTGAAATACTGTATTTAAAATAAGAAGAATACCTAGAAGGGAAGACTAGCAGGACAATAGATTAAAGTAATCAAAGTAACCTGACAAATAAAAACATGAAACTGTGTTTTAAAAGTATTCCAATTATTATAGAAAGAGTTTTCATTAAAGTTATATTATTTGGAAAACTTACAAAAACAAAAACAAACTCAAAGTAAAAAATTATTAAGAACTAATATACTTCTTTTCTGGCATGTTTTCTTACATAAGGTAAAAAGAGGGCATTTAAATCAAGACTAATATTCTATAGGTCAAACAAATCGACTAACAATACTCTAAAAAATGTTTCATCAGATTTAGGAAGAAAAATCTACTCGCTAATGCAAATTGTTAGGTGGGATGGGTCAGTATAATTTCTTAAAGTCTGCACATGGAATAATTTCAGTACTATAAAATATGTATTGAAAATATAGGATAGATTTATGAAATGATAATTCAGCAACAGTCAATTCCATCTCAATATAAAAATATCTCTACTTACCTAAGTTATTTCTATATCGTAGCTGATTGCGGATGCTGTATAGGACAACCTGCTTTTCATATTCCCTCTGTGAATTTCCAAGACTCTAAAAAAAATTTCAAATAGATTTAAAATAGCTTCTAAACAATAGTACTTTCCCCCCATAAGATTTCAAAACAATGTACCCTAACTTTATCTAGAATTAAAGTTTCCAGAATGGAATAGAAAAGACTTTCTTAAATATTATACTACTAAATTTCTGCTATGGTTTTAGAGCAAACTTTCAATGAGTTTATTTCCAGTCTGCTATTCTAAAAGGACTTACTGAAATTATCTGAAGTATTTAACATAAAATAAAAGAGCAGTATGAGAGCATAATCCCACTTAACAAAGCACTAAGTTCTACTTACAAAGATTCCCTTACCTGACTGTCCCAATTTAGCACCGTTGGGTGAATGGATGGATGGTTTCTTGCACCTACATTTATTTAAATTTAAGAATGGCACCTGACAACAGACCCTTGTCTGATAGTTATTTTTAACTGAGGGATATGAGTACTAAAATTTCTGGAGAATGTATTTTCAAATGTACCTCTAAATTTAAAATCACTTCTTTAAAACATCATCTCCTTATGATCTCATTAGAAACATTTAGACACTTTTAGAATTCCAATATATTGGAATGATCAAAAAACTCTTTCCAGCTGTGCACTTAGTGTTTTAGGCTCAAAGTTGGGTTCTCATGAAAGCAAAGAATATGTCTGCCTGGTTATAATCAAATTATATTCAATGTGTAACCATAAACTTAATATGTGACTGCTGTCCTCTCTAATTACGAGGTATAACCCTTCCCATGTGCTATAAAGTAAAATGACACATCTTAGGAAACTAACAACAGAAAGATCAGAGGGTTCAGTTATTATATTTCCTACTCACAGGTTTTTAAAAGCCCAGGTAAATGTCCAGACACATACTTTCATTAGTGTCAGTCTCCATAAAACAGATGAAACCCACATCTAATAAACTGGCAAATAATTGCAACCATTCGTGGATAGTATCTTAAGAAACAAGAGGTGATGTGAGAAAACTAAAAATCTTTCTTCCTGCAAATAGATTATTTATCACAGCTTAAACCACAACTCACATACTGTCGGAATGTATGTGCTGATAATGTAACTCCTGAAGAAAAGTGTAACTCAAGCCACTCATATAAAATATAAGGGTCCATTATTTATAAGCTAATTAGAAAATGCCGTATCCACTAAACATCTAAGTCTCTGCACTAGGCATTATGACTGGTCCTGATCAATTCACGTGTGTGCACACACATACCTGAGAACTGCATTAACAGTTGATTTTACTCTTCAGTACCCACTACATAAAATATAACTGCTTTGCTCACAAAGATTCTTTGGGTTCTCTCCTACTCCTACCCCAAATTTCCCATCATTCACATTTTAAAACACTGTTGCCACTGCAGGCGGCAACTACAGAAAGCTCATTTTACTCTCAGACAGCGCTGACCCTGCAGAAATTCTGGCCAGGTCTAACAAACGCAGTTGGGCTGCATATATAAAAGGACCCTAACAGATGAAGGCGAAACAGAGGCACTGCCCACAAAGCACCCACCATCAGATGTTCCTACAAACCGTTCCCACC
Source organism: Vespertilio murinus (assembly GCA_963924515.1). Classification (NCBI taxonomy): domain Eukaryota; kingdom Metazoa; phylum Chordata; class Mammalia; order Chiroptera; family Vespertilionidae; genus Vespertilio; species Vespertilio murinus. Next base: position 40,899,238 of record OZ004717.1, on the reverse strand, counting down.
TCAATGTGCAACTCAAAAAAAAGTACAATTTTTTTAATTGGCCCTTTTGGGATTATACAGAACGTCATCATAAGATTTAAAATAAAATAACTAGGAATTATTTTGAACAATGAATACAAGACACTGATAAACTACTTTTCAAATCCTGAAATAATGGCCCTATCCACAACTTTTTATGTTTTTTTTCAAGTCTAGTACGACCCATACCCATAAAAATATTTCATCTCATCCATATAAAAAACAACAGTTTTGAAACAATAGTTTGAAATAAACAATTTTTTAACAATCTGAATCCCTTTCCTCCAGCTTTCAGAACCGGAAAACGAGTCATTTCCAAATTAAACTTATCAGAAGTTGCTGGAAACTTTATCAAAGTACTTAGTATCTCTCTAATGCCAAATCCAAATCCTTTCCACAAGGAATCTGCTCCCCCCCCCCCCCCAAACCTCCCTACTTTTAAGTTGCCTGAGCTTTAATTTAGCTCCTGGGGAAAGATCTCAGGCTAATGCCATCATTCATTCACTCCAAAAATATTTACTAAAACCTAAATACGCGATAGGCGCTAAAAATGCCAAAGCAAAACAAGTAACGAGATGAGAAAACGCACTTCAGTGGGCTAAGAGCTCTCGGAGTGCAGAGATACAGGGCTGTGGTGACTTATCTGAGGGTCCACTGGTCCAGATTTAGGTCAGCGACCCCTTCCTGGAGGAGCTAGTATCCGAGATTCACAAAGAAGCTTCGAGTAAGTCTACAGGAGACGGGCAGTGGGAGAACCGGGGCTGTGTTTTAGAAAGCTCACTCCAGTGTAGTGTGAAGAATGGCTGGGAGGGTCCCATCCTGAGGGCCAGACTCGGAGATAAAAGCTGATGCAACCATCCTGGGGAAACAGTGCAAAGACCACGGGTGTGCCTGTGCAGGTGGGGTCTGCACTGCCTCCGCAGTGGAACTTATCCTAAGCTAAACAGCTATTCTCTTAAGTGCTCTTGCCAAAAAAGTTTTCAAGTTTAATATCACATGTGTACCTAATTTTAACAGTGTTCTGAAATTACTTTTAATAATCATGCCTAAGGTTTAGAAATGTTAAGGCCAGTTACTCATGTTGAACCTAATCTTCCATTATGCTACATTTATTTTTGTGAAAGGAAGAGCAGAGGGAAAAAGTGGAAACAAAGGAAGGACTGCTGGTTCTTCCGGTGGTCTTCCGATCCGCCACAAAGCCCTGAAGAACAAGTGTCCACCTAAGAAAGCCTTCATTCGCTCTGCACAGGAGAAGCGTGCTCCCTCAGACCAGACCTTTCTTCCTCCAGGTCAAGCCAAGTACTACATGGGCAGCCACTGACAGCCAAGACTTCTGAGTTCCCTAAATTTATCCTTCCACTTCTCTGCTTTCTTGAAATCTTGAAGTGAAACTATTTTCTCTGCCACGCGATGCATGGCCAAACCTTAAATTATTCATTTCCTAGAACTGAGCTGGGAGAGGAGGCAGAGTAATAATCCTGACACAATCACCACCACTCTCCCGAATTTTCCAACACGACTGCCCAGCCAGCACCAGTGGAAACAGAACTTCACTCTCCGCCCAGGGGAAGGTCAACCTGTGATCGGAGAAACAGTGGCTCATCAGTAGCACGTACCCCACTACCTTCACATGATTTTACACCACCTGCCATGTTCTATGTTTATTCACCTACGATCTTTTTCTTTACCAAAAGGCAAGCTCCATGAAGCAGGCTCTGTCCTCAACAAGGCATAATAGCATGCAGCAGGTGTTCAATAAATACATTAAACAACCGAGTAAAAATTAACCTCAAGCATCTGAGATTTAACTCTCAAAACCTCTCTTGTTGAAACGTCTCTTATAAACCCGTCTTGTTCATGAGGGTAAAGTCGAACAGGAAAAGTACGAAGTCCCTTCAAAATCTGGCTCTGATTGCTTCCTCAGCCTCACCTGCTGCCAAGCCCACGCACACAGAAAACCCCAGATCCCTATCGACGCCTCCAAAACCCGTGACACGAGGTCGCTTGCTTCTCTCCAAACACGCTTTCACCCGCCAGAGCCTTCGGAAATGACCTGCCCTCCCCCGGGAAAACCTTTACTCCCGCCTTTACTCGTCCTGTAAGGCCCCCGGTGCACCTCCTCGCGACACTCCCTGGACAATGTCCTTCTTCCTCTTCTGTGTGTGTATACACACACACACACACACACACACACACACAGGTAGGTCGGAGCTGCTGTCACCTGTAACGTATTCGCGGGTTCCCCGTCCCTTTCCCGCGCCCTACAGCTCCGGAGGTCGGTGTTTTCAATCTGTTTCGCGGGCGCCTCCTCGCCCGGTGCCTGGGTAAGCGGAGGCTCCCAGCAACGGCGCCCGCCAGGCGAGCCCAGGGTGCGATCCCACCCCACACCTGTCAGCCTCGGCCCCGGCGGCCTCGGGGGCCCCCGAGCCGTCCCCGCCTCATCCCTGGGCCGCGGGTCGGGCTGCCCAGACCCCGGCGGGCAGGGGACGGCGCGGCGGGGCCCGGCCCCAGGCTGCGGCCGTACCTGCCTCACGTTGGCCGGCAACTTGCTCCAGGGGTAGTTGTGTCGGATGTGGAACTCCACGTCTATGTTCATGGTGCCCCGAGCCCCGGCCGGCGGGGGCGCCCGGCCCGCGGCTGGAACGACGCCTCCCGCCTCCCGCCCTCGGCCTGTCCGGGGAGCCCGCGGGAGGCCCGCGCTCACACGGCCGACGGCCCGCTCCGCCCCATGGCCAGGGCTCCCGACGGCTCGGCGCGGCCGGGGCCGAGGGGCACGGCGGCGGCGGCGGGGGACGGGCACGGGGAAACCTTGGCAGCTTCAAGTTTCTTCCTAGTTTCGCCCGCCGGAAGTGGCTGTGGGCGTGCGTCACTTCCGCCCGCTGGCGCCGGGCCGAAGGGGCGGGGCTCCAGGCTGGCCTCAGGCCCCGCCCACTGCGCTCCGGGGCGGGGCTTCGAGGTGATGCCCAGAGGCGCCGGGGCACCTGTCCCCCTGCCCACGCCCTTCGCCTCCCGCACTCACTCTCTGCATGAACCCAAACAGGCGGGTGGGTCTGCGCTGCCACTGTTGTTGGGTGACCCACTTGCCCCCAAATGCGAACCCAGGAGCCACTGGAGAAGGGGCGGTGGCTGGTTTTTCGAATGGTGCAAGAGCAGGGAGCCCCCAAAGTCCTTCTCCTCAGCCCGCCCCAGGCCTGCTCCTCTGGGCACCACCACCTCGTGAGTTCCTAAGTCAGAGCTTTCCCCGCAATTGAGTGAGAAGCTGGGAAGTGGCAGAGCAAAGGCCTGGTGACTTTCCATCCCTCCCAGGCAGGAGCTGAATCTTGTGGAAGGGAGACTTTGGGACCTGCTTCAAACAAAGATCCAAATTCTTAAAATGTAGAGAGATTCAGGGAGCTGGGAACCAAACAAGCTGGTGCTGATAAGTGAGGGCGGCACAAAGGGAACCCAGGAGATAAAGACCCTGCAGGCAGCCTCCTGGTTACTGCCTTTTTCTGCTCTCTCCACACAAATGCCTCTAGAGCAGGGGTGGGCAAACTTTTTGATTCGAGGGCCACAATGGGTTCTTAAACTGGACCGGAGGGCAGGAACAAAAGCAACCTGACCATGCTGGCACTCTCATCTTGGGCTGCTGGTGAAGGAGCGGAGGGGAGAGCAAGAGAACCCTCCGCTCTTTCGGCTCCGCAGGCCGGATAGAACAGCCGAAAGGGCCAGATCCGGCCCCCAGGCTGCTCTAGAGTCACTTGTTAGAGGCGGAAATCCAATCCATCTTAGTTTCAGTTCTAGAGAGATGCTTGGAAACAATTTCTTCCAGAATTTATTACACTGGCTTAGCAAACCCATTGTTACTGGCACCAACTAGAGACAAGCTCAGTATTTTTGCAACTATTTTTCAGTTTTAAACAATGTTGTTGTTTTCTATACATGGACACTTGTATGCTCAGGAATTTTTATAAGATACCTAGCCCACATCTCAGCAGCTGACCAGTCTGACTCATAGCAAGGACCCCACTGTGTCTGATGAGTTGAAACAAATATAGTCCACACTCCCCTTGCATAGGTGTATTGGTCTGAGGTTATCCTATATAATAAAAGGCTAATATGCAAATAGACCGACCGGCAGAACAACCAAACAACCAGTCACTATGACGTGCACTGACCACCAGGGTGCACATGCAGAACATCATGGGTGTTGGCAGAACGTGGCAGAGCAGGGGATGTGGTGGGCATCGGCCATTGTGGGATTGGTGGAGCAGGTGAACGGGGGCACGAGACCAAGGAGGGGCGCCAGTCCATGTCGTTGGGGCAAGCCTCTGGTGGTTACTGAAAATTCTTTGCTCCCATGCACTGCGGCCCCACCCGCCTCTTGCACCTGCTCCACCACAGGCCCCAATTGCTTGATGCTGTCAGCGGGTGTGAGCGGGGTCAGCGCATGGGAGCAGTGGTGCTGGGAGTGGGGTTGCCACCAGACAGGGGGCTGAGGGCCCTCGGAGGGAGAGGCCGGGCAGGGGCGTGGAGATGGGCCAAGACCCACCCCTGTGCCCATGGCAGCCTCAAGGCCCACAGTTCCTTTCAAGGTGCATGAATTCGTGCACTGAGCCCCTCGTCCAACTATAAAAGCCCACAACGAAGTGCTTTGAATCCTGTGTTTACAGACCTTCGTCATCATTGCTAAAGTTAAAAGAACTCTGACCATGAGGCATTTATTCAACAAATATTGATTACCTGTCTGCTTTGCATAAAGCCCTTGACTTGCAATAGATTGTTGTAACCTTAGGAAGGAATAGCGCTATTCCTATTCTGATTTAACAGAGGAAGACACAGCTTGGCAGGGCAGTCTGCTGGAGAGGTCACACAGATGGTAGTGACGGAGCCAAGCGGAAACCCAAAGCTGCCTGCTGGCAGAGCCCTCCTTTTAATTCCTCCAGCCAGGCTCTCCCTGCACTGCCTGCCTCTTGTTCCAGTTCAGACAATGTTCACTGAAGTCAACAACACAAGTCTCCCTCAAAGATCGTGTTTAATACTTCAAGTATAGAACCCATATTCCTCCAAAGTCTAACTTTGATTTAATGCCATGCAAGTAACAACAAAATTTAAGTCAACATCATTTTTAAACCCCTATTAAATGATTTTCAGCTAATTATAACAGTTAAGCAGACAAATGCCTGCTACATTCATCTTTTTGATCAACACATATTGAAGATGGTGTGGACACATCAAGAACTGCAAACGGAAAAGGGACATGGTGGAAATGAGCTCCCGCGGAAGCCGTAGGACAAGGACCTTTGAAAAGTGGGCCAGGAAAAGAAAAGATCCTGACCTTGTAGTGACCATAGAAAGAATGAAAATAGGAAGACTCTCACTCAGTAAGCAGCCGGGAGAGGCAGAATTTGAAGGGAGAAATGGTAATGGGTCAAAGCGAGGTGTGGGAAGAATCCAAATGACAAACCCCTTGGAGTAGAATCTGGTGACAGAGTCTAGCTTACGAAAACCTGGGTGCTCATTAAAGTACCGATCGGCCTCACTTCCCCCAAGGTGACCTGTCTCCGAGAGCCTGGAAAACAAAGCAGTTCAGAGAGACTACAGGTCAACCGACAGGGTTCGGGACAGGACTGCTCCCTCAAGCAGTGGGAAGCACCAACAACTGCTCGTTGGTAAGCAATAATGACTGTCCCTTTAGGTCCGGACTCAGGCCACGGCTATTTCTGCTTCATTAGCCCTTCCTTTTCAAATTCCAGAGGGGTTGGAACAGCCCAGTGTCCGAGGCCCTTTCCCAGCAGCCGCCATGCAAATGAGCCTGTGGGTGAACCCTGTGTTCAAAACTTCAAGGGCAACGAGATTTAATCTTATCTGACTTTACCAACACAGACTAAGGAAAATTACCCAAGTGGCTCGGGCAGGCTGCCCTTCGGACAGACTACAGAACTGTTTCATTCCTGAAATTCCAACAGAAAGAGTGAGCAGAAACAACCTGAATATAGGGCGCTTTCTGGTGATCTGATTTCACAGGTTCCAGAATATTGCTCTGTGTGTTATACAGAATAACAACCCCGCCAAGATGTCCATGTCTCAATGCCTATATGCCAAGACCATGTTCCAACACAAGGCCAAGGGAACGTTTCAGATGTGATTAAGTTAAGGATTTTAAGGTGGGGAGACTACCGTAGAACAGTTGTCGGCAAACTCATTAGTCAACAGAGCCAAATATCAACAGGACAACGATTGAAATTTCTTTTGAGAGCCAAATTTTTAAAACTTAAACTTCTTCTAACACCACTTCTTCAAAATAGACTCGCCCAGGCCGTGGTATTTTGTGGAAGAGCCACACTCAAGGGGCCAAAGAGCTGAATGTGGCTCGTGAGCCGCAGTTTGCCACAGTCCTAGATTATCTGAGTAGGTTCAACGTAACCACTGGGTCCTTATGAAAGGAAGGCTCGGGGGCCAGAGTCAGAGACAGAGATGTAACAATGATGCAGAGGTCAGAGTGACTTCTGGCCACAAGGCAAGGTATGTGGGCAGTTTCTTGGAGCTGGAAAAAGAAAGAGATTTGCCCCCAGAGCCTCACAAAGGATCATGGCTCTGCCAACTCGTTTTGGATTTCTGATCTCCAGTGAAGGTAAGAAATTTGGGTCATTTTAAGTCACTAGATTTGCAGCAATTTGTTACAGCAGCCATAGGAAATTAACATACTTCCCCAACAATTACATTTCATAATCAAACCATTATAATTTAAATGTAAGTCTCTGCAGAAGGAATAATAGCTCTTTAGCCTTATTGTATGCTTTTTTTTGTTTGCTTGTTTTGTGGAATATTTTTTTGAGGGGGTGGGTATATATGAACTACATCCTTTTCTGAAAGTTTGAAAGAGGAAGAACTCAGGATGAGATGAGGCCAGAGAAGTACCTGTAGAGGAGGCAATGATGTCTAAAGAAAAGAAAGGGGAGGAAGCCATTGGAAACATTATCTATTTCACAATTTTGCCTGGGCTTGACCTTGGCCTTGGGTTTCCCACGTGCACTGCTCTCTCTCATGAACCAATTCACTGCCTCCTGATGCTCAACACCATTGTTCCCACCTGATGGCTTTTGCCCTTGCTGTTCTTCGGCCTTTTTTTGAAATTGTTTTTATTAATTTTTAGAGACAGAGAGGAAGGGAGAGAGAGACACAGAGAGAAAAACATCCATTGATTGCCTCCTGCTCTAGTCCTGACCAGGACCTTTTGGAGCATGGACCACACTCAACCAACAGAGACATACATACTGGCCAGGATGCTGTTCCTTTTACCTTGGATGCAAGCTTTTCCTTAGACCTTTGCATAGTGGGCTTCCTTTAATCCAGCAATTGTCATTTAGCGGAGCCTTCTCTATCTACTTTGTCCAACCTCCCCACTTCTCCTCCTCCTCTGTCTAACACATCACCTTTGTTTATTTCCTTTATTGCAAGGAGTCACTTTCAGACATTATCCTATTTAGTTTCTTATCTGTGGCCGGTCTCCACAGCAAGAATGTAATCTCCGAGGAGGAAGGACCTTGTCTGTCTCGTTCATCAGTCTATCTCCAGGATTTAGACTCTTGCCTTGCACCCAAGATAAATACCACTGAGTGTACTGAATGAGTGAACTAGTTACATGACACCTGAGCTCTGAAATGTCACCTTCTCAGTTCTCTTCTCTGACCACTTTATTCAAAAGTGTAACACATCTCCAGTCCTCCTCAGCTGCTTGCCCTGCATAATTTTTCTTCATAGCACTTATTACCATCTTATGTGTTTAACAATTTACATCATTTTTAGAATTATTTATCCTTCCTGTTAGACTGGAAGTGCCCTGAGGTAGGGGTTTTTGTCTGTTTTGTTCTCTACTTTGTCCTTAAGCTTAGAACAAGACATAGTAGTCACTTGGTAAATATTAAATGAATGAATGAGTGAATAGGGGGCAAAGAGAGCAGAATTCTGATAAAAATACAGATTTGGGAATTCTCTTGAAAATGTGGAAAACCCCACAGCATCAGACCCCTTTCCCAGAAGACAGGAGCTGAGGATGGGCCACTGGGTAAGATACAACAGGGACTTTCTCAGGGGCCACATTCTCCATGACTCCCCCCACCTCTGCATGGACGCTGTCTGTTGTGAAAGCCATCTCGCTTGCTCTGGGTTTATTTTGGAGCAGAGAAATATTTCTGTGCCCTTGTCTCTGTTCCACCAATTGTCATTAGCGTGGAAATGAAGGCCAGACTAAAGGGCCCAGCCATCCACCCTCTTTTGCAGTATACACTTCAAAAATACATTTGCAATTCCCTAAACATGCCACACTTTGTTTGGTCTTTGCATACAGAGAACTCCTCTCTGAATGCTTTTCCCTCCTTCTCTACCTGGAAAACTCCTCCTCCTAAAACTATGAATGGAATCCTCAAGAATCAGGAGGTGAGGACGGAGAGGTGAGAAGGGGGGGAGGTCATGTGGGACCATTTTTCCTACATGAAGGCGTTTCCAGGTGTTTCTCTTTTCTGCAAATGGTAGGAAACAACAAAGAATTACAAGTCAGTTTCATTGAGAGGCAGAGAGATCCTCTTGCCATAGAGCCTGTGAAAGATTGATACTATATATTTATGTATAATATGGAGAATGTGAAAGTTCTGCCATCTGAAGTCAGTGTGCATTTAGACCATTTGTAGTCTGCGGTAGAAATAACTCCCCAGTGTCAAGCCACATCACCTCCACTCAAATGCTGAACCACTGCAATACTCAAGGTGCCCACGAGGGGCTGATCTCACACAACATTTCTTGACCTAAAACTGCAAGCTCTCCTCTCTCCCCACCACACCTCTATTTCTATTGGCTTTTATCCAAACCATTCTCTTGGGCCTTAAAGTCCTTGAAATTCTTTCTTTAATTTGTCTTTAACGTCCGATAGCACCAAATACAGTCAATTCTTCCTTGGAAAGTGATGCATTTAGGACTGCTGGGCAGGGGTCCAGCTGAGGTTTATACAATCTCAGGGTCATCATTGAGCCTGAAGTTTGTTTTTGGCCTTTGATAGCTCAGGTAGGTGGGACAAATCAATCAGCTACAAAGCATGATTTATCCTTACTTGAATATGTTTTCACAGTATCCATGATGAGGAGTAGAATCACATTTTGAGTGAATGGAATCTGTACATTCCACAGGAGGTATTCAATTTTTTATTTTAAAAAAGAGTAGACTACACAGGTAAAAGGAACGAGGTTATGGAAGCCTACAGAAGCGAGGAGGCAGCTGGAGAGTTCCTCTATTTTTTCTCCATTATTTTATTAATTTAAGTAACTAGATAAAATATACAATAAAAATGTTAATGCCAGGTGTTTTTGTTTTGTTTTTAATTGGGGGAGAGGGTAGTCCTGGAAGAATGAGAATCATTGGAGAAGTTTTTAAACTACCAATATCCAGGCCCACACCAGAGCAGTTTTATCAGAATTCCTCAGGTGGGATCCAGGTATGCATATTTTTTACTTTTGTTTTTTAGAGAGAGTGGAAGGGATTGGTGGGGTTACGGGGAGAGAAACATCGATATGAGAGTGACATATCAATCAGCTGCCTCCCACACACATCCCGTCCTGGACCAGGATCAGGCCTGCAACCCAGGTACATGCCCTTGATGGGGAACTGTTACCTGAACCCTTCAATCATGTACTGGTGCTCTAACCACTGAGCAACCGTCCAGAGCAGTATGCATATTTTTAAAACATACCTAGGCAATTCAAGGCACAACAAGGGTTGACAACCACTTACGAGGCTTCTTCTGGCCCTAGATACTCAATAAGCACTTGTTGAAATGAATTTGTAAAATGAGGAGTTTGAACAAAGATACTTTCTAATGTTCATTCTAACTCTATAATGATAATACATTTTTGCACATGCAAAATAAATCCCCCAATCTAGGCTTTTTTAAATATGAGAATTAAGCTGGCATCTATCTGTTTAACATTCATGTAGACCAAGGCAATAATTTCACCACCCCTTGATGACCGTTGAAGAGCCATGAGATAAATAAAGAATTACACACCATTGGACTAATATGGAAATTATCTGAGTTTGTGTTACACATATGGCATTGGTCCATCTCAGATCTTTTTAGCTTATTTGGGTGCATTGTCACAGCGGCTTAGAACTTGGCTGAAATAAAATCTTTTTATTTCCTTCTACATGATGTCATTCAAACTTTACATTGTTAGCAACACGTAATCTCTTAACGGTCTAACAAGAAATATGAGTTTTTCTACCAGCGTAAATGTGATCCGGAATTAAAGTTGGGCCAGTAGGACTGTGTCATGACCTCTATCAATGACATCTGAGTGAGACAGAGGATACTTCCTTGGCAACAATACAGCTGATCCCAGGAAGAGGTAAATAGGCTCTTTCTTAGCCCAGGTCTGTGTAAGCATTTGTTCCCTTGTTTTATAGAAATGTAAAGCCCTCTTTCATTTAGAATTTGGGAAGATTAAGTTAAATGTCATTAGAAGCCATATCTTTTCAGAATTTGTATAGCCTTAATGCATAGTAATTTTTGTTGTTTTTCTTTTTTCTCTCAAAGAATACAGAAACCAACTGAATTGTGTAGACAACTGAATTGTACACCGGGTGAAAGGTAGGCCCAGGAAAGCAGAAGACAGAAAAAAATAAAAAGGCCAGCACCATCCATTTGCCTTTGAGAAGATAACAATTATTAAAAAGAAAGGCGAAGAGAAAGGTTCACCTTTTGAAATAAAAAGTAGGGAATTTTTAGTTTGAGTAAGACATAGATTTGAAAGCCAGTCTTTGTTTTCTGAACTATTTTCGTTACCATTAGCATATCTTAAGGAGAAACAGGGGAGGAAACTGGATTCTTTAAGGTGGGACATTTGCAGAATAGAAACCATTGACTGACCTGATGAGATGACTGTATTTACACAGGAAGAGTATCTTAATTGGTGGATTTAAGGGTCCACTCCTCCCCCTCCCTCCCCCTCCCACACACACACATTCACACACACACACACACACACACACACTCACACACACAGCCCAGCAGGGTGAGACTGTGAGGAGGATTAGGTCCCACAATTTTCTTTGTCTATAGTTACATGTGAACATGTTCATCCCCAAACAACGGTCAACTGTAATCTGAGCTAAGACTTATTTTCTGCACATTGGAGATAAAGGGCAATACCGAAGTGGAGGGATAGTCACATGCTCTGTTCCTCCTAAGACAGCATCAGGATCCACACAGTACCATCCTTGGGTAGCAAACCTTGGGTAGCAGGGCCTGTCAAGAGGGGAAGCCTGGCACAGGTTCCAGGGGCTACTCAGAAAGAAGAATAACCAAGAGGACTCAAACTGTGACTTACCAAAGGGCCTGTATCTAAAGGGAAGTGTGAATCCTTGGAAGGGTTTAAGATCCTGTGGGATTCTTTTAGGCAGATAACCCCGATCTGGGCTCCAAAGAGTATAGGGTGCAAGATTGCTGTGGACTCCATCCATGAAATGGTCACGAAAGATTGTGATTAACCCCCAAATGTGAAAGAAGCACCAGGCAGGTAACATTTTGCATTAAAGAAAGTCCCAGAGGAAAATCTCTCTCTCTCTGTTAACAGAGGGAGAGGATAGAAGACTTGGCAACTAGATCCCACCACAATATGATTCCTGCAGCCCCACAACAGAAATAGAGTAAGCAACTGATTTTGTCTTACTGTAAAATATTGATTTCTGATTCTAGAGAAGGATTAATTTAACAAAATGATACATTCTTTCATCAAAAATATGCTAAGTGGTTTCTAGGTCCAAGATACTAGACTAAGTATCGGGGGATTCAGAGATGAATAAAGCAATAATTTACTGTCTAGTTGGGTTGGGAATCCGGGTGCTTAATCCAATGAAACATTGGCAACGATGATGACTACAAGATGATGTATGGGTCCAGTGGAAGAAAGTGGCTCTTCTGATTAAGGATTCTGGAAGCAAGCATGGAGCAGGTGGGGTTTTGCTGGGCTTTAACACTTGGATAGATCTGAAGGGATTTGATGGGGAAGGCGTTTTGATTGACAAAGAATGAATGGTAGAGAGATGCTACGGAGGCCAAGGTACATAAAAATAAAAAGGATTAGCTAACGCTCTTGCTAAAGTCTGATTTAATAACCAACGCCCCACCTGAGAGGTGATGGGTCCTTTTATAGTTCATTAAAATGTTATGATATATTAATATTTCATGATCATAATATTGATTTTGTAATTAAAATCCTAACAAAAAAACAAACATATTTATACAGAAAAAAATGGACCTAGTTTATTTTACATAGAGCACCCCTACCAAAAAAATTCTTCATATGATTAAATACCAAGTCAAGAAAAAAATGTGGACTGGCTTAAATATTTAAAGAGATTGAGGTCACTTGTAGTTTCTTACCAAGTGTAGAGCCACTGGATTCTAGAAAAAAAAATGAGAAGCTGGTTGTTCATAATAATGAACCACAAAGTTAAAGATTCACCACATACCACATTAAAAACCAATGGCTGGTACAAGCTGGTACCGCGTGTTTATTTCTGAAACGAGAAACTGGACACACCTGCTATTAGCAAATAATGACATGATACTGAGAAAGAATAGCCGGGAAGACATGCCAGAGCTGCTTAGTCATGTCATTTCATCAAGCCGGAATTATTTCTGGGCTCCTCTGAGAATTCTGAGGTACTTCAGAATTCTCTAGACCAGGAGTTCTCAACAGGGATCAATTTTGTCCCCAGGGAACTACTGGCAATGTCTGGAGACATTCTGGGTGGTCACAACTGGAGAAGTTATTAGCAGCATTTCGTGAACAGAGGCCAATTATGCTACCTAAAATGCATAAACAGCCCCCCACCATCAAAAAGAGAATTACACCAAATCGGTTTGGCTCAGTGGATAGAGCGACGGTCTGCAGACTGAAAGGTCCCAGGTTCGATTCCGGTCAAGGGCATGTACTTTGGTTGCAGGCACATCCCCAGTAGGGGATGTGCAGGAGGCAGCTTGTCAATGTTTCTCTCTCATCGATGTTTCTAACTCTCTATCCCTCTCCCTTCCTCTCTGTAAAAAATCAATAAAATATATATTAAAAAATATAGAGAGAATTATTTGGCCCAACATGTCAATAGTACCAAGGTGGAGATCTCTCCTCTAAGCTACAAGCTATTTGACACAAAAATGAGTTCTCCAAAAAGCATTCATCTCCAAACTCCTGACTCCAAATCCCAACTCATTTCTGAAGATTTTCTGTACAATCACTGCCCAGAAATCCACACCCACCCTAGTTCTGAAGTCGTCAAGTGGAGAGCAGTGCCCTGAATTCAATTCCTCCTGTGACAATTTCCTGAGGGAACTCTGGTTGTTTACCCACTTTGTGCCTTAGGCTTTCCATCTATAGCATTGAGGAAATAATAGTCACTAGACCATAAAGTTGATGAGATGTTTAAACAAACAAACAAATATGAAGTGCTTAGAATAGGGTCTGCCTGGCCCATAGAATTAAATAAATGTAAACATATTGGTATTATTATTATTACTTGGCACAAAGAGAAATTTAATGATTTTCGTTTGTCTAGATCTGTGGTCAGCTAACTGCGGCTCAAGAGCCACATATGGCTCTTTGGCCCCTTGAGTGTGGCTCTTCCACAAAATACCATGGCCTAGGCGAGTTATTTTGAAGAAGTGGCATTAGAAGAAGTTGAAGTTTAAAAAATGTGGCTCTCAAAAGAAATTTCAATCATCGTACTGTTGATATTTGGCTCTTTTGACTAATGAGTTTGCCGACCACTGGTCTAGTTCAATTCCCATAAGTTCAGTTATGTGAATAATAATTTTATTTCCAAGTATCATCTAAACTACTATTTACTCAAGATTTTTCTTGCAATTATCATACTCTTTAGAGACTTTTTGAGTCCTTCACAGATTTGATGTCTTATTTGTATTTTTCTAATATATGTAAAGTGATGCAAGGTTGTTTGATATCATTTCATGTGCCCCATTGGTAGATGTGCCACAATTAGATAGCCAACCCCTTTCTAGTAGACTTTTGTCATTCACTTGGCTGCTCAACATCTAAACATTGTACTGATCCTGCTGGAGAGGCAGAGCCCATCAAAGAAGCTCTATATGTCAAATTTGCTCTTTCCCAGATGCCTTTGCAGTTAGACATGAGCATGTGACCTCAGCTTCACCAATCAGACATGCTGGTGCCTGAGTCTGCCTCAGGAGCTGGTGACCAAAAGCAGCAGGCACTGTGTCAGTCATCTCAGTCTCAACAAGATGAGCTCCCATGGCCACAGAGACGATGCCTTGGGAGACTAGGGGCCAGAGATTTTCTCACTGGCCCCAGATTGCCCAATATGAAGTAAATTCCCAGAATTGCAAATGCAAATGCTAGAGGAAGTAGGCAAGCCATGGACATGAGTAATGTGATCCAGGTCAGGAGGTAGTGGCGACTGTGGGAATGTCAGACTTCATCTAAAGTGTGCCCATGTGTTTTCATGTGGGGTCATAAGTTCTAATTTTTCAAGAGAAACAGGAATTCTAAGTTTTATGTGAAATTGATGGGCAACCAATTCAAACAAACAAATGAAAACCCACCGTGTGGGGTAAGATCGATGGGCACATGCACTCAGTCCCCAGGCCACTTGTATGCAAACAGCAGGGTATTCCTAAATCCTCTCACCTTTCACCTGCTCCACAGAGGAAGGTTCAATTGAGAGAAAAGTTAAAGCAACTGTCTTACTAATATTTAAGTAATTAATAATATTAAGTAATAATACCAATAGTCATAATAATTGTTAAGTAATATTGTTACTTAATGTCAATGTTATTAAGAAACTAGTGGCCGAAACCGGTTTGGCTCAGTGGTAGAGCGTCGGCCTGCGGACTGAAAGGTCCCGGGTTCGATTCCGGTTAAGGGCATGTACATTGGTTGCGGGCACATCCCCAGTAGGGGGTGTGCAGGAGGCAGCTGGTCGATGTTTCTCTCTCGTCGACGTTTCTAGCTCTCTATCTCTCTCCCTTCCTCTCTGTGAAATATCAATAAAAAATATATTTAAAAAAAAAAAAAAAAAAAAAGAAACTAGTGGCCCAGAGCATGGATTCATGCCCATTGAAAGAAAATTAATTAGAAAGAAATATTTTTATATTGCTATTCACCCTTTCTCTATAATAGAAGTGTCAACCAAATTCACAATCAACAATGACAGATGGAAACACATATGCTTTGTATGTATCATGCATGCGTGAGTCAACATTCCTTTTTTAAATTGCCAGTGCACGTCATATGTACCGGCTGGTCGGTCGGACAGACGTGCAGTTGGTCACTTAGACTTTTATATATATATAGATAAAATTACTTAATATTATTAAGTGGCAATAAAAGTCAGTAACTGAAATATTATTAAGACTTCAAGACTTCCACATTTTCTACTTGCCTTCCACATGGAAGCCTTATTCCCTGATTAAGTTTCAGGTCTGTACTTTTGCTCATGTTTCATCTTCCTTCATCAACCGTACTTTGCCCAACTACTTTTCCCTTTAAACCCTATTCAAGGGTTGCCTGCCTCCTTCTAGAAGCCCTTCATGATTTCCTCTCCCTTTTACTCCTCTCCCACTCATCTACCTTAGGTACTCCATGGCACTCAGGTGTAATTAACCAAACATTTAAAAAATAATAATCTCCTAGCCCCAGTTCTCTAGAAAACATAGATAAAGCGTGCATGCTAACACTTTATCAGTGGATACAATCCCAAGAGCGAGGAGAAACAACATGAATCAGGCAAGGATAAAGAGCAAATAAAAGAGAAGATGTTCCTGAGCAGGTCGCAGCTTCTCAAGAAGACACAGTTCATTGCTTAGTCCTGTGTGACACCTCTCAAGAGCAATATGAAACTACTGTAACTGAAAACAGTGACGTGGGGTAAGAGGAGTGAGAGATCCCGTTGGCTCCATCCCGTCTCCAGCCTCCCATTGGTAATCTGAGGCATAGACTCCCCAGCCCAGTTGCACACAGGCACCTTCCACAATGAGATGATGAATGCATGTCTTCTCAATAATGATGCAATCCATGACGTCAATAACGACTTTGTCACTTTTATCTTTAGCATTTTCATAGTGCTCAACACATAGTAGGGGGTAGGTGAGTTAAGCAGATTTCATGAAACATCTATTCTTGACAAGTGGAATGGAGCGCAGAGATGGATAATAATAACCGTGAAATACCACGCCCATCTTTCAACTCAATATCACAACTTTAACAAATCTTTACTTGTTCATCAGGGTTCTCCAGAGAAACAGAACTAATACATGCATACATTTATATTATATGAATTGGGCCACACAGTTATGGAAGCCAAGATGTCCCATAATCTGCCCTCTACAACCCAGAGACCCAGGAAAGCTGGAAGTGTGTAATTCAGTCCAAGTCAGAAAGCCCGAGAACCAGAACTCCAATGTCCAAAGCAGGAGAAAATGGCCATCCAGCTCAAGAAGAGAGAGAGAGGAAGTGGCCCTTCCTTCACCTTGTTGTTCTATTCAGACTCTCACATGAATGAGAGCGAACCTTCTCTTTACTCATGCCTACTGGATCAAATGCTAATCTCTTCTGGAAACAACCCCCCACCCTCCATCAGTGAGGGCAAACCTTGTCTTTAGCCATGCCTACTGGATCAAATGCTAATCTCTTCTGGAAATACCCTCACTGACACACCCAGAAATAATGTTTTACCAGCTTCTGGGCATCCCTAAGCCCAGTCAAGTTGGCACATAGAATAACTAGCACATTTACCAACCCAAGGCACACTGATCTCTGGCCTTTCTCTCCATTCCAACCCCTCTGGCCTCTCAGGTACTGAAGGACAAGCTTACCTTGGTGGTGGCTCTAGACAAAATTCCACCAGAATAAAAGCTCTTCAGTGTATATAATATCTATCATTAGGTACCTGCAACTTTACTGTTGCCTATGTAATGCAGTTGATTATTCTACAAGGTTTTTTGTTTGTTTAATATATTTTCATTGATTTCAGAGAGGAAGGGGAAAGGAGAGAGACAGAAACATCCATGATGAGAGACAATCTTCGATCAGTGCTTCCTGCACACTCCTCACTGGGGATCAAGCCCGAAACACGGGCATGTGCCCTGGTCAGGAATTGAACTGTGACTTCCTGGTTCATAAATCGCTGCTCAACCACTGAACCACACCAGCTGGACTACAAGAAGGTTTTTGTATCTCTTTTCAACCAACTAAAAATGTTCCTTTTTAATGGCCTTTATTACACTAATTAGTTTTAAACACTTGCTTTCAACAGGGTATCCCTACACTGAATCAATAAAAAATGAATATTTTTATACTGAAAATGAGTTCCCATCTACATGGGATTTTTATATTTGTTACAGTGGAAAAAGTACCATATGCAATTTTTATCGCTGTTTATTTTGTGCATCTACTTAGCACATAATTACTTTTCGTCTGTGTGTTTGCTTTTTCAGTTATCTACTAGACATCTTTGGGGCACACAGCACCGCAATATCCACTCACTAATCATTTTATCCTCACTGGGATTAAATTGAGGATTAACAAAATAAATTATGGAAAAGAAATTGTCAGCACATCTAAGGTACTAATTAAATTCTGAGTAATGCTTAATCACATCTGTTACTTTAAGAATTCTATCTCTAAAAGTAGTATTGATTATCGGGAAAGGTTGGAAAACCTTAGTTATCAGGTAAAAAAAGCGATGTGTAACCTTCATTATTTTACCTTTTGGCATTTTTATGGCATATTGGTCAGCAGGTGATTCATCGGCTTCTTGTTCTAACAATGATTCATCTGTTATCACTATGTAGGATTTATATGACAATTTTCTACGGTCTTTAGAGATGGCTCAGGCATATTTGTGAGATCTGAAATGCAGGCCAAGGAAAGGTTTTATGGGGTAGCTTTCCGGGCTCTACCTTTGCCATGTGCGGGTCGTCAAATAAAGCTGAGCCCTCCTGAGTGGAGCCCACACATGCTGGTCCCTGGGAGAGCAGAGGGCCTCGGAACAAAGAGCTCGCAACATGTACCTTCTGCAGAGCAAGTCCAGGGCTTGGAGCGAGCCAGCACTACGGAGCCAAAACACCGGGAGTTCAAAAGGCAAGAACGCTCCTTATCTCAGGCATCTTAGCCATGGTGTGCCCTTGTCAAGTAAAATTACATTTCTAACGTGGAACAGGCTCTCAGATGTCATAAATGCAATCGGAGTCTGCAGATGGGAATCTCACATCTCACTGTGAGTTAGCCCAGAATCATGAAATGAAGAGGCAGAAATAAAATAAAAATAAAAATTTTTTTTGCACATTAACACTGGCAATGCTAACCTTACACAAATTTTTGGAACAACAAAAAAATGTTTTTTAATTGATGTTAATACATTTTAATTTAAAAAAAAAGGAGAAGGCAAATTGTCCAAGGAATCTTGAGATGGGAGGGACTTTACAAGGTACTGTAACTTCAGAGTTATAAAAATGGGGGGGAGCGCCTGGTGAGTGAGGTGGCCAGAGAGACCCATACGCCCTTGGAGTGGCATTGTG
Organism: Vespertilio murinus; assembly: GCA_963924515.1. Lineage (NCBI taxonomy): Eukaryota > Metazoa > Chordata > Mammalia > Chiroptera > Vespertilionidae > Vespertilio > Vespertilio murinus. The sequence goes on along the minus strand of OZ004717.1, from coordinate 40,880,637 downwards.
AGCAGCCACCTGCTCTACCTCATCCTAATCAAGCTCACTCCAACTATAATAAAATCTCTTTATGTAAAAACAAAATCAAATTTGCTAAATTAAAAAAAAAAAATTAGCCCATCTGGGTGTAGCTCAGCCGTTGAGCATTGACCCAGGAACCAAAAGGTCACCGTTCAAATCTCGGTCAAGGCACATGCCGGGGTTGCGGGCTTGATCCCCATTAGGGGACATGCAGGAGGCAGCCGATCAATGATTCTTTCTCATCATGGATGCTTTTATCTCTCTCTCCCTTCCTCTTTATGGAATTAATAAAAACATATTTTGAAAAATTAAACTAAATAAAAAACTCATTGTTAATGAGTATTGAAAAAGTAAGACTATCTGAGAAAAGATTGCTTCATTCACATGGCATGTATATTCCTAAAAACCTGTAAGGTCCATTTTTACAAATAAAATATATTTTAGACACTTGGCTCACTTCATAGATTGCATTCGGCATAGTTAACGACTCGTCTTCTCGAAACACGGTCTTGCCTTTCTAGATACTGCTTTCTTCCCCTTGTCCTTTGTCTGAGTGACGGCTCTTCTCTGCTTCCTGTGCTGTCTCCCCCACTCCCGCTGTCCGGCAGGTAAGCGCCAGCACACCTAAGGCACACCTGGGGCCCCTCCTTTTCTCTTCTCTCCCCTGCACAGCCTCACCCTGTTCAAAACTGTAAGTATGGAGTTTGTGCCTTTGTCAACTTCTTTATGTTTCCCCCAGTAGAATGTAACCTCCACAGGGCTCAGACTTGGTCCTGTGACCACTGATTCCCAGTGTCTATCAGAGCACCTGGTGCGTAACAGACACTCAATAAACTATCTGTTTCATTCATGAAGTAAGCAGTAGATTAGAATGCACAAATGAATCGATCTCTTTTGAAAGAATGCTAATAGGGAACAATTTAAGAATGACAGGGTCATCTTGGGGGTGTAGGTGACCGGCTCAGTCTTCCTTGCCTGCATTGGTTTAAAATGAGGAAAACCTATGTGTACCCACACACACACACACAACACACACACACACACACACACACACACACACACATACACACACACACACACACACACACACACACACACACACACACACACGTTTCCCAGCTGAAGTATTCATTCATTTTAAGAACTTTTTGTATGAATTAAATTGGTGCTCAGGAAATCTGTGTATCCCGTGGAGTTCTTCATAACAAAATCTGGCCAATGGGAGACAGCATTCTAAAGAGCTCATTGCTCTCAGCCACTCACTCAGCAGATACCTGTTGAAAGGCAGTTGCCGTTATCTCCACGTGACAAGTGCCACCCCAGGCTGTGGGAAGTCTTATTTTGGGGAGAGAACATGTAAACAGGAAAACAAAAATGATGTTCCCTTTAGGCCTAAGGAGATTTGGGGTGAGGCTCAAATTTGGGGAAAAGCCCAGAATAAAAGGGACTCTCATATCCTGGTGGTGGGAAGGATTTTATCCATTGGGGGTTTTACTATCTGTCCTATAAATACCTGAAATACAAAAATGCAGCCAAACTAAATGCATTCATTTTTTCCCATAAAATTAAGAATTTCATCTGACATTCCTCCCTGTAGTGTACTCCCACAAACCAGCGGGGATCGTAAAAGCTATTTCTAGTGAGAGAAGAACAAACTGTGTGGAAAAAATGTCTTGTGCTTAGGAGCTTTTAGAGCTGAAAGGAATCTCGGGAACACTAATAATTAAGTACACGGCATGTTCAGTGTAACCCCTTAAGAAACAAAATAATGAAGCAGGTGAGGGCTGACCTGGGGGGGGAGGGGCAGACTGCATCCCATGCTACCGCCGAGTCTTCATTTGTTTCATCTTGTTTTTATCACTTTCTCTCATGAACCATCCAGCCTCTTTGACGGTCTTTCTTCTTTCCACCCAAAATAGGCTTTCTGAGCCCGTCCCTTGTCTTTGACTCTCCTCCATGTGCTCCACCTCCGCACGTCCCCAGACTCCCACACCCCCTGGGAATGGCTCCCCGCTCTGGCTCTACCCCTGACTTCTCAGCCAACCCCAGTTCCTGTTCCTTCTCCTGCCCATTGAACTCTTCTCTTTGGGGGTCTTTGGGTTGCTGTTAACCAAGTGTCACAAATTGGGTGGCTTAAGGCAACAGGAGAATGTATTGCATCACAGTTCTGGGACCAAAAGTCCATGATCAAGGTGCCAGCAAGGCCCTGCTCCCTCTGAAACCTGAGGAGAACCCCTACTCCCACCCCTGCCCCCTGGCTCCTCCTGGAGAGTGGTGGTGGCCATCAGTCCTTGGTCTTCCTTGACTTACAGCTAAATCACCCCGGTCTCTGCCTCTGACATGACATGGCCTTCTCCTTGTGTGTGCCTGTCTTCATGGCATTCCTCTTCTTATAGACACCAGTTAGCGCTGGCTGGTGCTTCTCAGTGTCCAAAGCATCAGTCCTAGTACTGAAGGGTCATGGGTTTGACCTCTGGTCAAGGGCACATACCTGGGTTGCAGGTTTGGTCCCCGGCCCTGGTTGGGGTGTGTGGAGGAGGCAGCCAATCGATGTCTCTCTTCTCTCTCTCTTTCTCTCTCATCCTCTCTCTCTCCTCCCATTTTCTTCCTCCCCCCTCCATTCTCTTTAAAAAAGCAATGGGGAAAAAAATATCCTCAGGTGAGGAATTCTTAAAATAAATAAATAAAAAGACCAGCTACAATGGGTTCAGGCCCACCCTAAGGACTTCTTAATGTGATTATATCTACAAAGACCCTGTTTCTAAATAGAGTCACCTTCAGGGGTACTGATGGTTATGACCTCAATGTGTCTTGGGGGTCAAGGGGTGGAAAGGTACAGTTTAACTCCTAACAGATGTGTGATAACATTTTAAGGAAGGGTTAGAAACATCACCTTGGTAGGCAGAACAGAAGGAAGGACTCTGGCAGGATGGGTGTGTGACCTGCTGTGGAGACCACAAGGTTAGGGGGAATTGAGAACCTGGGCTGCCATCCCCACTGTGAGAGCCACCAAGACCCCAGAGGTGGAACTAAGTGGGCCCCGTCTATTAAAGATAAGACACAGAACCTGTTAATGTAGACTCGCTAAATATTTTAAATGATATTAAAAAAAAAACCACCAACCTTCAAAACCCCTCAATACCCTTCTGTGCCTTCTCTGCCCCTGGGGTGTCTTTCACCTTCCCCCGCAGGCATTCTCCACCTTCCTGCCGGGCCTCCAGCCCTGACATCCTCCAACAAACTCCTGAGGCCTTCTCCTTCCCCTGCTGCTGCTTGGAATTTCCCCGGCCCCCCTTACTACATTCCCATCCCGCTGCGGAGGAGAAGGGGAGGGGGTGCGCTTAGGAATAGTGTGTCTCAATCCGTTCCAAACTTGACTCTGGGCAAATGTGACTAACTAAGAGATGACTATAGTGGTGGTGGTCCGGAAAAATAAAAATAAAAGTGTGGCAGCTTCCTCCTGGGCCCCTAAGCTTTGTGTCTTTCACCTCCCTGGAGCGGTGGGCTGTACCAGTCTGTCCTTTCCACATTAGCCCAGCGTCCTGGAACAGAACTCATCTCCACATTGAGCACCGCACATCCCATCGCCCTGTTCCTGCTGGACTTTGAGCTTCCACGGTCCGGGAGGTGGGACAGGAAGGGAGGGAGAGAGATGTCACTGATCAAGTGTTCTAGGAGGGTGAGGGATGCAAAGGTTGACTCACGGAGGTGGGGCTGGGAGAACTTGGCCCTGAGAAGTCTGAGGCAGGGAAAAGGAGACAGCGACCGACGGAGACAAAATAGACACTCAAGACAAAGTAATACTGATGGGTCAACGTGCTGGTTGTAACTTCCGTCTTCTTGTCTCCATTCCTGGAGTGGGGTTTTGTCTCATTTACCAGCGTCTTTCTAGCACTCACCCTCTGCCCTGCCTGGCACACCACAGACTCCAGTCTCTTTGACCATCTTTCATGCCTTCTAATTAGCACGCTCTTTCCTATTGCTGGGCCTAAGCGCAAACTAAGAACACTTGGTTTGATCTGGACCACCTTCTCTTTCTCCTTTTCATGCTTTGGTCCACAGCTTAAACGTTAGCTCCTGGAAGAACACACGTTCTATTTAAAGTAAATTGTGCACACATACACACACCACATGCACGTGCTAGGCTTTATGGCAGCATCCTGTTTGTTGTTTTCAAAGCCCACACCAAATCTGCAATCGCGTGTTTCTTGTATAGCTCCTCCACTTGCCTGCATGTGCTGGGAAGAGAAAATTCACATTCATCTTATTCATTATTGTAGCTCCAGCAACCAGCACATCCAAAGGCTTTCCACAGATAAAGGTTAAGGAACAAAAGAATGAATATATATGCACTCAGAATTTAATAAACCTGTCAGAATTTTAATATGATGTTACATGGGAATTTTGGCATAAACTAAAGATGGCATCTTAGGCCAGAAGAGGAAAGATGAATTATTTATTAACTATCTAGGATCGATTGAATAACTCAAATGAAAGCTGACTCTATTCCTTCCTCACTCTATATCAAAATCAGTTCCAAATGGATCGAAGATGCAAGCCTTAAAAAATGAAGTCATTAAAAGAACATGAAGAAAATGTACAAGAAGTTTTAATCATCTTAATGCAGAGATGTTTTTCTAAGGAAGCAAAGAAGGAACAATTGAAATAGATAAATACATTAACAACACTTTCTTCACACACATAAACACACTCAAAACATACTCAGAGACAAAAGACAAACAACAAAATAACTGTTACACTCGACAAAGGCCCTAATCTTATTATAAACCACATGTTGTTGCATATAAATAATGAAAACACTAATAACTCAAAATAAAAACAAAAGACATAAACAGAGAAAAATTCATGCAAAATGGCTTTTAAAAAATGGGATATATGATTTTAAGAATATCAAAGGAAAGGAATGTACATTAAAAAGTGAGGTAACCATATTTCATCTTTGAAATAGGCAGAAATGAAAAACCTTAATAATATTTAGTGTTGGCCAATATGTGGAGAAATGTGCATTGGCATATTATCAGGACATACATTTTGTCTTTTGAAAGTCAGCCTCACCGGGTCAGCTGGTCTTTGAGCATTTTTATGTCTGTGTGAAGGACAATTTGGCAACATTTATTGGAATTTTAAATGCACATACTCTTGGGCCAGCAATTGCATTCTAGTATTTTATTCTGTGGATAAACATGGACACATATGCAAAGATTCATGCAGAAGACCAAAACAATGGAAATGGCCTTGAATAGTGGACTGATGAAGTAAGGTTTGGTTCAAACCCATAATAAGCTACCATATGGTCACTGGGGGGAAATGTGCCAATGACATATATGTGTTTAATATAATGAAGCATATAAGATATGGACCAGAATGCATTGTACAAACTCATTTGTTGAGAGAGGAAAAAAGCAGTCCAGAGATAACAGACAAACGAATAGACAGTCACATACGAATTTCTGGAAGGTATTCATAAGAAACCACTAGGGGAGGGGAGGGGAGGTTGGGAGGGTTATTTTTCATGGTAACTTTTCATATTATGAGGAAAAAAGTTTACTAAGTGCACATATTACTTTTTTAAATTTAAAAACTAGCTAAATTATAATGTTGTTAGCATAACTCAGTGTAGCCCTCAAAACGATTTTCTGTTCTAATAAAAGTGATGTTAGTAAAATAGAACGATTTTTCAGTCTGGTTCGTGCTTTTATTATTACAAGGTATGAAATTTTAAATGAACACGCAAAATTAAAACACACACACACACACACACACACACACACACACACACACGCACACACACACACACTCTCTTTCAATAACCCAGAAGTGAGACAGGTTTAGCCCTTTAGTTGTGACTAGATTATTAAACTTAAAAACCCTACACTTGATTTACTAATAAATATTTCATTACAAAAAGGGCCTGCCAAGGCAGCTTGGACAGGTTAAGCTCATTTGTAGATATGGCCACTCCCTACCCATCCCCAACAATGTATTCAAATTCAGTGCCAAAGGTTACTTATTAAACTCAAGAGATAATATGTCCTGGGAAAACCATTATCAACTTGGCCTTTAGGAGAGCTGATCTCTTAATAAAATACAGAGCAACTATCTCAGAAAAACGAAAATGGGCAATCGCCATGTAAGTATTTATTGCATTTGGGAATCGAAGATGGTTTTCCTTTTGATGATATAGCATGTGTAGAAATTTAAACTATGAAATCATAATTAATATGTTCATGCTTTATGATTGTGATGACTCCTTATTACTGCTTTTCACAACAGCATACCATACTTTTAAAATGCAGTTAGAATGTGTTTGCCCCCCATTAGTCAAAAATCTCTTAGGAGGGAGATTAAGACGATGATGAAGATTCTTTTCTAGAAGTGTTTTAAATGAGGTGCCTTGCTGAGAGCAAAATAGTTGATCCATACTGTGGAATGAATGACCAGCGCTGTTAGAAGCAAAGATGCACAAAAGTTCATAAACTGAGCATCAGAGCTTTGCAGGGAAGGCAGGGTTCTTGCAAACATCAGTAGACCAAGGTAAAGATACTCCTACATGGCCATGTAGCTTGAATCAAAAGCTGGTAACATTCCAGTATTATTTCTAAACAGCATCAAATCTCCAGATATTTTGCAAATATCTTGGAAATGGAGTCAATATTTTACTTTTCTTCTGAAATACCTGGGCTCATGTGAAAAAAAAAAGTGTCTAACTCACTGATAACTAACAACTGACTAAAATACTACCATTTAGAACCAACTATGCACAAAGCAGATCATAGTAAAATCTTGGAAAATAAATAGCTAAAGCTATTACAATAAGAATTTTCATAAGTTTTTTTTTTGCACATACTATGGCAAAAATGATTTATTGTGTGAGCACTAGGAATAAAGAGAATAAAACTTAAAATTTTCTGTAAACTCTAACTTGGTTTATATGGTGAGGTTTTTTCCCTTTGCTATAACTTAAACGTGCACTCATGGTTGCAAACCTACAAGTTTTATCTTCAGAGAGGCATTACATTTTAAGTCGTCTGTAAATAACGTTACATACTAGCCCAGATTCTGAGCCTTCCAGTCAGTCTGTCTTTCACAGACACTGGAACCTCTTCCTCTCCACTGGCAGTTTAGTAAGGCACCTCATCCCTTGAAAGTCAACCCCACGCGGCAGCGGGCTTTTGTGAGTGGTCTGGCATCTTCACGTATTTCTCTTTTGAATCCTCAGAGCCAGTCTTACTGCCTCTCAGAGGGCAGTCAGCAGCTGCCCCAAGGGGACACCCCACCCTCGACAGCCGTGCAGCCTCTCAGCCGCCAGTCAGGGAGTGGACAGCCAGAGGCCCGTCAGCCGGTAAGCACTTTCCCCTCCAATTCATAGGTGTGACTGGGCTTTCTTAGGGGCCCAGGGTTACTTGCCACCGCTTGTCATATCGACCCCCTTGCCATCCTGCAGGCTGGAATGTCATCACCAGGTATTACTTCCAAGCAGAAAAACATTTCCCCCAGAAAACGTTCGTTATGATATTTTCAGCTAAATTTAAATATGTAATCTAGGCCGAAACCGGTTTGGCTCAGTGGATAGAGTGTCAGTCTGCGGAATGAAGGGTCCCAGGTTCAATTCCAGTCAGGGGCATGTACATTGGTTGCGGGCACATCCCCAGTGGGGGGTGTGCAGGGGGCAGCTGGTCGATGTTTCTCTCTCATCGATGTTTCTAGCTCTCTGTCCCTCTCCCTTCCTCTCTGTAAAAAATCAATAAAATATATATTTTTAAAATGTAATCTAGGCACTGAGCTTACATTTCCAACAGTGTCCCCTTAACAGTGCCTTAAAATGCAGAGAGTAAGGCTACAATATGGCCACTAGGACATCTCTGAAAATACTAGACAAATTTAAGGTGTGCCCAACGAGTGAATCTGTTTGAAGACTATGTTTCTAAATGAATAGATGCAAAACTTTTTGAGAGTACAAACCATTGTCTTAGTAATGACCTAAATGACTTGCATTAGAAAGTTATTTGAGCCCAGCCGGTGTGGCTCGGTGGTTGAGCATGGACCTATGAACCAGGAGGTCACGATTCGATTCATAGTCAGGGTACAGGCCTGGGTTGTGGGCTTGGTCCTCAGGAGCGGGCATGCAGGAGGCAGCTGATGAATGATTCTCATCATTGATGTTTCTCTCTCTCTCTCTCTCTCTCTCTCTCTCTCTCTTCCTTCTTTTCTCTGAACTCAATAAGAACTTAAAAAAAAGTAATTTGAATATAAATTTAACACAATGCTTGTAGTTCTGAAGCAACTATATAACCAAACAAATTTTAAAAAATTAAATACTAGTAAAACATAAGTTGGTGGTGTGCAAATGTATGTTCTTGCTTTCATGTAATAGATGATGGTATTTTTGCTGAGATTTAATGGTCTTGCTCAATGTGAAAACAGTCCTTAGTGCCATGATGTGCTCTGTGACTTAGTTCTCCTATCACGTTTCTCTGTCCAAACTACTGATAAGCTTTTGTTTATAAGACTCTCTGCAATACAATTGGGCCTTTTCTTGGCTGAAATGCATATATTAATCCTCCCTCTGTTTTTTGTCCTTTTATTATTATTCTGCACAATTAAAGTATGGCTATTTGGCAAATATACTATCATAAGTAGACACACAAATGCAGGCATTGAATTCATGAATCTTAATCATGATTGGCCATCCTGATGATGTAATATGTTTAATATTAGTTTTTAAGTTACCGGCTTTCACTATGCTATTTAAGAAGCCTTCCAGGAGAGGTTCGAATCCCCAAGAATATGCCCACAGGCCAGGGTTCTACAGATAACTGTTTGGCAAACATTGCTCTAAAGCCAACAGTCTTGGCCAGGAGATTACATTTTCCAGGGTACTATAATATGGAATACTAGCCAAGTCTGAAAACTGAAAACTACTTTTTTTTGCTTTACCCTCATCCTTTTGTCATCAGTAATTTTTTTTTTTTAACTAAAGACCTAGTGTTTGTGATCCGCCTATTTGGAGCAGTAATAAGATACTGGGTTATTATCATTTGCTAAATCACACAATGTTCAAAGAGTCTGCTGAGCCTAGAGGGTGTATCCTTGTGCTCAATGACTTTGTGCATAGACAGAAAAATATGCTTCGGGTTAGCCAAATGGCACTCCAATCTGCCATGTGCATTGTTTTCAAGAGAATCAAAATCTAGAGGGGCGCCGAAACCGGTTTGGCTCAGTGGATAGAGCGTCGGTCTGCGGACTGAAGGGTCCCGGGTTCGATTCCGGTCAAGGGCAAGTACACTGGTTGCGGGCACATCCCCGGTAGGGGGTGTGCAAGAGGCAGCTGGTTGATGTTTCTCTCTCATGGACATTTCTAGCTATCTCTCTCCCTTCCTCTCTGTAAAATATCAATAAAATATACTTTAAAAAATCTAGAGGGAAAGCGAGTACTGAGATCAAGTGAGATGACTTTGCCATAGAGTGTGGAATTGGTGGAGTAATAGAGAAGGATTGAGATAGAGGGGGACCATTGACATATATGCGGGGGAAAAAACCACAAACTTCAGAAGACTAATGATTTCTGGAGAATTACTTTCAAGGCTGATGAAGACCCACTGGACAGGATCACAGCCTTGTCTTGCTTTCCAAAGTGTGGTCTCTGGGTGAGTGGCGGCATCCACATTTTTGCTTATTAGAAATGTAGACTCTCAGGCCCACCCAGACCTACTGAGTCAAAATCTGCATTTTTTAAAAACAAGATCCTCCAGTGATTTCACTGAACTGCAGAACACGTTCTCCTACCGCACACTGGGGGGTTCTAGGAACCACAGATGTCTCTAGTCCCACCCCCGGAGAGTCTGAGTGCACTGGAGCCTGGGCACTGGGATTGGTAACTGCTCCCCAGGCGACGTTAACGGGCCGCAGAGTTTGGGAAACACTGGCCCGGAGCACACCAGCACCCGCACAAGGACACACCCGCACCCTGCCCACAAAGGCAGGTGTCGCTGCGAGTGTCCGTAAATGAAAACTATGAGCCTGTGAATGTGAGAACATCTGCTCGGCAGCCTGCCTTGGTGTTTTGTGAACATGCCACGTTTATGACTTCCTTGTGCCAATATTTGGCCAACATAAATATTGTCTAAAAGGGAGAGCAGTTTGGGACTTGCAGCAGGTAAACACCGGGCAAGCCCAGGTGAAGGTGGACAGGAACACCTGGGAGGCACGTGACACGAGGGGAATAGGTCTGCATTCCCAGGAAAAGGAGGGAGGCTCTGGAGGCAGGTAAAAATGTGACTGGGAATTTGGGATAAAAGGGAGTGTGGTTTTAACTGAGAGTGTGTGTTAAAATATGACTCAAAAAAGCCAAAGAGACGTAGTGAACCCCAAGCAGAAACCAGCCTACCCCAGGCAGCCATACCTCTCTTATCAGGAAAACTTTTATTCCGGAAAGTTAGTCCTCAGAGCACCACCATGAGTGTAAGAGGAAACAAAGACGTCAAATGATGGCATCCACTACAGCACACCTTCTTTTGATTGGAATGAAAAGAAAGATAAAAATGTTTAAGCAAATTTAAAAAAAATAATTAACAGGTTTGGATCCAATGCACATTTAAGCTCCCTTCCCAGGGAAAATAAGAAGATCCATTGTTTTGATTCTGATTGAGACAGAAATTTGTTCAAAGCAAATTTAGCTATTTTACCTCGTTTCCTTTTCAGCAAATCCGAACTTGTTCATATCATTGATTATGCTCCACTACACAGCACCATTTAGTGCTGCGCTGGCCCAGCTCAGCCCCCAATATTTTCTCTTTTCAATTCCATCTGACCCACTGAATCTTGAGGATTCCAGAGCACACTAGCGTATTTTTTTTTTCCTTGCAGGCAATGAATCCTGCGTTCATACCTTCCTTAAATTGGCAAAGAAAACAGCCTTTGGCAATAGAAGAAGGAAATGGATAATTCTTTCCTAGTGAGAAAAGTGCTTCATTTTTCATAACTCTTGAAGGCATGGTTTCTTTCACGGTTGAGAAATAGCCATCATCTCCCCACTCCCACACTATCCTCTAGGTTCACTTTGGTTGATGCCATAGAGCAGTAACTGGATAGCTGGAGGTTTCACACTCTTCAGGGGTCTCTAACTCCCCAACCAATCTGTGGACAACCTCAGAGCAGACCGTCATTTTCACCAGAACACGAGATCTTGTTTCCAGACAATGCATGTTAGTCTGCCCCTAGAAGGAACTCTGAGTTCTCTGGCCCAATGTAGCACTACAGGGTCCCTAAGAATGAGTCGGCTGAGGCTGCTGGTGGAGGCTGTGATGCCCCCAACAACTGTGATGCAGACAAAGAAGCAGAGGGGTGGTGACAGGCTTCTCCCTTTGGACTGACTTTAACTCCAGTTCTTCCTCCTACTTACCTCATCCCCACATTCGTCTCTCAGATTTGTCATCTGGGCTGCTTAAAAAAAAATTTAATGACACCATGGTTCACTTCTAACCTTCCCTTTTAGGTAATCACCACCGTTTGTTCCTTGTGACTGGGATCTTGTTTTAGTTGGCACCTATGTGCCATTTACCAGGAGAAGCTCAGCCTTCTCAACACCCTTTAAACTAACGTGTTGACCCTTAGCACCTCAGATCTTGGCACTATTGGCATTTGGGGCCAGAGGATTCTTTGTTGTGAGAGGCTACCCTGTGCCTTGTAGGGTTTTTGGCAGAATTCCTGGCCTCTATGACTGGATGCCAGTAGCACTTCCCCTATTGGTGACAACTAAAAATGCCTCTGGACATTGCCAAGTGTCCCCAGGGAGGCAAAGTCGCTCCTAGTTGGTTGAGAATCACTTCATTAGACACAGATGGGAAATCAAGACTATTGGGTATGAGATGACCCCATAATATCTTTATCTGGCTGAATTTCTACCAGCAACCATGAATTTCTGCGTCTCTGGCCCAGGCATTCCCCCATACTGATTTGCCTCTTATCACCAGGTAAAAGCTGACTCATCTTGAACACTGACCCTTGTACCCCGTTGGTGACAACTGAGAGGCAACGGTTTCCCCCAAAATGGCTGTTAGCCCATTAGTAATAGCTGATGGTCAGGATGAGAAGGCTTTTCTGCAGAAATACCCAGGAATGAGGCTGCTGAGCTGCTGGTTTTCCTGCCTAGATGAGCAAGACTCACCTGGAAAGATACTGAGTGAAACTCACCTCTCTGTTTGGGTGTAGCCCCCATTCAATCTCCCTATACCAGAGCTCACTGCACTGTGGGCCCACCTCATCGTATGCATTTCTAAGTACATTGTCAGTACTTTCAGGAATAACAGTGTCTAAACATCTTCCTAAGGTCAGGTCTCAACCCCATAGTCACCTTTCACTGGTAAATATTACACAGATATGTGCGACCCAGAGCATAGGCTAAGAAAGCTTATTTTTCTGGAAGCAACCTAACTATATCAACCTTCATCAAAAGATGTTCTTAATATGACAACATATAAGTAACCTCAAACTTAGAAGAAAGATCATTTTTTAATCTAGAAAGTTTCACTCAGTTTTCATAGTCATTGTCAACACATGTAAGAAAATCATATTGAGATGTGATCTAAACCAATGTTTTGTCCTGCTTTGTTTTTCCAGCCTTATTTGCCAATGATGCAAATATTCCTACTCATTTAGACTGATGGCCAATACTTAATTTATACATGGCATTTTGAGATTGTGTCTTTGAAAAGATGGGTCAATAGCAATAAACAGCTCCATGCGTTCTTGGCACTCTGCTAACATTGAGTAGAGCCCAGGTTTCCTAATGTACTCTCCTAGCTATCTGGTCTACCTCCTGATTAATAGATTTATAAAGGGGGGCGGTTCAAGTGGGAAGAGGATATAAGAATGGAGGTATCAGCCTTGCCATTAATCAGTGTGACCATGGAGAATCTTAATTAAAATGGAGCAATAACTACATGGTATAATGTCAAATATTCTTGTAAAATTGAAACTGTGATTAAATATAACCAACAGAATATACTGCAATATATATATTTTTTTCTACTTAATGGCTTTACTTTTTCTCTAATGAGCATTTGAGTAGGCTGGCAGGCAGAAGCCGTTAGGAGCCAGTAATCCTGATTGTGAGTCAGACATCCTCCCAGGGGTCCCAAATTGGAGAGGGTGCAGTCTGGGCTGAAGAAGCCCCCCCCCTCCCCCATGCATGAATTTCAGGTACTGGGCCTCTAGTTCAAATATAATCTGGATCCAGGATTATATATATTACTAGAGGCCCAGTACATGAAATTCATGAATGGGAGTGAGGGGGTCCCTCAGCCCAGCCTGCAATGATGCCAGCATCCTACACCAGCCGGCCTCTGGACAGTGCCTGCCTGTCCACCCGCCCCCCGCTTCCTTCATTGACTGGGTGCACAGGACGCTGGGGCTCATCACTGGGGCAACACCAACAGCGTCCAGCAGGCTCGCCGCTATGGGTGCCGCCATCTTTGTGACAGAGTGATGGTTAATTTGCATATTATCCTTTTATTATATAGGACATGCCACATCTTTTTTTAAAAATCTATTATGAATAATGACAGAATGAATCCATTGCCTAATTTCATCTTCCTGGGATTCTGCTGGGTAGGGCAGGAATTGGTCCCAGTTTACAGATGAGAAGCAGAAAATGTGATTCTGTTTGGCTCAGAAGAAATATTGGGAGCAGAACTGGACAGTTAGGCCTCTCCACACACACTCTTTGCCCACAGGAGAGGTCTTTGATTTTTACTTCACTTCCCAGTGTTTCATGGTCATGAACATTTATAATCCCACAATCTATACAAGGGGTCTTTGGCTTCCCTGGTCATCAGAGAAGTAACAGGTCTCAACTGGTGTTTCTGTAAAAAGGCCAACATTCTAAGAGTTGAACATAGCTTTTCTACCATTAAATTTAAAAAAAATTTTTTTTTGACAAGGACAAAAAAAAAATTGGTGAATAAGTTAATAGTGGAGTTTCTGGATCCAGATTATGTAGGAAAGGATTCCATCACTTACTTACTAGTTGCATGACTTTGGGCAAGTTATTCACCTCTTCATGTTATGATTTTTCATCTAAATAGGAGGTAATAATACCTACCTCTTAAGGTAAATGAGTTACTATATGTCAACTGTTTGGACTAGTGCCTGGCACATAGTGTTTTACAGTCTGCTGTCATCCCCAATCTTATGTGTTCCTCCCATAAATTTCTCTTAAACTCTAAGCTCCTGCTACTAGTTGTCGATAAGTACAAAATGGGTTCTGATTTTGGACAAAATTATATAATCAGTTTTTAGAGGTGCCTCACGAAGCACCATGTCAAGAACTCATTCAACACTCCCCGGGACTCAGGTCAAGGTGGGAGGAAGTGAGGAGGATAACACTGAGCACTCACCACGTGCCAAACATTTTTGATATAAATCTTTGCAACGACCCACAAGAAGGTACTATTATTGCCACCTTTCAAATGGGAAAATAGAGACTCAGAAAGTATAAGGAGAGAAACAGCATCATGCCAGGTTCAAGGGTGGATAGCTTGGGAAAGAGGTACCTATAGGACCACAAGGAAGTCTCTTTCCCAAACTGGACCTCAGTTTCCCCAACTCTATAATGGCCTTAAAATCTACACAAACCAGGTTAAGCCCCAAGTGCCAACATTGGCTCAAGGTGCCATTTACCAGCAGTGGCAATGGTCACTGCTTACACTGAGGAGAATTCAGGGACGCTCAAGGCTCCCCCCAGCGCAGCCCTCATCTGCCCCCATATTGCTCCTGCTCATAAGCCCAGGCCACTACCTGGTTTGAATCCTGGCTCTCATTTTTAATCTCCGCAGCCTCCTCCTGATTTCACGTCCGCTAGAACCGCAGCCCTCTTTAGAGGCATGTATGACGAGCCCTCTGCCCTCTGTCCCCAGCGCTTCCTCAGAGCCCCACTGTCTCAGAGCGCGGACACCAAGCAGCACTCTCAAATATTTACTGAGCAGACTGCAGCCAGCCGGGGCCACTGCACTGGGAAGCGCAAACAACCAAAATGCCACTCCCATTACATTGTGATAATGTTTCAGAGTTTACAAATGAGCCTGATGTGCTCTGTCACCAGGCATCCCACCTCCTACGTGCCACCAACCTGGTGCTCACTGTAATCGGGCATGCGCCACAGCATCCCAAACGCGACTGCATCCAAACCTCACACCACCCTGAGTCAGTGGGTGCTTCTCCACTTTAAAGACAGACAGCAAAGGCTCAGAGAGATGTGTCAACTTCCCCACCATCATACAACCGGCGAGGGGCAAAGTGTAACTGAACACAGTAGGCCTGACTCCCAAGTCCACACCAGGTCATTAGACCAGCCATGTTTGCTCTGCAGTGGCACAGCGACAGGTCATAGTGAGCACATGTGTGCAGAGGCCCTGAAAGCATCACGCTGTAGCTCTCCCTGGAATGTCCTTCCCTCACCCCAGCCCTCCCCTTCCTCACCACCCCCCTTTTCTAACTTCTATGCATCTTTCAAAAACCAGCACACATGTCAAGTTCTCCATAAAAATCTCTTTTTTCTCTTCTCAGCTACTTGCACCCAACTGTTTACCAACCCATAATGCAGCTGTCATTGGTCTACTTCCATCTTTATTTCCCTGGGGACAAGGGCTGGGTTTCATAGATCATTAAGTCCCCTGGCCTGGGGCAGTGAGCACCACACACTAGAACTTCAGCACTTGTCTGTTGAGGGCAGGAGAGGGAGAGGAACAAAAGGGGGGCGGGGGGCGGGAGGAAGGAGAAAGGGAAGAAGGAAGCAGAGAAAGAGAAGGGAAGGGAGGAAGCTGGGAGAGTGGGAGGAACTGTTCCGAGGACAGTCTGATTTGCCTGCGGCTTGTTGCTTTTTAATTAATTCGGATGTCTCTCAGGAGGCAGTGCAGTCTTATTTTCCACTTGGGATGCTATCCAAATAGAAGACCGAGCCACCCGGCTGACAGCAGGCGTGCACTTAAATATGAGTGCACTTAAGGCTGGGTCCTGGAAGATCTTGGTTCCCATATAATACACAAAGCAAGCACTTTGCAAACCATATCCGCCACAACTTTTCCACACACTCCATCCCCAGGGTTTGCTGCAAGTTGGAGGAAGGCTTTCTTTAAATGTCCCCTTTCGATCGGAACAGCTAAGATTTCCTTAACCTGCACTGGGACAGAAGCCCTTGGCCACGTGTCTGTCTCTCCACTCCGCCCTTCCCACTGTGGGTATCAGAATCTGACACAAGAGCAGAGCATCCTCCGGGGCGGTGGATGCGGGGATGCTGGCACACCCCTGAGTCCTTTCCCAGAGATGGTGTATTCACTATTCTTTCGTTCAGGTGACACCGCTTCTGAGGCGTATAGCACCTCCGTTTATTTCTATACCTCCTTCCTCCAGAGAAGGGGAGCATTCCTTCCTTGTATTCATGGCCAGTGGGGGACAGGGGACAGGGAATTGGACACAACCGGTTCTTCTTACAGCCGTGTTCTTCTGATGGGGGGGGGGGGGATAGCATCCGGTTCCGCGTTGCATCTGGCACACTGGCTCAGGCAGCACTTCACCAGGCACCAGGCTGCGTCTCACACTCAAGCAGGTGTGCACGACCACCCCTGTCCAATGAGAATGATTAATAAGCGTGGGCTTGGGGTGTCGTCCTGGGTCCCCAGGACTCCACAGCCTGAATTGCTAACCCCTTAACTGCCCCGTGTGAAATATATGCCTGGAACTCTAGATCCAAACTGCAGGGGATCAATGGAAAACGGATCGTCAGAGCGCCACTGACAAGATGGAAACCTCTCGAGCAGGAAAGGGATTAACATATTCTGGAAAGTTCATTGGCGATCTGCCTCCAACAAATATCGCTTACATTCATTAAGCACACACTCTCTGCTAGGCTTTTCTTTTTTAATTTAATATATTTTTAATTGATTTCAGAGAGGAATGGAGAGAGAGATAGAAACATCAACGATGAGAGAGATTTATTGATTGGTTGCCTCCTGCATACCCCCTACTGGGGATCAAGCCTGCAACCAGGAATCGAACCTGGGACCCTTTAGTCCACAGGCCGGAGCTCTACCCACTGAGCCAAACCAGCTAAGGCTAGGGTTCATTTTAAGATGCTTGGCACGAATGACTTCATTTAAATTCTCACAAAAGTCCTGTGAGGCAGGCACTATTATCATCCCCGTTTTATCCACAGCACAGGGGGGTTCCCAAACCTGCCCAAGGTCCCCAAGTAGTAAGCAGTCACTGGATTGTGACTAGAAAGCCGTGTTCTTAAACTTCACTATGATGTGCTCAATGGCCACCTGGTGAATCAAAATTCGCAGAGTTGAAATCTAAAATCATTACAAGACAAAAGCCAAGGGATGGCCCAGAGAAACAGAGGAACGCTGGCATCTCTCTCTCTCTCTCTCTCTCTCTCTCTCTCTCTCTCTCTCTCTCTCTCTTCCCCTCTCTCTCCCTCTCTCTCTCCCCCTCTCAGGCATTGGAAACATTATGTCATGTGAGACTTCAATCTTACAAGGCAGACTCTGCCCCCACTTTACATATAAGCAAAGGGAGGCTAAAGGTTAATGGTCCAGGTTCACAGGGCTGCTAGGAGGCAGACCCACATTTAACCTTGGACTCATGTGGGCTGCGAGCCCAGACTCCTGTAATCATTTTTATTAGCATCTAACGTCTTGTCTTTTTTATGTGTCTCCTGAGTATCAGTACAAATTCTATTAAAAAAAAAAAAAAACCTATTATGGCTCGTAGTTGGAAGCAAGTGAAATATGTGTGTTTGCCAAAACCCTCACAAACATGTCTGTCCCCATCCTGGAGCCCCGTGCACCCCCATTCTGTGTCTGACTCACATTCCTGCAGACCTGCTCCATGTGGACATTCTGCTTCGTGGCCTCAGGTTTCAAAAGGGAAATCTGATTGGCAAACAGGCCCGAGGCCCCACGGCCAGCTGCCTGGCCCCCTGACAATGAACAATGGATGTGGAATGTCTGTTCTGTATACACTCCGGAGAAGCTGGTTACCCAGCCCATCGGAGCAAGCCCAGGGCGCCCCGTGCATCAACTCTGGCCCCGACGGATGACCATGCCCGCTGTGGGGGCAGTGCCCGCCACGCAGAGGGGAAAATTCCAAGCAGACTGTTTTCTTTTCCCCTTTTTAAAAAATCACATCACATGGTTCCTTCACTCTGACATGAAATAGCCTGCTGTGACAAGGAACAAGGCCAGATTGTCTCGGGGTCAGGAAAGCTAACCAGCATGGCTAACAGGGTCCCTAGAAGGAACCAGGGGGTGGTGATTAGCCCTGCTGACAGGCAAGCAGCTGATGCACACTTCCATGCCACATTTGTTAAGCAAAAAAGAAAGACAATCTCAATATACCTTTATTCCTACGAGGAGGCTCCACACTCACCCCTGCAGCCCCCAGAGAGCAGTTATTTCACCCCCAATGGCACTCACCTTTCGGCCCTGGGTAAACAAATGGGTGTTTTCAGAGGTTCTTTCCCCATCCATCCCTCCGCTCCTGTAACCTTATTTTATCATGGAACCCCTTAGGAAAATAGGGATTAGAGGCAGGACTGTCACTTCCTACCTGACAGTCAGACAGTCCTGGTTCCAGCCCTGGCCAGGTGAACTCAAGCAAGTCTCCACGTGGCACCTGGCAGCCCTGGCAGCATCTTTGTGCAAATGAGAAAAAGTGTCCCACTGGGCAAGAAGCAGCGCTGCCAGCACCAGCTCAGCAAGGGTGACCCCAGCCGGACTCCAGCCCTGCGCCCATTGGCCAGCCCCCACTCCCCGAAAGGGCACAACCTCACAACCTGTGTCTCTATTTCAATTTGTCGGTTTGAAGTGGGACAGATAATAGTTCTCTGCACTGATGAGGCTAAAACGACATCCAGAACATTGTATGAATCTGTCTGTTAATAAGAGATTTCTGCAGGCTTCAGTCTGTTAACCAGAGATTTCTGATTCAATTCCACTTCTCCTCCTGAGGCCTCCATAATGCTTCTAATGAGAAGCACGGACACCGCCATTTACCTCTCCGAGATTACCCGCATTCCCACACTCAGAAAGCCACCCTTCGAGACTTTCATCACAAAGCAGGGCGGGTGCCTGGCATGTGGCTCAGGGCGTCATCCATGCACTGAAAGGTTGCCAGTTCGATTCCTGGTCAGTTCAATGGCTGGGTCTTGAGCTTGATAACCAGCAGGGGGCATGCAGGAGGCAACTGATCAACGTTTCTCACATTGATGTTTCTCTTTCCCTCTCACTCCCTCTCTCTCTGAAAATCAATACAAAGTCTTAAAAGAAAGGGGGGGGGGGGGCAGGGCAGGCTTTGTAAGTGTGAAGCCTGTGCAGTTACACAAGCCCCACCCTCAGTAGTCACTGTCTTAAAACGTTTAATCATTTCTGAACAAGGAGGCTTACATTTTCATTCTGCATTGAACCCCACAAATTACGTCACTGGTCCTGCCAACATGTCTTCGGAAGCACCAGAAGACTGGGACGGGAAATGGATATGCCACTCCTCTGCTGGACACGAAGGCCTGGTCCCAGAGTGTGAGGCGGAATGGCGCACTGGGCCCAAGAACATGGGCCTGAAGAGACACGCTGAGCTGGGCGCAAGCCTGCATCCCGCCGACCTCAGACAAATTCCCTAAGCCGTGTGAAGCCAGCTCTCCTGACCTGAAAGGCAGATTACTGAGGCCCACTCTTCCCGGTGAATAATGCAGAAAGGTGTGTAACGAAGACGCCGTCTGGCACGTGGCAGGTGCTAAACAAATGGAAGGTCCCCTCCTGACTTGTGTTGGCCACACCTACTTCCGGATGGGCCAGCACTTACAATCTAAAGGCAGGGAGCCGCCAGGTGGCCATGAAGATCCCTTTGGCTCTAGGATGGCACGATTCTCTATTAACCAAGGCCTAGACACCAGGCCTCCCTCAGTCCATGGATATTACTCAGGACACCTTTAATCAAAGGTGGAAACTTGTATTAACTTAAGAGAAAGTGGTAGCTTGCTACTAAATGAAACGGAAGTACAAGGGCACAGGCAGTGCTGTACCTGAGGATTTATACAATGTTACTCAATCGCTCTCTCTCTCTCTCTCTCTCTCTCTCGCTCTCGCTCTCGCTCTCCCCTCCTAACCTCCATATTTTTACTCCTTTTACCTCTGCTTTGCTTCATTCTGAACTCATGTTCCCTTCATGTAGTGGACAGCATGGCTGCCCGCAGCCCTAGACCCAGACTCTCTAGCTTAGCAAGCCCATTGGGGACAGACGTATCTCTCTCAATACCTACATAGCAACCGAGGAAAGACTAATTGATGCTGCTTGGATTACCCACTCCTGAACCAGCCACAACTGCCAGAGTGACAGGGTTTGTGTCCAACCAAGAGCAAGACAATGGGCCCCAAGCCCTACAACCAACAGTCCAATGAGACCACGCGAACTAGAGATGCCAGACAGATAAATGCAACGGGACCACTGGGCCTTATGTGTGTGCTATTCATTCCCAATAGGAGCCACGGGACATGAAGGGAGGGAGAGGAGAATCGGTGGTGTAGATGAAGCCCTTAAACTGGCCTTCCCCAAAGGATGGGAAACAGTGACACCGCCTCAAGGAGAGTCTCTGTGAGGGAAGACAAAGGACTGAGAAATGCAGGGTGTGTTCAAAGCTACTAGTTGCATAACTGCAATTAACCTTTAAAATTTTTATAGTGATGTATTTATTTTCATGTTTATCTTTTGTTTAGGCAGCTGATCCTGGTTTTGCATTTTGGTGCTAATAGAAGTTTCCTTCTTAAAATAACTTTAAGTAAAAACAAAGGAGGTCGGTTGAAACAAAAATATTAAGCAAATAATAATGTAGATAATAATGTAGAATTAAGGAGCTCTGGACAAATCAGTGCCAGTGATTGAAGTATGAGAAACATTAGCTCAGCATATACACAGAACTTTCCCTAAGGAGCAATGAAAACCAGTAACTATGCTATGGCTGGTCTACATGGTACCTCTGCTTAACTATATATTTCTTCCTTTGTGTGAATGGCAAAGCTTTACCCCCAGGCCACCAAGTGGATCTGGAATAAGATCCTAGAATCCTCAGCCTCTGTGTGGCAACACACCTATTCCCTAGTTATACTTGTGTCTCATGGCAAAAGGGGGAACCGCCATGAAGGATGTTGGCCCACTGCCTTACACTCTGTTTCAGAGACAGTCACACAAAGGTGGGGTTGATATGAAAATCACCCAGCCCAGAGTTGGCCAGGCTGATTGTCTCTGAGAACAGAGGAGCCTATTCTCCATGGCTTTCCAAGGCCAGCTGACCCACGAAGTACCAGCCATCTCTCGGAGGCCAGAGTGTCCCCAGCTGATTTCCACATATACCCACATGTAAAGTAGCAGCTGGTCCCTCATTTGCATACCTGTTTGCTCTTCTAATTGGCTACCTATTTTGGCCACCGATAATTTAAGAATGCCTATTATTGTCCACTCTCCTGTTCAATTATTTTCTGCAGGCCAAAGAGAAAAGTCATCAGGGTTTCGATGTGAATCGAGATGCCAAAAAGCTGAACAAAGCCTGCAAAGGAATGGGTATGGAATGTATTTTGTTTGTTAATTTACTTTTGAAGTTGATTAAATTTGATCTCATATCCAACTTTCCCATGACTTTAGAAAGATGACTTCGCAGTTAACTTGTGTCCTCTAGGACCTAGAGTTTAGGCTAACCCAACTTGATTACTTCTAAGGTTCTCTATAAAAGATTCCAAAATTATAATTAGATCTTATTGCCTTTCAGGATTCAATATAACAGCTAGAAATTGGATAGTATAAAATTTAATTTGCCCTGGAGGTGTAAGGAAATTCAGGAGAAGTATAGTAAATGAATGCTAATGTCATCTAAGCCCCTCGTATCCCTTTATTGCCCACGAAATGTCGGGAAGTCTCAAAGGAGTTGAAGTTGGAAAAGATCTGGAAGGAAGTGGTAGAAGAGATTTCTACATAGTAAGTATTCTTAAATAAATCAGAGATAGAGGGGGGAGAGAGAGAGAGAGAGAGAGAGAGAGAGAGAGAGAGAGAGAGAGAGCTGGAAATGAAGGATGTTAACCAGGCTGCTTGATTTGGGGCATCAGAGGAAAGCTCATCAGAGGGGAGCTGCCCCTATCTTGAATCCAGACGTGGCCAATCTTGTATTTGAACAACTGTTGGGAGATATATTTGCCTGGAAGGGACAGGATGTTTATAGTTCTGAGTTCCACAGAGTGGCTGAGCCAGTCTCACAGGTGCTTCCCTGCTGCCTCTTGAGTGAGGTCCTAACACCTGGATGTGGGTTGGAACCCAAGAGCTGCAGTGGGTGTGGGAATGATTCAGCTGTGGTTAAAGATAAATCCCCACATTCTCAGCCCACCATGCAAGTGTAGTTCAGTAAGCACAGGTGGGACACCTACTGAATGAAAGTCACACAGTATTCTCTCCCTGCTTTTGGATGTGTTTGGATGAGCCCACAAGGTGGGCTCACTCTTGTGTTGGTCACTGTTGTAGAGCACCTTCTAAGTGCCAAGCAGGGTATTGCATCTTGCATAATCCTCCCAACAACCCTGTAAAGTTGTATTATAATAGTGTAACAAATGAGAATGTTGAGGCTCTGAGGTTAATTATCTTGCTCAAGGCCAAAGAGTTATGAAATGAGGGTGGGCGAACAGAAACTAGGGCCATCTTGGAAAGCTGTTATTTGGTTGAAGGCCTAGCATTCCAACCTTTACCAAGAAGCACAAGACAAAGCAAAATTGTATCATTGGCAAAAGTTGTCAGCAAGACCATGCACCTATCTCACTGATATACCATCCCTGGCAGGACTGGATTTAAATGTCCAGGGACTTGCTGTCCAACAACCACAAAGGTGAGCATGTGAGTCATTTAAATTTTTTAAGAAGCCAAATTTTAAAAGAAAAAGAAGTGAAATTAATTTGAATTATACATTTTAGTTGACTCAATACTGTATCAAAAGTATTTCAGCAATCAATATAAAAATCATTAATGAGATATTTGACATCCCTTTTTTCACATTAAATCTTCAAAATATGGCATGTATTCTACATTCACAGAACATTTCAACTTGGACCAGCCACAGTTCAAGTCCTCAACAGCCACATGTATCCATTGTATTGAGCAGATTAGGTCTAGGGGCCCCATAATTCAAAAGTTCATGTGCATTTTCCACCCACTTGCCACTTACTCAATTCAAAATAATAAGAATGCTATACCACAAAATAATATTTGATTTTTTTCAAAGAGCAACATGAAACTTCTAGATTTCCTTGCTGTTTCTTTGGTGTCTCTTCTTTCCTAAGTAGTGACTGGTCTGGGTCTTGGGGGGGCAAAAGCCCCTAACTGTCCCCCCAATGCTGATGCTCTTTGTCAGGCCTTCCTTGCAGGCCTCTGTGTCCCTTTGCTGCCCACATCCCTGCAGGACCCTTCTGAAGACAATGCCTCAATCCTGAGTGTATGGACCCCAATGTAAAAGGATGTCTGCCATTCTCCCTCACAGAAACAGAAACAGAAACAGGATCTTAGAGAGGAAAGCTGCCGTGGAGATGTAGTCCCCAACTTCTCAAACCTAATGTACTTTTGAGTCTTCATTAATATGCAGGTGCTGACTGGGTGGACCTGAGAGGTTTCAGAGATTGTCCATTTCCAGTGAGTTCCCTGGTGATGCTGATGTAGCAGGTCCTGGAACCTCACTTCGGGGCACAAGGTCTAGTCCAGCCGTGGGCAAACTATGGCCTCTGGCCGGATCCAGCCCGTTCAGCTGTTCTATCCGGCCCACGAAGCCTAAAGAGCGGAGGGTTCTCTTGCTCTCCCCTCTGCTCCTTCACCAGCAGCCCAATATGAGAGTGCCAGCATGGTCAGGTTGCTTTTGTTCCGGCCCTCCGGTCCAGTTTAAGAACCCATTGTGGCCCTCGAATCAAAAAGTTTGCACATCCCTGGTCTAGTCCATGTGAGGTCCACGGAGAGGAAGCAATGCTATGCAAACCACGCAGGAACCGACCTTGAGACCCTGAGCCCAGGCTCTTCCCCCGCCCCGGGAGTGGGAATGAACTTTGGACCTGGATTTGAGCTACTGCTCTGCCACTTACTGGTGCCCTGACCTTCGTCGTCTTGTCTACAAAATGGGGCTACTATTGTCTCTGCACAGGGAGGCGCTGAGGATAAAGCAGGCAGCACAGGGCCCAGCACCTCACCTGCCATCACTACATGCTCATTTTCTCCTTATCAACAATATGCTCAGATCCAAAGTCCACACAAAGGCAATTAGATTAGTATTAGCACGAAGAGGCCCACCCTTGTGCGGTCCTTAGTCTCTACTGCTGCGGGTGTACCGGGTTAGATGGTGCCCATTCCCTCCTCCCCCCCAAAACATGTCCCCCTGGGAACTGTCACATGACCTTATTTGGGAAATCCTTGCATATGTAATGAAGGATTTTGAAATGAGATCATCCTGGACTACCTGAGTGGTCCCCAAATCCTTTGACAAGTGTCTTTAAAGGAGACAGAAGACAAGACCCAGGGAGAAGGCCGAGTGAAGACAGGCAGCGATGCAGACACAAACCAAGGAACACGAGGCTTGCTGGCCGCCTCCGGAGCCTCTGAGGGGAGTGAGGCCCTGCTGTTGTCTTAAGCCCCCAAGTGTGTGGGAATTAATACAGCGGCAGGAAACTAATTCGGTGAGCAAGTAGAAAGTAATGACCCTCCCAGGCAGGTAAAATCCTCCTTCATTCATGCCTCATTCCCTGCACCTCCATTTCCAAAGGAGAAATGGAAGGATTGGGAAGTCTACTGGTGTTTGTTGTTGTTGTTGTTGTTAATCCTCACTAGAGGATATTTTTCCATTGATTTTTAGGGAGCGTGGAAGAGACAGGGAAAGATAGAGAGAAACATCGATGTGAGAGAAACACATTGATTGGCTGTCTCCTGCATGAGGCCCGACTGGGGCGCTGGCAGCAGAGGAGCCTACAACCAAAGTATGGACTCTTGACCGGAATCAAACCTGGGACCCTTTGGTCCGCAGGCCAATGCTCTATCCACTGAGCCAAACTGGCTGGTGTACCCACTAGTGTTAACAAAAGGGAATGGCCCTTGGGCACCAACGATGGGGCTGCAGCCCGGGGCTCAGCGGGGCAGGCTGCGGCTGGCATCTGGAGCCAGCGGGGAAAGCTCAGCTACTGTCCCTGGCTCACTGCGGGGCTCACTCATCTGGCCCATGGGCCTCTGGTGTGAAGAGGAGGGCACCTCAAACCCAGTGACCTTCATCCTGCTGAAACTCAGCTCGGTAGCTTCCCAGAAAACTACTGGGAAAGCAAAAGCCGGGAGGCCCTCCGGAGGCTGCTGGTCACCCTGTCTTGACCTCTGCTGTGTAATTACTCGACAGTGTCCCATGCACAGTCAGGGCTGAGGTTCCTTCTCGACTCATATTTTTAAAAGTCTTTCCCAGAACCACTGGGGACTGGCCCCGGTGCCTCAAACCATTGTAAATGTTTACAGGAAACTGTTGGGCAGCACAGACTGCTTAGATGACACGCATATTGTGAAATGTAAGATGAGGTCACTGTTCAGTTAATCCCTTCTTGGGTAGTGGGAACGGCTCCCAGGATAAACCTGAGACCCAGACTCAAAGGGCTTGAGGGAAATCTAGTCATTTCCACGCCTCCCCGCTCCTCCGGGCTGTTACTGAGCCATCTCCGGTCTGCTTTGCTCTTTGATTTCTCTTCGTAAAGCATCTCAGGAAGGAAAGTCTAAATGACATTACTTTTTACATTTTAACTCCATTTTCCTGAGTTATCCAGGTATAGGTTGACTGTGGCATCAGAGTAGAGGGCTTCCCGTTGGTCCCTGTTACATACAGTCCACCTGAGAAGCACATGCAGGCGACACCAGTACAAAGACAAGGTTCGGTTGAATTCAGTGCAAACTTCTCCATTCATTCATTCATTCATGTAGGCATGCATTTGAACATTCCTTCACTCATCAAGTCCTCTGGGAAATACTGAGAGCTTCTCTGGAATGCATCAGCGAGCAAAGCCTCCTCCCACCCCACCTCCCACTCCATGGAACTTGCAGAGTGGCATGGTAGAGACAGGACAGAGAAAAACAGACCACGTGAGCCAGTGAATTGAGTCCTAAAGGAGGAGTAGGAGTGAACGTGATGGTCAAAGATAAAGATGTTCCAGGTAGAGGGAACAGCCCATAGAATGCCCAGAGGTGAGAAAGTGATACTTGTACTAGAGGCTGCAAGTGATTCATAGAATTGATGGAAGGGGCAAGTCTTAGAAAGTCAAGCAGGGACTAATCCAAAAGGCTTCGTATGCCCCCCGAAGAGTTGAGACTGCATTACGGATGTAAAGGGGCCTGTATTGAAAGGGGTGAAGCAGAGGCGTAAGCAGGCTGGCCTGCTCATCAGAAAGATCCTTCTGGCGATAGTGAACGCTGATTGGAAAAGGGGACAGTAAGGCAGGAAACCCATCTGGGTGTCATTAGTTCTGCTGAGCGATGTGACAGAGGTGGAGATGGAGATAAATGGCTGCCCCTGAGAGGCGAAATAGTGAGGTGTTTGTGGTGACTAACTGGATATGGGGTGAGGGAAAACAGAAGCCAGGGATGAGTCCCAGATTCCTGGTTGCCACAAGACAGCGAAGGGGCCACCTGGGAGGTAGGAAGGCTCTTTCCAGGGATGAAAGGTAAAGGTCCAGGCTTGCGATATGGGTGCCCTAGACCCGGGCAAGAGCAGGCACCTGGAAAGAAAGGGGTGGATTCAAGATATTTTTTAAAGAAATCCCTCTTGAGGTGAGATTTCTGGCACTCAGAAGTTTAAAAAAGGTCACAGAGGAAGTAACTGGATACACATTACGTAGGTGATGCTACAGGAGGAAACGAAGAGGAACAACATAAATAACAGTGTTGGAACCGAACCAGAATGAGGCAGGCAATTAACCCCTACTTCTTTTACAAGTAAACTCATCCTAGAATGTTCTGTTTCTCTAACTGATTTAAAAAAATAAAAGCTAGGTCTCCCCAGAATTGTAAAGTGAAAACTAATCCTTAAGGCTAAGTGAATGGTCCACCACCATGCTGAATTTAGAACATTTTCATCACCTCTAAAAGAAACGTTCCACTCTTTAGCTTTCAGTCCTTTACCCAACACAGCCCAGACTAGCCTACATTCTGTCTCTATAAATTTTCCTATTCTAGACCTTTATATGAATGGAATCATTTAGTGTGATCTTCCAAGATTGGCTTCTTTCAGTTAGCACCATGTTTTCAAGGCTCGCTCATACTGTAGCTGGTATTGGTACTTCATTCCTTTTCCTGGCTAAATAATATCCCCTTGTATAGCTATACCACATTTTGTTTATCCATTTGTCCACTGATGGTTGTTTCCATCTTTTGGTTATTATGAATGATGCTACAATAAAACATTCGTGTACATGTTTTGCATGGACATTTGTTTTCATTTCTCTGGAGCATATAGCTAGGAGTGAAATTAAGGAATAGCCCACAGACTTCCTCTTTTTACCAACACAATGCCTAGGACTGTGCTTCATACAGGGTAAGGCCTCCACAGGTATCTGTCAAGTGAGTGAAAAGGATACCATTCTCCACAGGACATTACAGCTAACGTATTCACCACAGCCTCTGACCACGACCCTGGCCTCCTCACACTTGACCACAATACATCTCCGTC
Organism: Vespertilio murinus; assembly: GCA_963924515.1. Taxonomy (NCBI): domain Eukaryota; kingdom Metazoa; phylum Chordata; class Mammalia; order Chiroptera; family Vespertilionidae; genus Vespertilio; species Vespertilio murinus. The sequence continues at coordinate 40,852,850 of OZ004717.1, read as the reverse complement.
GTGTTTCTTGTTCACATTTACTTTGCTTCCCTCTCCTGCCCTTTAGGAACCGACGAATCGACCATCATTGAAATCTTATCAAGCAGGACATCGAATGAGAGGCAACAAATAAAGCAAAAGTACAAGGCAATGTATGGCAAGGTGAGTCCGAGGGTCCACGCAAGCATGCGTAGGGTCCTGGCCTTGATGTCTCTGGCCTTGACGCTCCCCCGGCAGCCGAGAGTGTCTTGACAGCTTCCATGAATTAGCCCAAGAGGAAAAAGAAATAACTACTTAAAACTTGAATTGACTTCAGAAAAACTGAAATTGCCTCATTAACTTAATGGCCCGTAAAACCAGTATTCTCTAACTCGTTATTTTTTTTAAATTGACTTTATTTTTCTGTTAATCCCTCTGCCATTTCCTCCACTCATTTGGACTAATTCCACATATTAACTTACAGATAGGCCAGTGGTTTGAAAATCAGTTTTCACAAGTGGGTCTCTATCAAAGAATTCTTTTATTTTGGCTGTCTTCAAGAATGATATATCTTTCATAAATGATGGGGAAAGAAAACTGAAAAAGCCACCAAAACACTTCTTTCATTTTGTTATTGATGGTATTTCCTATAGAAATCATTAAGTATGCATTAGGCTTTATATTTTTTTATTGCTCTATAATGAACACAATTTAACCTTTGCTTAATGTCATTAGAATGATCAATATGCAAAGTGAGTGCTAATTATTATCCTGTGTTCTAATCCATATTTATGAAACTTTATGGTTTCAGTCACTCTGTATAAACAGGACATAGAGAGAGATGGATTTTTCTAATGTGACACTGGGCAGGCAACAGACTTGTTAGTCCTCGGTCTCCTCACACATAGAAGGACAAAGATAACTTCCCTCCCTCCTCAGGTTCTGGGAGCATCAAGCAGGATAATGCCAGCAACATACCGGCAAAAGGGAGCTCTGCTGGGCATGACTGCTCCCCTTTGACAGAGAGGAGGAGTGGAGCTCAGGCCGTTCCATGGCCTCTGCAAAACCACTCGCAAGTAAGAAAAAGAACCAGGACTGCGGGCCAGAGCTCCCTCCTGGAGAACCCATCGCCATGAGACAGACGGCTGTTCATTGACACACCAGGTGGCCCAGGTGGCTGTGCTTTACAGTCTTTCTGCATCTCTCTTCACCCTCGGGCTTGTCAGTGTCACCCATTGAGGACGCTGCAGTTCGGCTGCATTTAATGGGACTGAATGACGTGGAGCCACCATCCATGCCAGCCCCACTCACTGCCGCAGCCCCACAAGTGCCATGTCTACTGCCACTGTGGCAACATGGAAAGTCCCACGCGGGCTTCTCCAGTTTTACTGTGCAATAGGAGTAAGTGGGTTTGAAGTGAGGGCCTCGGGGCTCTGGCAGAGATAAAGCGCGCATGCTCTGGCACAGAGCGTTGCAATTCCAGACAGCGAGAGCTCCGGAGAGGTAGGTGATCTAGAATCCCAGCATGGCGAAGCTAGAAGATGTTAGAGACGAGCAGACTGAAGTCCCCCTGCCAGCGAGCTCAGAGAGAAGCAGGTGACACGGCTCCCTGGCTGCAGAACCGGGGTTCGAGCTGAGGCACCCTGAGCCGGCTTCCGTGTCCAAGCAGAATGTAAACACACGAGGATTTGTTATCATGTCTGTGGCTTGTGAGAATAGGCAGCTGGATTTCTTTTCTCTGCAGTTTTATACACAGTGGCCCCAGCCACAGAGGCACATTCCACGACCCTCAGAGGACGCCTGAATCTGCAGATAGTACCAAACCCTGATGTATGCTGCTTTCTTCCCGTCCATCTACATCTATGCTAAAATGTAATTTACAGATGAGGCACGGGAAGAGAGTAACGACAATAACTAACAATAAAACAGAACAATGATGACTATATACTATAATAAAAGTTATGGGAAGGTGGCATTATTAAGTAAAATCAGGGTGACTTGAATACAAGTACTGTGATACTGTGACAGCTGATCTGATCATCCAGACATCAACTAAGTGTTCCTCCCAGGATTTCACAAGAAAACCAGAGTGACCATACATCCGGTTTGCCCAAGAAGGTCCCTGTTTAGTCCTCTTTCCTCCTGACATTACCCACAGTGCCCCTTTTCACCCTCAAACATTCCTATCTGGGTGGCAAATGATCCGCTCCCCCTAGGAGTTACAAGCCTGTATTTTAGTCCTTTCTGGCTGAGTGTCTGGGGGTGACTCCTTCATCTTTTTTAGGTCAGTAAATGGGGGTAATGTTCATACATCCCCTACTGGGGCCGTTTTGGGGGTCAGTGAGAAAGCCCTCTGAACCCCCAAAATATTCTGCAAATGCTGCTTGTTATTGTGGTTCACCTTTGGGGCTCCCAGACCCAAGCAGGGAATCTTCTCTCTGCCCCTCTGCCAGTCCTGGGGGGGATGGATGGTCGTCGGGGTGACCACTGTCCCCAGAGCTCCTGTCTGTGTCCATAGAGCTCCTGTTTCGATCACCCCCCTCGAGTGGCCACGGCAGGTTTCTTGTGGCCCCGCGGCCAAGTGGTGGGAGAGCCCCTCTCCCCTCTCCTCCTCCTCCCGTCCCTCTCCTCCCCGGCCGTTCAGAGCCAGGGCTCCGATGTCTGCCCACAGGACCTGCAGGAGGTGCTGGAGCATGAGCTGAGCGGGCATTTCAAGAAGACGGCCCTGGCGCTGCTGGACCGCCCCAGCGAGTACGACGCCCGGCAGCTGCAGAAGGCCATGAAGGGGCTGGGCACGGATGAGGCGGTGCTCATCGAGGTCCTGTGCACGAGATCCAACACGGTGAGTCCCAGCCAGGCCCTCGGCCCCGGCCCGAGGGGGCATCCGCACGCCCCTCGGAGGTGGCGGCGGCGGCAGGCCGAAGGGACACTGCGCCCTTGGGTGAGCAAGTCTCTGGGCGGAAATGTGTCCGCTTGGCCCATGCAGGAGAGATGCTTGTCAGTCCTCTGGCTGTCAATCTTGGGGTTACTGCCACCGGCTTGACATCACAGATGCTTCCAGAAAAGCTGCACCAAACAGATGCCCAGTTTTATAGGCAGCAGGAAAGGCTCTGCTTCCTCTCGCCCTTCTTGGTCTCCTGGGAGGAACACTGCGATGAGCAGTCGGAGCCTGTGTGGGCAGCCGCCTCCTCAAGGCTCTGCCCAGCAGGGAGCCCAGGAAGGACCACACGGAGGCAGGGGGGTGGGTGGTGCAGGGGGACCCCGGGGCTGCCAGCACCTCTCTGGAGGTTTGTGCCCTTCCCTCTGCAGCCCTCTCCCCGGGCCTCCTGGGCATCTGGCACATTCCAGCAGCTGAAAAGAGCATTGGCTAAGGCCCCAGGGGAAGCCCACTCATCTTAGGTCCCAGAAGCCACAAGACAGTAAAGAGGGTCTAAAATCATTATTTGGAGACACCCCCCTCCCTCTTCCACAACTACCCATCACAGTAAACTGGGGAGGCCCAGCAAGAAAATGCCAGAAAATCCCAATATCCGTGAGGCCTCCGGGTAGGAACCAGAAGCAGTGGTTGGAGCAGGAAGCAACAGTGCTCTGCCACTAAAAGGCCCTTTAAGCCTTGCGTGCCCACGACCCTGAGCTGGCGGCTTCCTCGGGGCCTGGGCGGAATGACTGAGTTCCAGAAGCGCCACCAAGCTCCAAGCCACAGCTGTAAAACCCTCTCCGGAGCTGGCCTGGACTTCCTTACTTCCCACGAGATAATGAAAACCCTCCGTTTCTGGGAGTTTCCACTTAAAATTGGGCCTTCGAGGAGGGTTAGCAAAGGGCAGTGGCATCTGTTCAGCCCAACGGTCTCCCCCTTTGCAGAAGCACCACAGTCCCCTCGAGAGCCCAAGACCAGGGCACTCAGCAGCCGGCCTGGGCCGGAGGTTACTTGGATGGATATTTTCCTAATTTTACTTGACCACATGCTGTCCCCTCTCAGCCTAGTTCCTTTCGGGTCCTGGTCTCAAAGAACAAGCAAAGCCCCTTACTGTCAATCACGTAGGTCTGGCAGTAAAAAGAGGAAAGCCGAGAGAGAGAGAGCAGGCCCCGGGTTCAGGCAGATCCAAGTAGTGGGTGAGGAGAGAAACAGAAGGGAGCTGCTTAAATACAAGTGGTCCCCTGCCCCCCCTCTATCTCCACCCCCCCCACCAAAAGCAGAGGAGCCAGGCTTCTCATTGCTATTGTTACCTACCCCCACCACCACCACCCGTCACTGCATGCTGACTTTCATTTTAAACAGCCCGCAGGTGTTCCTGTGCAGAAATGCCAGTTACACACTGCTGGCTCAAGTGTAAACTGAGGCAGCATCTGAGTGGATCCCCTGGCACCAGCCATTGAAACATAAAGCAATTGTCCTGGACACACCCTATACACAAACTCATACTCCTGCACACAGCAAGTGGTCTGCCGAATACAGCCTTGTCTGAAGGAGGAAACAATGAGAAACAACTTTAATGTCCACCAGCGGGAGGTTGGCAAACAAACTGCGGTTTATCTCAGGAAGGAACCTTTTATGTACACTTAAAACCATTGGGTAGCCGAAACTGGTTTGGCTCAGTGGATAGAGCGTTGGCCTGCGGCCTGAAAGGTCCCGTGTTTGATTCCAGTCAAGGGCACATCCCCAGTAGGGGGTGTGCAAGAGGCAGCTGATCAATGATTCTCTCTCATCGATGTTTCTAACTCTCTATCCTTCTCTCTTCCTCTCTGTAGAAAATCAATAAAACATATTTAAAAAATAAATAAATAAAACCATTGGGTAACTGTATAAGTATAGATAGATCTCCAACATATATTATTGAGTGAAAAAAAAAATAATAACTTAAAGCACAATAGGTTCAGTATTCCACCTTTAAAACCCATACACAAAATGATTCTATATATTTTCAGTAGCACATACAAAGGCAAAGAAAATCATTTGCAAAGATATGCACTGAACTTCCAACGCCGGCTCCCTGGGAGGGTTGGAGGAGTGGAGGGTGGCGAGGAGGTCATGAAAGGCACGAGCTTAGCTCTAACCCTTTCTAGAGCGAAGAAGAATGTTCGTACGTGTTACTTACTCCAGGCCCAGGCTCTGACCAGGGGCTGGCCTCTTTGGAAGCATCCTGTGTCCAGAGACCAGTCCCGGACACCTCCCTCTGTGTGTGTCTCTGTATCTTATCCATTAATCCACCTCGGAGTATTGATTTTTTCTTTTTTTTTGCTACCTTTTCTAGGAAATCATTGCCATCAAAGAGGCGTACCAAAGGTGTAAGTAACCTCTTGTCTGAGTTCAGATAAAGAATGTTCCTTTCAAAATGCCCAAGGGTAAACTAAATCCTCTGCTTCTTCCTTCCTTTTTTTCTCTCTTCAAAAGTATTTGACAGGAGCCTTGAATCCGATGTCAAAGATGATACGAGTGGAAACCTCAAAAAAATTCTGGTGTCCCTGCTACAGGTGAGATCGAAGAGGTCTCCTGAGCCGCATGAGGCTGGGGAACAGCCCTGGGCAACATGGCACCGTGACGGGAAAAGGCCATGTATTCAGTAAACATCTCCTTCTCTTATTAAAATTGTTACCCATGGATCATCAACCCAGGCCGTCAGATCAGCCATTGTGAAATTATTCGATTGGGATTTCCCCCACAATGATATTCTAGTCATTTGCAATTTTCAATTCCTTTTTGTTAATGAGTATCTCAGGTATTTTCAACAGGTCCACTGCAGGAACTTTTAAAACACGCAATATCGGACTATTCAGTCAGGGGCACTGACCTCTTTTCCCTTAGATTGTCAGATAAAAAAATGACAACAGCCAACACGATCATAGCCATTTGGTGTAAATGAATCAAAATTATACCATTTTTTTTGTCAGATAGGCAAAAAATATATTTTTCGGCGTGCTGCAGAGTTTTAGAAATTAGTTTATGTGCCAAGAGGTGAAGAAGGTTGAAAGTTGCTGAGTTATCTCCCTGAGCCTCGCCACCGCCTTTTGTCAACGAGGAAAGTCAGGCTCGGAGAGGATGGATAACCCGCCCAGGTTTACACAGAGTAAGACGCAGCCCCGGAGCCAGACCAGACCATCTGGCCCCAAGCAGGGCCCTGTGCACAGCACAACTCTGTCTCCCTGTCAGAACCACTGCGGGGAGCGTGGCCAGCAAAGTGGGGCTTTCAGAGTTGGCCCTGCAAGAACACAGCTGCCAGCCAGGCCTCCAGCCAGACAGCGTCTATATCTCATTGACACATCCCTCTTAGGAGTTCTGTGCATCTCCTCTGCTCATCCCTCTCAATGTGGATAGACGGGCTGTGGTAGGAAGTACATACGTGTTCTCCTGCTGTATAACACATCGCCACAATTCAGCAACTCAAAACAACACGGATCTACCATCTCCCCGTTTTTGCAGGTCAGGAATCCGGTTAAGGTTAGCAGAGTCCGTTGCTCAGTGTCTCTCCAGACTGAGACCCTGGTGTCGGGACATTTCATCTGAGGACCTGGATCCTCTTCCAAGCTTGCTGAAGCTTGGCAAGTTGGCAGGTTTCAGCTCCTTGTGGCTTTAGGACTGATGTCCCTGTGTTCTTGGTAGCTCTCAACCAGAGACCACTAGCAGCTCTTTGAGGCTACCTGCAGTCCTTGTCATGTGCCCCCATAGACAGTTCAAAGTTGTTTTCTCCAGGCCTGTAGGAGCTCATCTCTCTGACTTCTTCCATCTCTGACCTTTTAAGAACTCACCTGATGGGGTCAGACCCACCAGAACACTATCCCTTTTGATGATCTCAACTGATTAGGGATCTTAATCACATCTGTAAACATCCCCTTTGCCCTGTTAACACAGAATGATCTCAGGAGTGCTATTTCATTATAGTCACATCTCGCCCACAGTTGAGGGGAAGGCATTATCTAAGGGTGAGGGCCACTAGGGTCATCTTAGAATTTCCGGCCACAAGCGTTAGACTTCAAGACCTTCCATACCTTCAGGGTTCTTCAGAACTGCGACCCTAGAAGGTGAACTTTGATATTTTGACAGGAAGACTGTTAGCTTTCCAATAGACTAACTTTAGGGGACATTGTGAGGTTGCTTTCAGCCTGCTTAAGAGGTCAAGGGGTTTGTGAGTGACCTGATTCCTACAGAGAGAGAGAGAGAGAGAGAGAGAGAGAGAGAGAGAGAGAGAGAGAGACAAGTGTTGTCTTGAAACTACTCTGTTTACCAGTTGTGCCCAAAAGATGGCAGCAAAGAGCAGCGCTTCAGCAGGCTGACTCTCCCAGGCTACCCTTCTCAAACCACCCCTTGTTCCCCTTCTTGTTTTCTATGGTCAGTCAGGAACTCAAGTTCATAACAATGTGTCGATTTTTCTAGGCTAATCGTGATGAAGGAGATGATGTGGACAAAGATCTAGCTGGTCAGGATGCCAAAGAGCTGTATGATGTAAGTGGGCAGGCGTGCCAGTCTCAGCAACATCTTTCTAAACATGTATCAGCTCTATTTCCAGCAACCGTTTCTTTATTTCATGCACATGGGGGTTACTCAGAAAATATGTGTGATCTTTAAAATATTATTTTATATTTACAGTCATCGTGAACCTAAAGGAATTATTCCTATTCTTATGCTGGGGGGCCGGGGGCGGGGGTGTTTAACCACCTCAGATCCATTTTGTAACCAGGTAGGAGGGGGAGGGGGTATAAATAAATATAAACCATTAAGAGAAGTATACTCATGGGTTAGAAATTTAAAGTGTTTAGTCAATCATTGGCTTCTATTCAAAGTATATTTTATCATTTCCTGGTCCCGACACTGTCTACCCAGTCTTTTTGCAAAAGGCTTTTATGAAATGTTTGTGTTTGACTCCGGAGGCAGGGGAGGGCCGCTGGGGCACTGACGAACTTGCCTTCAATGAAGTCCTGGCCAAGAGGAGCTACAAGCAGCTACGGGCCACCTTTCAAGCCTACCAAATTGTGAGTGATCAAGCACCAGGGCAAGGAGTTCACACTGAAACCGAGTCTTAAGTTATTGCTAAGAGAAGCCACAATCTGGAATATGGAACTGGGGTCTGGGGAGTTGTTTTACAAGTGGGGTTCTCAGTCAGGGGTCATTTTGCTTCCCCCTCCCCCCCCCGCACTACCTTTCCCCCAGGGATATTTGATAATGTCTAGAAACATGTGGGGTTGTCACACTGTGTGCATCTAGTGGGTCAAGGCCACGACGCTGCTAAACATCTTAACAATGCACAGGACAGCCCCGTACAACAAAGAATCGTCCAGCTCCAAAGGCCGTGGCAAGTTCGGGAAACACTGCTTTATGAGGGAGGCTAGGAAAGCAGAGAAGTGTCAAGTTCAGGAGCAAAACCCGAGAATCAGAGCATACAGGTTCAGATCCTGGATCTACACCTGGCATGGGACCTACCCTCTCCATCCTCATTTGTAAAGCACCAGCCATAATCCTCACCAGTACACCTTCAGGGGGTTAATTCATGAGCTAAATAAGACAAGCTTAGAAGGCTCAGGACCGCACCTGGCGAGCAGTAAGCATACAGATGCTTGTTCTTATTATCATTCTAACTTAAGTGCTTGCCACTCCCAAGATGGATGTGATATATACCTCAGAGGTACACCCTGAAGAAATGTGTATAAATTACTTTTATACAATTAATGTTTTAATCTAATGATAAGTTTAAGCAAAAAAAAGGGGGGGGGGAAGTAGCTACTAATATTTTAGGCACTTACTGGAGAATCTTTCCCTAAACACCCGTCTCTAATTGCAGGAAGCCTCTTGGGGAGTATCAGAAGTTTCTTGGTCTCCTACTTTATATTTGTGGAGTGCTTTTAACGATTCAAAGCACTTCTGTGCCCTGTATCTCATTTCAATTTCACAACAATAACGTGGCTATAATGTAGGCTGAACAGCCATTGTTGCCCATGACTGCTGGACAAGGAGAGGCTGTTGTGAGTAAGGAGCCATCTGTAACATATCAGGGACCACACAGCAAGTCGGTAGCAGAAAGTGGAGGAGAACTCCAAGATTCCCCAGCCCGAGCTCCTACCTCGGCTGGAGCTGGCTGCCCCTCTCTCGAAGTAGTATTTCCTATGGGTTGCCAGCAGATGGAAAGACAATAAAGCTTCGGAATTTTATCGTCACTGTATATGAGCCTGGGGGGCCCTCTGCTTTCAAATCGTGCCCAGAGACATGATCAAAGGCAGCTGACCCCACACTCCCAGCGCCTCTACGCCTGGGGCTGTGTAGACTGAGCTGAAAACCTTCTCTGTGGCCTCGACCTTCTTCCCACATGACCGGGGCGTGGATGGAGGTTCTGGGATGGCTGTCATTGCCAATGACTATAAAGACACATACATGTGCGTGAGCGTGTGTGTGTGTGTGTGTGTGTGTGTGTGTGTGTGTGTGTGTGTAAACTACTAAGTACCTGAGTAAGGCTACTCTCTACCAATATTAATCCTGAAACAACAGCATCAAACCTACTTGAAAACTTGTTAAAAATAAGAATTCTTCCTTGCTCTACTAAGTCAGATTCTCTGGGGTCGGAGGCTTATAGTCCATATTTTAATAAGTTTCCAGATTCTGATGCATATTCAAGTTTAAGAAATCTGCTTTGTGCTATCAGCTGTATGACCTTAGCAAGTTATTAAGGGTTCTGTGCCTCAATTTCCCCAACTGTAGAGATAATAAAAGTACCTACTTCATTTGGTTAGTAAAGGTTAAATGAATTAACACAAGTAAACCACTTAGTCCCTGGCATGCAATAGGTGTTCAATGAACGTGAGAAACTGCCGAAACTGGTTTGGCTCAATGGACAGAGCGTTGGTCTGCAGACTGAAAGGTCCCAGGTTCGATCCCGGTCAGGGGCATGTACATTGGTTGCGGGCACATCCCCAGTAGGGGGTGTGCAGGAGGCAGCTGGTCGATGTTTCTCTCTCATCGATGTTTCTAGCTCTCTATCCCTCTCCTTTCCTATCTGTAAAAAATCAATAAAATATATATATATATATATATATTTTTTTTTTTAAAGAGAAACTGTGAGGAGGCCCCCTTACGTGAACCAACAATGTTAAAAACCAGAGCCTCAACTTCAATGGACAGTAAGATAGTCTATTGATCTGTTGATTCTTCACATGAAACCAGTTTAAAAATATCACCTTTCATCTCTGCCACAAACCTTCCTGGAACGTAATTCATCTTGACCTCTGCCCTTGAATTCACCTTTATGCTCACCCTGATCTTAAGACCATGGTTCCATACGGTCCTCATGGTCTCTGGCTAAACGCACCAGGATGCTGGCGTCCGGTCACTGGAGCACATTCTGTGGCATAGCGCTGAATTGTAATTTTCGGCACAAAAACTCAGGTTTTCATCCTTTTGCCTCTAAACTTGAATCTTAAGTACAGATGCTCTCCGAAATCCCAGCCCAAGCAACAAAGGTTCCCCAACTCTGGTGCATCGGGCAGGGTTATCACGGTTATCTGTCTACCAAATATGAAAGGTACATGGAGTGATAAAGCCAAAGTAAGCTCCCCAAACAGGGCTCAGCATAAATTGTAGATGCACATACCCACCCAGGCTCCCTAAGCTCTCGCCATTTCTCCCCTCCCCTCTACGTGTTCCTAAGCCCATTCCAGAGTCTAGCCCTTTCATTGCTGCAGCCAAAGCCATTTTATAGGGTTCTGCTGTGTGCTCACTGTCAATTTGGAGGAATTGGTTTAAATCCCTATTTTTCTAAAAATCTATCTGGCTAACTAAGAAGCCTTTGAGGCTGGTCTGGAATTGACCCTCGCAATGTGTTTTTGTACTAAGATCAGAAAACCTGGTTCTGTCCAAAGAGCCCCCTAAGAATTAAATGTTTCTGGGAGTGAAAAGCTGGCCATTGAGAAGGAGAGTCACAGTTGCTTGGGCCCATCAACTGATTTTCATTTGTGTTCCACGGAGTCCCTGGAGGTGTCTTAGCAGCTACCAGGAGGGGTCTGGGACAGGAGGTACATAGGGAAGAAGGAGCAATGCCTTCTCATTGTATTGGGTGAATAGCGCCCCCTGGAGTTGTGCTTAAGGAGAGACCCTGAGTGGCAGACCCTGGCATTATTGCCCAGGGCTGGCAGAGGGAACCCATCTCCTGTCTCCCAGCACGGCGCTGCTTTTCTGCTTTTATCTGTTGTGTAGGCTTAGCTTTTACACAAATCGAAAAGCATTGCCTGGCCCAGCATTAGCAATAGAAACAGAAAGTGTTTTCATGTGAGGATTTTTTTAGTGAACACAGACCTGCATGAGTACAATGTCCTCTTGAAACACAATCTCAGTCTACAGATCAAGAACCCCAGTCCCTCCCAGAACACCAGCTCCCACACCAACCCCCTAAAGGCCGGGGAAGCTAAGGAAAGGACGGGACTGGAAGCCCCCAACAGGGTCTGCTTCCAATCCTTTACACACACCAGGCCTCTCGGTGTGCGAACCACAAAGAGACCAAGCAACGGGGCTTCATTAAATGGGGACCCTCCTCCCCCCACATCCATGGTGCTTGCCCCACAAAGAATATTTTGTTTGCCTGTGTTTTCAGAATAAACTCCACTGGCGTGTCCTCAGGGCCCCCACTATTTATAGAATCACAGTTGTGTCATATCCTCTGAAGATAATTTCTAGGAAAGATGTTTCAGTATTTCAAATGCGTGTTTCCCAAACCCAACAAAAAGTCCTCCTTCCTCTTCAATGGCCTGTCCTAAACAGCCCAGCAGTCCAGGCGATACCTGGTTAAGCACAGTCATACCTGACTCTGAACTTCAGCTTCTGTAAATGTTTGGAAAGAAACCGAACATGTAATGCTGTGCAGAGCAATATGCGAGCTGGTGGTTGCTATAGGACCATTCGGAATCACCTCAGAATGAAGGAAAGTGGTATTTTGATGGGGTCAGCACATACCACCCCCCCACTTCTAGCCCCTGCAGCCCCACTCTATCAGAAACATTAGACCAAGTTCTCCCCGTGGATTTCACCCAAACTGTAGGAGACTGAGTCCCCAGTCCCAGAACAAAGGAGACAAGGAAGGTGTGGGTCAAATGATTACAACCACAGCCTTCCAAAAATTAGAATTTCTAATTCCTAGAAAATGAGAAATGAAATTTAAAAGAAAACACATAGAAAACTCAGTACTATGTATATACATAAAGAATTATTGATACTATACAATACATGTTCATTGTTCCATCCCCTAATTTTACAGAGGAGGAAACTGGGGCTCAGGGTGTGGCCCTGACCGGGCTCAAATCCATTAGGGGTCAAGTCTGGACTAACTCCTCAGCCGTGAGAGCCCCCCTCAAATGGGGGCAACCGCCTTCAGCCCTGTAAACCAAAAGGGTGGACAGGAGTTCCCTAAGCCACACCCCCAAATCTGGGAGAGCTTACTGGTTTCTGGGGAGGAAGAACCCCAAGTGCATCCAAAGCAAAACCTGAACTAATGGTTGGACTGTGTCTCTCCAGCTCATCGGTAAAGACATCGAAGAGGCCATTGAAGCCGAGACGTCGGGAGATCTGCAGAAGGCCTACTTAACCCTCGGTGAGCAGAGCCAGGCGGGTCCCTGGCTTAGGTTGGGCTGCTGGCGACAGACTCCGGGACGGAGCTTTGTGCACAGGAAGCTTCCATAGGAGAGTCTGGGAACGACATCTCTACGCAGCACTCGGCAAGGGAGGGAATGGAGGTGATGCAGTTGCAACAGGGGCTTTGACGGGCCCCAGGGAGTCGTGAAGCTGGAAGGTCCAAAGGGGAGGCAAGGGAACCCCGCACACCAGGCAGCCGGCTGGTGGCAGCCCAGGAGCATTTGCAAGCTTAGGCAAGGGTGCTCCCTCCTTGGAGGACAATTCCTTGGAAGGCACTCAGCTGTGAGCAGCCAGCAGGCAACACTTGGACCGAATGCCTTTGTCCTGGAGAGGTCATCTGGGTACACTCCAGGGCACTCACGGCAGTCCCACTGCGACTGCGGGTCCCTGAGAGCATCTGTCAACAGCCCGGGACCATTGTTCAGCGTCAGGGAACGGTATGCAGTTCATACGACACCCCCCACCCCCCCAAAGCATCCGGGTTCTGGGTTCATGAACAAGTTGCTGCACATGCCTGATGGCTCGAGGGTGTCTTTTTCCATTTGGTCTCCCTTCAACCCTGGGAATGAATGAGGTCTGTTAAGAGGGTTGGGAGGGAGACCAGATCTTGCCCGTGCCAAGCAGGCACCAGCACCTTCTCTCCGGGGGCAGCCCAGAGGCAGGAAATAGCAGAGAGAGATGGGCACGGGGCTGGGGCTGGCGGGCTCCTCTCTCCTTTCTGCAAGCCCTGGAATGAAGGCATTGTCCATTGTCCGCCCTCCTGAGGCAAGGAGTCCAGGGCACCGTCCCAAATGGCAACGAAATGGAGAGGTGTTTCCCCAGAAGAGGAAGAACCGAGAAAGCAGCCCTGGAAGTTAAAAAATGTGCTCCGACTGCCAGACCTTCCTTCTCTCCTCTTCCTTTTCTTTTCTTTTCTTTTCTTTTCTTTTCTTTTCTTTTCTTTTCTTTTCTTTTTCCTTTCCTTTCCTTTCCTTTCCTTTTTCTCTCATACTCCCCCACCCCGCCCACTATTTTTTAAAATGTCAGCAATTGATTTTTTAAAAAATCCATCCTCATTCTGCATTCAGATGAGCAGGGTTTCCACTGTGATGTACAGAGGCCTAGAAGCCCTGACCTCTACTGAATGTACATGGCCGACTGCCCTTAGGACTCAAAGAACGAGTGTCTTAAGTAAGTGGAGAGACTTACTCATGGCCCAGCTGAGGGGCTCCAAACCCTTCATGTGCTTACGGTGCAGAGGATCAGGAAAACACCCCTTCAGTCAAAAGAGTAAGATTAATCTTTATGAGTATTCATTATTGATGAATGAAACCCTTATTAATATTAATGGTACTAAAACCATTCAATTCTTTAACACTTGCTTGGCACCTGCCTGGGCCAGGGCTCCTGCTAGATGTGGGGATCGGTGGTAAATAGGTCCATATTCTGATCTTAAGGAAGCTTACACCCATGGCAGATGCACACAAAGCAACCGAGTAGGCGACAGCAATAACAGATACAAACATAGCCCAAGCCAGGCAGGTCAGAGGTGGGAGAGGCTCAGCCCCTGTAGCTGGGAGCGTGAAACCAGCACGTAGGTGTCCTCCATTGCGGCAAACATAAAGGCGGCTGGGAAAGACCGCTAGCAGACATGACTTCATAACTATATTCTCTAGACCAGCTGTGGGCAAACTACGGCCGGCGGGCCGGATCTGCCCTGTTCGGCTATTCTATCCGGCCCACGGAGCCGAAAGAGCGGAGGGTTCTCTTGCTCTCCCCTCCGCTCCTTCACCAGCAGCCCAAGATGAGAGTGCCAGCATGGTCAGGTTGCTTTTGTTCCAGCCCTCCGGTCCAGTTTAAGAACCCATTGTGGCCCTTGAGTCAAAAAGTTTGCCCACCCCTGCTCTAGACAGTCCTCTCATCCCATACTCCCACCTAACTCATACAGATGCGGGTTTATGGCTAAAGTCAAGGAGGAGGGGCTGTGAGACCAAATGACTCCCCCGACTGTGTGAAAATCCAGTTTTCCGGGCCCACTGCAGGTTACCCACTTAGACCCTGCAGGAACGGAGCCTGGAAGCTACACTATGACAGGACCCCGAGGGCCTCGCTTATTCTCCCCGGAGTGCGAGAACACCTGCTGTGACATAAGAAGGAGCAGGAGGCAGCCTTGTGTGTGGCTGCCCAGCCTTTCTCTCATTATTCCCATATCTTTCCTAGCAAGCCCCATCCAAACTTCTGAGGGATCTCTGCTGCTGCTAAGGACAGAGGTTATGACCACGCATAGATTATCTACAGAAGAAAAACAGACTTTTCTCCCCAAAATATCAGGAAGACGGAATGCCAGGGGAGGAGACACCTGTGTAGAGCAAGTGGACATTAGGCAGACAGACATGTCACCATCAGTTAGTACACACAGGAGATGGTCTTTAGGAAGAGATTGTGAGGGCACTAGCTGAGAATGTCTGGGGATTGCAGAGTCCCAAACATGCTACTCCCCAAATTGACAGGTTCCCATCACAACCACCACCAATCCAGTAGCTTTTAGATCGTGCTCAAGCTGAAGAGGCCAGACACCTGGGTCTGGGTTTTTCTTGTCCATCGACACTCTCATGGCTGACACATGTCTTACAGAAGTAGCAGACCCCCCAACTTTGACTTTGCTTCCCTAATCCTGTTCCTCTCTCTTCCTCGTAAGCATCCAACACATGGGCAATGACCTAGAAAATGAGTTTCCATTAAGGGCATGTGAAGGTTGTGCATTACAAGCGTATGCTGAAGTTATTACTTGTTATCAATCACTAACATAAAAAATGTGACGTGTTCTAGGTAAATGTCAACAACCTAAAGAGGAAATGGCTCATTTCCCCCAAAGTGTTAGTCAATCAGGGCCCATAGGAGCCTGGGAGGAGGGGAGAAAAGAATGAGAGATTCCCCCAGAGGTGCCTCCTCTCTCCTGTTTGGTGAGTCAAACCCATGCCTCTTTAATGTGTGGGTCAGATCAAAGCTGGTGGATGGGCAGGGAGAGGGCCAGAAGAGAGCAACTAGCAGCATCCCAGGAAGGTGACCCTTAGGCAAGATCGAACATTTCATCAAGCCCACATCCCAGACCGCAAACTAAGAGGAGAGTGGAGAACCTGGAAAAGATCCAGAGGTGAGACTCATAGAACAAACCCAGGGAAGGAAAACAAAGGGAAGGAAGGTTGGTGAGCACAGGAAAGTAGGCTGCAGGCCAATTGAGGGAATCTCCAACATCATGAAGTTGTGTTACAGCAAGGTTGCCGGTCCATCTGTTTCCTCTCCGGACCCAACTCCAGTGTCAGAGATTTCAGAGATGGGAAGCTATTGCTGCTGGTGAGAAGCATGAACTCTGCAGGGAGAGCCTGAGCATGGCCAAGCGATCCTCCACCCGCGAAGGGTCTTCGGGGATCAGGGCGGGTGTTCTTATTTGTTAGGAGGGGTTTTGACTCGATTCTGGCTGAAGTATTCAGGTGCCCTGACCTGGGGAATTTTCCAGATCCCATGATATAACAAGATGGAGTTCGCTCCTTTCTAATATCTGCTTCACAATCCAGTTGCCTCCAAGTGACACTCTGGGCCATCTCTGTTCCTTCCATGTTATTCAACCAAATGTGACCGCCTCATGTTCTCCTTTCCCTCACCCGCCAGTGAGGTGTGCCCGCGACCTGGAGGGCTATTTTGCTGAGCGTCTGTACAAGTCCATGAAGGGTGTGGGGACCGATGAGGAGACGCTAATTCACATCTTTGTGACCAGGGCTGAGGTAAGACTCACTCGACTCCAAAGTAGCAGGCTGTGACTTCTCTTTTTGCCATTATGTCATCAATGAATAATTTTTACTAAGGGCCTATTTACAGAGAAAGTAAAACAAAGACATCCTTTGTGTTCCGGACTCTGAAAGACCTCGTGCTATGCCTCAACCTGTCTCTTTTTGTAAACATACAATAAGGACAGCCGCTTCTATTTCTGTCATCTGTGGCTCCAGAAAGCTTGTGTGGTGTGCAGAGGGGACCTGGCGGAGCTCTTCTGGGCAGTGCAGCCAGCCTTGGTTCCATTTCATGGAAGGCAAAACTGAGACACTGAAAGGTTAGCAATGGCCTACATCACCAGCAGCACAGACAATGAGCAAACGATTTCCTAACTCCTGAGCTAGGCCTTTATTTAATGTGCAGAAGCCCAATTTTGCACAAGAACACATCAATACAAGACAATGTTTCTCAACCTTTTTTAAATTATCAATCATCCCACTAAATTTGGACCCATTTTTTTCCTAATTGCTCCCCTTTCCCCCATCAAGTTATGTCAACACAGGTACACTGTATAATTGTTTATGCTCCATTTATAGATACTTTTACATAAAAAGATTGAGTTTTTTGCCCTGTAAGAACCACTTTTCACCCTGATAGGAATGATATTGTACCCCTTGAGAATGCATGAGGATAAGAAAGGAACAGAGAAAAGGACAGGAGGATGAGTAGCCCAAAGCTTGGGAGCAGCTGTCAAGATTCATAGCAAAGGCTTTGGAATATAGAGCCACACACAGAAGAAATGACAAAATAAAGGGAAATGCATTTCAGCTGCAGTAGAAGAAGCCTTGGAGAATGAAGTGTAACTGAGCACTTGAAAACCACAGACATCTTCCCTCAAAAAATTGTTAAATGGAGGGGGAAGGATACCAACCCAAATTCTGGCCCACAGCTTTTGACAAATAATACTTAACATCTAACCCTGTTGTTTTTAAGTATAGCTTAGCAACAAGACTGTTCTTTCGTTTTTATTTCTATTCCTGGAATTTCTCCTCCCCCTCTTTCTCCTCCTCCTCCTCCCCTATTCATAGTTTTCTTTCTCAAAGTCCATGCTTCTCTTTCCCCCTCATCCCCTTCTTCTGTCTCTCTGCCCCTCTCTAGCAGTCCTCATTCTCTCCTCATGGCTCTCTCTTTCCCTTACCTCTCCAGGTCTCTGTCTTCTCCGTGTCTCTGTCTCTTAGCAACTCAATCCCCCAACCAAAGACTTAAGGCACTCACAGGAGCAGGCAGGCAGAGACCAGGGCAGGGATTCTGCAAGACCTCAGGGGAACAATGGGTCCGGAGCTCCTCAGGGTCCCATGCCCACTCCAATACGGGCCATGGAGTGTTCATGCCCAGATGCTCAGCCTTCTCAGCACTGACCATGTGTCCTGGGTCATCTCCACTTGTGGACCAGCCCCTCAGAATGATTCAGGCCCTTGCCTGGCTGGTGTTTGCAATGATTAAGCATCCACCTACGAACCAGGAGGTCATGGTTCAATTTCCATTCAAGGCACATGCCTGGGTTGCAGGCCCAGTTCCCAGTAGGGGGCCTGCGGCCTGCAGGAGACAGTGGATGAATAATTCTCTCTCAACATTGATGTTTCTCTCTCTCTCTCTCTCTCTCTCTCTCTCTCTCTCTCTCTATATATATATATATATATATATATATATATATATTATATAGCCAAAAAGAATGCTTCAGGCCCAGCCAGATATAGTTAGCCAGAACCATTAACCCCCCCCCCCAAAAGCATCCTGGTAGAAGAAGAAAGCCACAGGGTGCCCTCAGCTCCCATTTTCTATCTCACCCCCAGCAAGCGGTGCACCAGCCAGGGGAGCAGGGAGACAGACACCACTGCCTGCTCCAGGCTCTCTGCTGCTCAGCACCCACTTCAAACAATTCCTCACTCACCCACCTTCTCCTCTTCTCATCTCTCTCTTGTTCAGCTCTCTAGCTGGGATAAGAGTCAAAAGAATCATAACTTGAGTGATGGTTTGTAGTCTGTCTAGAAAGCAAGATAGAATTTAAATTAAAAAGTTAAGGAATAAAACTCCTGCTTAAAGACAGTGCTGTGCTTCTTTTATGAGACTCACTGTGTTCCATCTGGAATTATGTCTTTTCTATGACAAGTGTTCTCTCCCTTCCTAGGTTGTAAGTCTTGAGAGCAGAACAACCTTTTAATTTGTTTTTCTTGAGTCCTCTCCCTACCTCTAGCACTTAGCTTTTCAAGCTTCAATGAATTAGATTCAAACTAAGTCCTACAAGTGGATTTGAATTTTGTTGACTGGCACCGATGCCCTTGTTGATCGGGGCACAAGAAGAAAAGAGGCTTCATGTCAAATCTCTTTCTTTTGTCCAGTGCTGCTGCCTAAGAATGAGTTATTTCTAAACAACTGTAAAAATTTCAAAAGAAAAGTAATATTTTGTAACATGTAAAAATCATATGAAATTCAAGTTGTAGTGTCCATGAAGTTTTACTGGAATATACACACATAGGCACCTCTGCAACCTTTGGGGAGCTGAACTCAAGTTTTCCCTTTCTTATCCACACAATGGGATGAAAAGCAGCCCCCCACTTCTAAAGGTTGTTTTGAGGCATAAATGAGCAAATGAGAATAACATGCTTAGCCTCGTGCTGCTGCATTTATGGTGAGCACGCTGTGAATGCTGTCTCCACTGCTCTTGTCTTCCCTCCTACAGGTTGACCTTCAGGGGATAAAAGCTAAGTTCCAAGAGAAGTATCAGAAGTCCCTCTCTGACATGGTTCGCTCGGATACCTCTGGGGACTTCCGGAAACTGCTGGTCGCCCTCTTGCACTGAACCAAGCCAGAGCGGCAGGAGCACAGGGAGGAACCATCTTCGTCAAGAGCCTGTTCCAAACAAGATTTGCAAATGTGACTCCAGCTCGAAAAGCCTTCGGGAATCCTGGTTTATTTTCTTGGCAGCTTCAGCAGTGCAGCCAGGCCAGGCTGTTTAAGTCAAAGACAGCAGCCTCGAGATGCTTGGGCAGGTCGCTCTTGAACGCCAGCTTAGCAAGTGTCTGGGCTGCCTCTTTACTTTCCTTAGCATGGTGACTGAACGCTTTACACACACAAATGAAATCAGCAGTTGATGAAAAATACTATCCATTTGTGGTGATAAAAAAATTTTTTAGAAGACCATATATCACACAAGGGATGTGTGTGTGTGTTCTGGGTAAAGATTGAATGATTAAGGTACAGGGAAGACAAATTAGTCAGTTCATTAATTTTCCTTCTGTGTGTTCAATTTTAAAGCCTCAATGTTAATTAAAGTTGTGGATTATGCTTCCATCAGCTGCTTTTACAAAGTCTGGGTTGATTAGTGTTGGCTCTTGTCCTAGAAATATGTGCCTCGTGAAACTGAAACGTATTTGGGAAATGCAAACAGTTTTATTTATTACTAATCACCAAGGATAGTTATCAAGGCCAAGCAGCAAGGAAACGATTGACTTGCCTATGGGAAATATAGCTAGAGGTAAAACCTACTAAACTGTTCCCTGTTTTAAATGGGTTTTCTTGCTTCTGTAGACATTTGAGCCACTTGAGTCTTCCATCGGATCTTCAAATACAATTAGGCTGGGCACAGTGCCAATAGGATTGAGGTCAATGAGCTGATGCTTAAATGGATTGGTTCCGCACCAATAGCATCTCTGTTCCAAGACGTTTGTCTCACGTGGCTACATGTTGCTAAACACAGAGGGGCCTGTCAAGAGAACACGGACACTTTGACCCAACAATTATAGTTATCATTCATTGGGTGAGTGTTTGTGTCTGGCACTGCTAAGTAGCATACTTTCATACGTAATCTTCTCAATAGTCCTATGAAGTTAAAAATCACCACTACTTATCAGTTGAGGAACCTGAGACATTAAATAACCTGGCTAACTTCATTTGCAAGTGATAGAGTTTGGGTTTTAATTCAGGGCTGGTTGAGTCGAGAAATCATACGACTAATGGCCTTTCTTGGAAAAATAACACAAAGTAATGGGTCTGTATTCATTCACCTGTTTAATTCCCTTCTACCTTCCAATCGTTATGCTGGGCTCTGGGGATACAACGGTAAGTAAGTAGAACACTAGCCATGCCTTGGGCAGTTCATTCCTGGGTCAGTAATAGAGACAGATGCCTCCAATATTCAACAGAATTCTGTAAGTACATGAATACAGGCATGTAAAACTCTCTACCCATGACCAAGAAGAGGGGACAGGCAGCTCTGCCTGGGGTAACTTGGGAACGCTTCAAAAAGATACACTTGTGTTGGGTTTTGAAGAACGTATAGAAGGTCCCCAGAGAAACAGAGGCTCAGAAGCATCAAGGAACTCAATTGTTCAGGAGGCAATGATATCCTTTCTCCTGAGGCATGCATATGGTGAAAGGAAGGAGAGGGTTGGGGAGGCAACAATGCAGCTACCAGAGAGTTTTCTTGAATCCCATTAGCAATGGTTTTGCCTGCCAAGTGTGGGCCTGGGCTTTGGGGCAATGGTGATGTTTAAGTGAGGAACATTGGGCTTTGGGAAATCACTTTGGTTGTGTGATCAACAATGCACAGCAGATAGCCATGTCACGGTGTGTCTTTCTAGTGGCTATAACATGGTGATGAACGAATTATGAAGTTATGTTCACACTCATGTTCTCAATATACTGAGCAATGTGTCTCTGCCCCGCAGACGGAATCTGGCTTCTCCAATAGCAAGACACCAATGCTCAGGATTCCTCCAGGCTACAACAAACTGTCTCACACTGCATTACAGCCAATAAAAATGCCTCAGATAAGCTCCAAGAAACTAGATAAGCCGAGAAATGAGGGTGCCATAAAACTAGATGTGGTATTCAGCTCTCTATATCAACAAGCGAGAGCTGCCACGTTCAATTTAGAGAGATCAGAGAGAAGTCCAGGCTGCATGGTTATGCCACTGGAATTTCTTGCATGACCAGACCATAGGATGCAGACCAGAATGTTGGGAGACATAAGGTCAGGAGAAAGAAAAGAAGTGGCCAGGGGGAATATTTCAAAATACACTTTAAATTTTTTTTTTGGTCTTATTTCTGTAAATTTTAGATTTACAGAAACATTGTAATGGCATCACAGGGAGTTTTCTATATACTTTACTCCCAGTTTCCCTAACATTAATATGGTACATTTGTCACGACTTATGAATTAATGATGATAGATTATAATTGCGTAAAGCCCATGCTTTATTTGCATTTCCCTGGTTTTTACCTAACGTTTTTCTGTTCCAGGTTCCCATTAGAATATCATATTACCTTTAGTTGTAATGTCTCTTTAGGCTCCTCTGGACTGTAACACTTTCACAGACTTTCCTTGCTTTTGTTGACCTGGGCAAGTTTTCTGGGAAATGTCCTTTAGTTTGGATCTGCATAATGTTTTCCTCACGGTTAGACTGGGGTTATGGGTTTGGGGGAGGAAGACCCCAGAGGTGAAGTGCCATTCCCATCATATCAAGGGGACATGCTATTAACATGACCTATACTGTCGATGTGGATAGCCTGGCACAGGCAGTGTTGGTCAGGATCTCCACTGGACTCATTAAAAGGAAGTCACTGTACTCTTTCCACACTTCAGAGTTGGGGAGTTATGGTCTACTTCCGTGAGTGGGGAATTTTACATAAATTATTTTGGCTTCTTCTGTATAGCAGGTGTGCCTGTTCTTCCATTACTCATTCACTCAATAATTTATTTATACCAATATAGATTTTTCACTTTGGATTTAATCCAATACTATATTATTTATTTTGTTGCTCAAATTGTTCCAGCTTTGTCTATTGATAGTTTTTACAGTTGGCTCCTGCCTCCCTTTGACACACCCCTTCACTTGGCTTTTAATTTCTGGCACTATAAGATGTTCCAGGCCCATCTTGAACATTCTCTTCCCAAGTCCTACAATCTGCCATTTGTCCACAGTGCCCTGGTTCCTTTTATTGGATAACGGTATTAGAAACCAAGGTCTGCATACTGGGTGTGCTCATTGGTACTGAGGAGTCATTGCTTCTAGGCCCATTCAGTGGACAGAACTAGGAAATACAGGTGTGTCTACTAAGCCATGGATCACATATCTATATTTATAGATATACTAGAGGCCTGGTGCATGAAATTCATGCATGGGTAGGGGTGTGGGTCCCCTCAGCCCAGCCTGCACCCTCTCCAATCCAGGACCCCTCGGGGGATAACTGACTGCCGGTTTAGGCCTGATCCGGCGGTAGGACATCCCTCTCACAAATCAGAACCACTGACTCCTAACTGCTCACCAGCCTGCCTGATCATCCCCAACGGCCACCCCTTCCACCAACCTGGTTGCCTCTTACTGCTCCCTCTGCCAGCCTGGTCATCCCCAACTACCCCCACCTCCACCGGCCTGGTTGCCTGTAACTCCCTCCCCACCAACTTGGTCACCCCTTACTGTCTCTTCCCACCCTCCTCCCCGCCGGCCTGGTCTCTCCATGCATCCTGCTGCTCGGTCGTTTGGTTGCCCCTCACTAACCCCCCTGCTGACCTGTCGCCCCACACAGCCTGCTGCTCGGTCATTTGGTCCCTCCTCACTAACCCCTGCCAGGCTAGTTGCCCCACGCAGCCTTTTCAGTCGTCTGTTCAGTTACGATGGTCACTTAGGCATATATATATAGACAAATTACATAGATAAAGTTGTAGATGTGGGAATAGATGTAAGTATAGATATATGAATAGACCCATTTGAATCTACATTAAGTTAGACATGAGTTCATATGATATCTTCAAGTTTCATCCAGTACCACCTGATTCCTGCTAGAAGGGGGTTTTGACTTCTTGAAAACAGCAAAAAGAGGCAAGATAGTAGAAGGAAAGCTCCTGGCAAAAGGAGCCATGGGAAGAATCAAAGCAAGACACACAGTGCCTGTATGTGCCACAGGGTACATTTCCATTTTGAATGGCAGATCTTGTTCTGGGTCTGGGGAGAAGGGGCAGGCCACGATTGAGTGGTTCTCAGACCTCCACTACCTAGCACCCAAGGAACTGGCCTTAGGTTTCAAAAAGAATGCACTGCCAAAACCGGTTTGGCTCAGTGGATAGAGCGTCGGACTGTGGACTGGAAGGTCCCGGGTTCGATTCCTGTCAAGGGCATGTACCTTGGTTGTGGGCACATCCCCGGGGGCGGGGGGGGGGAGGAAGCTGGTCAATGATTCTCTCCCATTGATGTTTCTAACTCTCTATCCCTCTCTCAAAAAAAAAAAGAATGCACCATGAGGTCTTTGTGACTAAACCAGAAATACTGATGTCTTTAGTTCCTAAGATAACCAACTTTCAGAGAGCTCAAAATATGTTTAGCCAAGACTGATACCATGTAAGGGAAGATAAAACAAAGACCACCTTCAGTGTCAGACTCAAGACAGTGGGTTTTCATGTCAGTCTCTTCCTGTTCATGTTTTTTGGTCCCTCATGTCACTTCAGCATTGCTTAGAACAATAATATATCAGGACAAAAGAGGCCTGAGGCACTTTTAGACTAAAAGAAAAAAAACATTGGTTTTGAATCATTTCTGACTATGAATAATGTGGACCCAGATAATATGACTCACAAACCAAAATGAACACACTAATTGGCTAAACTCTGTACCCAACCCAAGTATTAACTTTTTTTTTTTTCAATCAAAGCGGTTGTTTTTAAAATCCTACTGAACCAATTCAAATCAGAACCAGTCTTTGGAAAAGGTTGAGCCATAAGAAAAAATAGTCAGAAAAGCAAAATCATTTCCACACAAGTATTGCATTCACTTCAAGTGTCTGGCACATGCAAATATGCATTGTGTATGTATTTCTATTAGTAGGACCACTTTTAATGGAATTTATTTAACCCACTTGACACATTAACCACCATGCCCAATCCTCTCTACAGATGCCCTGAAAGCTGAAGTGTGATGTGAGACAGGGTAGGAAGTCCTCTCTCTCCTGGTAACTCATGCATTTTGCAAGAGTGCATTGTATTTATTCCCAAATCTGTACTCACTATTGTAATTACATAATTTATTAAATATTAAACAAACATTAACCATAAATGCAAAACAAAGACTTCTTGTTTTTATGAAAGCTAAATTGAATACCCCAGGAAGACCAGATAAAGAAGTGCTACATTTGAAATAAGGATAGCCCAGCCAGTGTGGCTCGAGGGTTGAGCATCAAACTATGAATCAAGAGGTCACAGTTCAATTCCCAGTCAGGGCACATAACCGGGTTGCAGGCCGACCCCAATAGAAGGCATGCAGGAGGTAGTCAATCAATGATTCTCTTTCATCATTGATATTTCTACCCCTCTCTCCCTCTCTCTTTCTCTCTGAAATTATATATATATATAGATATAGATATAGATATAGATATAGATATAGATATATATACACACACATACATATATTGTCTTCACCATCTGAAATCACTCTACTTGTTTACTAATCCATCGTCTATCCCACCCCACCATTAGGATGTAAATGCTAGGAGGTCAAGGACTTTCTCTCCATTGTTCACCACTGTCGCCCCAATGCCTAGAACAATGCCTGGTACTTACCGTGTTTCCCCGAAAATAAGACATCCTCCGAAAATAAGACCTACTTACAGGTTTCCTTCTGAGTGAAATATAAGGCATCCGCCCAAAATAAGGACCCCAGGTTCTGTCTCAGAATGAAAATTAATTTACCGTAAACTGGTCGCTAGGGCCGCCCCTACTGGTCTATCAACCAGTGACGTTATGCCGAGTCCTGATGTCACTGCTGTGTGAATGGAGAGAAATCAGCATGGAAACTTTGTGAAACCTAAACTGCAAGAAGCTCTGACTTGGGTGAAGAATTCATGGGAGAAAATCACTGACAGTTGCATTGCAAATGCACTGGGAGCAGGCTACCTTGATAAGAAGTACTCATTTAAAGACAGTGCTATTGCTAAACATGAGAGATTTGGTCCACTAATTCTGAAAGAAATGGAATCACAAGAAATTCACCAGGAAATTCAGGACTTGGATTGTTATGATGATGTTCCAGAAGATGATGACATAATTGTCATTGAATAAATGAGTAAATTCTTGATACTGTAGGATTCACAGTTTGTCTGGTTTGTGTTGACAACTACCATACTACCGTACCGTATACAGGTAATAAATTTCCTTTATTTTCATTTAACAATAAATGTGTACTGTATTCTTCTTCATGGAAAAATAAGACATCCCCTGAAAATAAGACCTAGCACATCTTTGGGAGCAAAAATTAATATAAGACACTGTCTTATTTTTGGGGAAACAAGGTAGTAGATGCTCAAAAAAATGTAGTTGGCTAGATGAATACATCTCACAATTTCCTTCTTCCTCTTCTCAAGCCAATTTTATCCTTTGACTTCCACTTGTCCTTTCAGTCTTAGTTCGAGCATCACGATCTCACCTTGCCTGCCCCTACCCCCATGTAGCTAGTCACTTCCTCTGTGCTCTTCCCTTTACACAATTTCTTCATAGACCTTACTATATTATTTTTCACTATTCTCTTTATTAATATACCCAACTAGACTGGGAGCTCTGTGGGACCAAGGACCCCATCTTACTCAGCCTTCCAGCCCTAGCACACAGAGCACTTTTCTATATCTGACCACCTTGGCTTCCTTGACCACTAGATAATAAATAGTCTTTCCCTTCACCCCCTTCTCAATCATAGTGCTGCCTTTACAGCACTTATTATGATCTCACACCAACTCATCCCTATTTATTGATTTATTTGTGCTGCTTACCTATTGTCTGACATCCTCCTGGACCTTAGTGTCTGACACATAGTAGGTGCTAAATAAAGATTTTTTAGAAGTGACTCATTCAACGTTTTTGTTAAATGGAGGACTAATTAATTGATTAACTCTCATGGTACCCAAAGATTAAGGAGATTCAATGTTATGTTTACAGCCATTATTCATAGTTTCCAAAACAAGGCACATGGATATGATTTGTGAAAATCACTTTCTGAAGGAAATGCTGGGGGTGGAGAGGAGAGGAAGAGGGCAAGTAGAGATTTGGCTAATGAGCAAAATAGGGCTTGAACTGCTCCGGGGCATCCATCACCTAAATTACTGATTGGCTGCCTCTTGTTTGGCATTGAGAACCCAGATGGGAGCAGCAGGTCTCTCTGCAGCTCCAGTAATTCTACTCCAATTAGCGCAATTAGAAACAGGCCTACAGATAATTGCCCAGATGTTCTGCTTCATCAGAGGTCACATTGCACATGCAGCCCAAGAAGATAAACATCGATATCGGCATACAGAGGATGGGGAGGAAGGATGACACTCAGCAACATGGTTTCAAGTTCTGAGAATTCAGGTGCAAGTTTCAAGGGTAAAGGATCTTCCACAGCCATTTCCAAGAAGGAGACCTCAGATCACCTACCTTCTCCGGCCTCTTCAGCCTGGTCCAACTGGGGAGCAGGGACATGAGATCTGCTGGCAATGGTGGGAGCTTGGCATCCTCCGTGTGACGTAAATAATACCAACCACAGTAAGTCACTCTAGGTCCACAGCATCGCTGAGGACATGGTAAACAGAAGCTGGGGGGATGTGACAGCCACAAGGGCAGTAAGAGTAGAGGCTGGGACCGAGCCAGCTGATGGGGCCAGCAGAAGAGAGGCCAGCTCAGGGCTGCCAGACCCCAAAATAACATTTCTGGATGGCATGAGAGGCCTGGCCAGAACTGGTCCACCCGAGGGGAGGGATCTGTACAGCTAATTCCAAACAGGTTATCAAATATAGAAACGCACCGGAGGACTTAGCTGGCTGCTCTTCACCCCTGGGCAGGGTGTGAGGCAGATCGGGGGGAAAGTGATTGGTGTCTACTTTCTCTCTTACAGTGAGAAACATAGGCCGGTTAATCACGCCTGGAGTCCATAAGAGACGCCAGTGGTGTCTAGCACGGAGGTTCCCACCCTCGGTTGCAGAGCTTACAGAATTTCCCCGGAGACTTGGATTTTATTGGCCTTCCCTGGAGTACAGCCCGGGAATTAGGAAATTCTCGATTTCCCCCAGGGGCTCGAATGTGAAGCCAGGGTGGGAACCAGTGCCCTGACACAGCTACAGGTTGAGGAGGCTCCAAAACCCAGGCTCCATTTTCACCCAGCGACAGGTCCCAAACCTCCCATCACGCCCCCCCCCCCCCGACTCATTTGAAGCAAAGAGAAAAGAAGGACCAGTCACTGACTCTCGTCACAGAAGGGTCGCTCTGGGGATATACAGTATATACAGTATACCTCTGCATGGCTTTTACTGAAGCCCTCTTACTTTTCTATAAAATCCTGATCTTTAGGTTAACACCCGAGGCCCTATCTACCTGCTTATATGTTCCTCCAACAAATATTCATTGAGCACCTACTATGGGCTCCAGGTTCTTGTTCTCATGAGGCTTTCCTTCTCTTGGGGAGACAGAGAATAAACAGCGAAACATTATAAATAGGATATATTTTTAAGTGTAATAAAAAAAATAAAACAGGGTGGTGATACTGCATGGAGAGACAGGTGGAGGGATGCAAAGTATGTTTGGTGGTCAAGGAAATGTTCTGAACTCTGAGAAGCCAGCCACATGAATATTGAAGAGAGCAGCATTCCAGGAAGTGCAAAGTCCCCAGCTGCTGTTCTGCTATCACCAGCTCCTCCACTTCTGCACTTTGTCCCATGAGCAGTGCCATCTTCCAATCCAAATCTATTACTTTTCAAGAACCCCCTCTTCCAAGGACCTTCCCATGGCCCAGCCCCTCCTCATTCTGACCACTCTTCATCTCAAAAGTGTGTGAATGCCCTTGGTAAACCCCAACAGGTCTAAAAGCATGTGACATGATTGTTACTATTCACTCTTCTTTAGCATCGTGCCTGAATTTGTACTGAAACATCACACACTAATTCTATTGTCTTGTTGTTTCACCCAGACTCAACTGGTCTCCTCCCATCGGGTATCATTCATTGGTCCTTCAGGGCACAGATTGGGGTATCTGTTTCTTTGGTACCCCAGTTGCTCCTAGAACAGAGCTAGGCATTCATCCATAGCCCTTGACTGGAGCTGTTTATTGGAGTTGACTAGCTTGCCAAGTAAATGTTTGTTTCAATAAAAGAATTAATTAGTAAGCCTCACCTCAAAACCACACGCCCTTCATTCTATTTTGCACTAGCATTACCTCCATTGTATAGACGAGGAAACCAAGGCACAGAGAGATTAGGTAACTTGCCCAGGGCACACAGCCAGGAAGTGGCAGAGCTGGGATTTAAACCCAGGTCTGTCTGGTATTCGATGAGGTACCACACTGCATGGCATGGCCCCATGAAGAAGGAAGGTCAGCAGGCCCTTTCTCAGTTTTTCTATAAAGAAACTATAACTCATAAAATAATTAACAGAGCCCCAGGTTCATAGATTTAGTGCCAAATACAAGGCAGGTATCCATGGTTGAGGATGCTAAGGCCTCTGGGCTCTCTGCTTCGTCACGTCCCTTTCATAAAGGTCAAAATTCCAGGCGGGATTCAGCCAAAGTATCAGGTCATCACTGTGCCCTCTAATGAATTTAAGTGCTGTCAGGCAGCTGCTAACTATAGGTGGCAATGTCTAATGAAATGGCAAATGGCAGGGAACCAGAGCACATTCTTTTACCTTAAATTATGTTTTATTTCTGCCTTTCTTTTATCTCCGGGTCAAGTCACCCAGCTTCATTGGTAGCACGGGTTTATAGGGGTTACCAGATTTAGCAAATAAAAATCCAGGATACACCCTGAAATATGGATTTCATATACTGAGAAAATATTTCAGCATGGATATGTCTCGTGCAATATTTGGAGCATATTTATACTGAAGACCCGAGCTGAATGGCACCTGCCTCACAAGGTTACCCTGAGGGTTATGCCACAGGCCTAAAGGAACAGCTCTGAGGTACCTGACCAGGAAGTGGTCTATTCAAAGACTGCTTTTCTTCCTTTGTGTAACAGTTGGGATGGACAACCTGGCCTTCAGACAGAAAAGAGCCATTCTGGATTATTGACTCCTGGTTTCTTTCATAAGCAAATTGACCTGTGGGGGGGAGGGTGTAGGGGGGGAGGGAGCCTGGCTTTCCTTCAGCTCTCTCCTTGCCCCAAGAAAGGGAAAAGGCTGGAACCAGTTAAGTCCAGAAGAGTGCCTCCTGAGCTGTGATAATAGAAGAGATAACAGGATATTGGTTTTGTAAACAGAAATAAATTGGCTGAGCAAGAGGAGAAAATGAGATGGGGAGATAGCGGGGGAGCAGCAGGGGAACACAGCCTAGGGAGTGACCACAGGCAGAACGTTCACGGGAAAAGGTCCAGTGGGAAAGGTCTGTTCCGCCTAAACCACAACATCTGAGCCCCTTGTGCGAGGCTCTGGAAGGAAATGTTTTCCAAAGGTTCTCGTGCAACCTCAGGCCCCGCTGTGAAGCAAGCAGGTTTGTCTTTGACACCCTTTCCTCTGCCCGTTCAGCGGTGACACCAAGTCTGACCTTCTCTCGGCCCAGCAATCCCTCAACATCCCAGAGACAGTGTTCTAAGAAAAGCACCACCTGCCCTGGCTGGTGTGGCTCCATTGGCTGGGCATCGTCCTATGTACTGAAAGGTCACTGGTTTGATGCCGGATCAGGGCACATGCCCCGGTTTCAGGCTTGGTTCCCAGGAGGGGGCATGCAGGAGGCAGCTGGTTGATGATTCTCTCTCATCATTGTTTCCCTCGATATATCCCTCTCCCTTCCTCTCTCTCTAAAAATCAATAAAATTCTTTAAAAATAAATAAATAAAAGAAGTGCACCACCTTAATACACCACCGCCATCCCAGGTTTGGTGTTGCTCTATTTACCCAAGGTGCCCCTCCTCAGACTCCAATAGCTTATCTGACAAAATAATCACAGGACTGGCACAGTCTTTCTCGGCATAATTTACATTTTTATGACGCGTTCTGGA
Source organism: Vespertilio murinus (assembly GCA_963924515.1). NCBI lineage: Eukaryota > Metazoa > Chordata > Mammalia > Chiroptera > Vespertilionidae > Vespertilio > Vespertilio murinus. Next base: position 40,822,540 of record OZ004717.1, on the reverse strand, counting down.
CAACCTTTCCTCCTTCTCCCCCGTCCTTTCCTCCCCATTGTTATCTACGTCATTATCTGCTCTAACTGGGGAAGGAGGAGCTTTTCAGTTAGAAGAGAGGACTAGGATATGTTCCGATAAAAATGAGATCTTTGTGTGTCTCTCCAAATGCATTCCATGAGCAGAGGATACAATAGGTGTGTAGAAGATGGTCAATAATTTTATGTTGGGATGAAATAATGAGTTGGTATGCGCTGGTGGATCTCCTAATTTTTTTTTTAAAAAAAAGATCATCCTTGTTACTATTTTATACAACCATTTCTGGACAGTAGAACATTCAGTGACACCTGGAATGTCAGTTGTTATCAGTTTGCCACTCCCCCACCTCCATTGTATAATGTTCTACTTTGGGAGCCACAAACCAAGTTTTCCTCCGGGCACTTGTGTTGAAGAAAATTCTGGAGGTGACAATAGGAATAATGTGCACATCTCCTGGGTGGAAAGGCAGTTTCTGGTTGCTATAATTACGACCAATATTGTGCAACGCCTTTGGACAACTGACAATGCACTAGGTGTTACGAAGAGTTTAAATAGTAGACTCCCCAACCTCCAGCTCATGTCTGAAACGCTATGGCCTGTGCTGGCCTGCCCGTTGGAATGGAAAACACAAGAGAATACTTCCTATTTCCTTACCCAAAGCCCCGGAGACTTGGGCACGCTTCCCTAGGAATGGGGGTTACCAAATCAACCATGATTGTCTTGGCCCAGTCTTTTTTTTTTTTTTTTTTTTTGCCTTTTGCCTTTTGCCTTTTGATTATTCAGATGTAGAAGAAAGAAAGGGATGGCAAGGGAAGCCTTTATCCAAGAGGCCTCTGAATCCCTGGCAGGTCTGAGGACTGAACTTCACTAATAAGGTGTGAAGCTAATACAGTGTCTCCTTAGTAGCATTTATTTCTCACCAAAAAGTGATTTATAAGGAAAGATGAGTACTCACCACACCTCAGAATATTAGGACTGATTATAACCCATTACGAGAATCAACCTAATATCAGAAGCAGATACAATTGGTTAGAAAGAAATAGCGAGTGGCCTATTCATGTTTTACCTCATTGGAAGAGAGGAGATCTAGTTCTTGGAAAGTCAGTAAGGAGAGAGTTCATTTCTTCTACACTCCTGCTTCTTGACTCAAAGACCCAGCTAATAAACCACTCTTAAAGTTGGCCATCCATCCTCTATTACATGGGTGATACCTTTTGAAGCAGCCGGAGTACAGTTTTATACACACATATGCACCCCACGCAGTCTTAGCATATCCTTTTAGAGAATGCAGCTCTGAAGCAAACACAGGGGAAAATGTGAAAGATTGAGGAACATCCTTGCCAGGGTCACTGTGGATCCTGAGAGTAAAATGGAGTCATCATAAACAAGTTTAGAAAGCTGTGGGGAAGATCCTGTTAGGGGCATTTGTTAGATAGTTTTTCATGCATTGGAGACAGAAGGAAAGTACACCTTCATTCTGCAGAGCTAAGCTTCATGGATGCCACAGGACCCCTGGGAATGGAGCTAGGAAGTGGGAAAAGCAGTCAACCATCCCTTCAACTGTAGATGTAAGAAGGATATTCAATAGCACCCCAAGGGATAGTTAGTGGTTCCTAAGGCATGCTATACTGTCTGTTGGTTGGGCATCATTGGGGCTGCATAAATCTTTCACACAAAGATAAATAAATAAAGAGCCAGACTATGGGAAAATACTCCAGAAGAAAACTTCAAAAACTTCAGTATCAATAGAAAAATACACACACACACACACACACACACACACACACACACGGGCAGCAGTCGCCAACCAGTGATGGTGGTCCACGAGGTCTGAAAGTTTGGCAAATGCTGTACTAGAGGCCCAGTGCACAAAATTCATAACAGGTACGGTCCCTAGGCCTGGCCAGCAATCAAGGCTGATCAGGGCCTTCCTACCCCACCTGCTGCTGGCTGCTGGCTGGGGCCTTCCTTCATTCCACACCACTCCCTACTCCTTCATTCCATACCGCCCCCTGGTGGTCAGTGCATGTCATAGTGGGCGATAGAACTCCTGGTAGGTGGAACAAGGAGACAATTTGCATATTAGGCGTTTATTATATAGGATGCGTGTGTGTGTGTGTGTGTGTGTATGTGTGTGTGTGTGTGTGTTTGTGTGTGTGTGTGTGTGTGTGTGTGTGTGTGTAGTTAGTTTTAGTTTTAGAGAGAAAGGAAGAGAGAGGGATAGAGAGATAGAAACACATTGATAAGAGAGACATCATTCAGCTGCCTCCTGCATTCCTTCTACTGGGGATTGAGCCCACAACCCAGGCATGTGCCCTGATGGGGAATTGAATCATGGACCTCTTTATTCATGGATCAGTCCTCAACCACTGAGCACACCAGCCAGGCAAAAGACATTACTTTTATAAAATAAGCAGAAATCCCTAGAAATCAAACTGAGACAGAAAGAGAGCTAGCTGAATTGTGGAATTATTTCAAAGGAATAAAAATGCAATAACATATTTCAAATATTCATTGGTAGCAGCAAAAAAGAAACCTAACCCTATGGAAAGGGTAAATGATGTAAAGGGTAAATTTGGGATGATGTTCTAGTATGCAGGAGGAAAGGATAAGCAAGTAAATATTTAAAAAGAGATAATGATTTAGAAGAGGAGGCCAAATTAAATATATATAGAGAGAACTACAATTAAGGTAATAATCAAAGATACAGCTGAACCGGTTTGGCTCAGTGGTAGAGCGTTGGTCTGCGGACTGAGGGGTCCCGGGTTCGATTCCGGTGAAGGGCATGTACATTGGTTGCGGGCACATCCCTGGTGGGGGGTGTGCAAGAGGCGACTGGTCGATGTTTCTCTCTCATCGACGTTTCTAACTCTCTATCTCTCTCCCTTCCTCTCTGTAAAATATCAATAAAATATATATTTTTTTTAAAAAGATACAATTGAAGAAAATTTTCTTAGGCTGAGTAAAGGTCCAAGTTAACAAATCAATAGCTATGTTTTACAGGCAAAATTTAATTTTTAAAAAAGAGCAGATACCTGGATGTATCCTGGCAATGTTTTTTAATTAATGGAAAAAATAATTTTGCCTTAGCTGGTTTGGGTCAGTGGATAGAGTGTTGGCCTGTAGACTGAAAGGTCCCAGGTTCAGTTCAGGTCAAGAGCACATGCCTGGGTTGTGGACTTGATCCCCAATAGGGGGCATGCAGGAGGCTGTCAATCAATTATTCTCTATCATCATTGATGTTTCTATCTCTCCCTCTCTGAAATCAATAAAAATATATTTTTAAAAAGAAAAAATAATTTTAAGAATTAAAAAGACGTAAATCAGTCAATTCTTAAACTTCTCTGTAGCACTGCAGTTTTTCCAGAATAATGCGGGCGATTTTCAGAAAATTTTGGGGAAAAAATGTATTTATTATTTTAACTAAGATATAATTGACATATTACTTTATATTAGTTTTACATAAACAACATTATTTGATAATTGTACATATTGCTAAGAAGTCTAGTCCAAAATAAGTCTAGTTAGCATCTATCACCCTACCGTTATAACATTTTCTTTGATGATGAGAACTTTTAAGATCTGCTCTTTTAGTGACTTTAGTAGTATTATTAACTATAGTCACCATGCTGTACATCACATGCCCTTTACTTATTTATAATTGCAAGTTTATAATAAAAAATAATTTGATCCCTAAACTATTGTACCCAGCCACGCTGTTGTTTGTAGATGGTAGGGGGAAAAAAGAGAATCTTGGGTAAGGAAGGATTCAGAAAAATGTACCTTTCCCCTATTCTTCCTAACAAAATATTATGAGTAAAGGAACTTTAGTTAATCAAAAGATGGGTCAGAGTTAAGCACATAAGAATGAGGAAGTTCTGGCATAACAGAACTGGCAGTGAAAATGTAAATCAGCAGAGTAGGGAGCTAAGTTTAAATAATAGTTGTAAATATGATGCAAATAGCAAAAGCAAAATGTCATTCTTTAAAGATAAGATACAATATGTAAAATGATTTAATGACAACAAACGGAGCCTAAATTCCAGGTTATCTTAACAAAAACTAGGGATAAAGAATTAAAAAGTATTTCAGATTCTGCTTTCTACCTATCAGAAAGTCGGAAAATATTTAACTTTTATTTTTTATCATTTGAAAAACATAGATTAAAAATGTGTCATAAAAGCTTAAAACAAAGCCACTAGTAAAATATATACTATAAAGTCTGGAAAAGGCAAAGTAAGCAAATAGTGTCCAGTGTCAATCTCTGTCAACAAATTCCACTCTGTGCCTCTCCTAACATGGGGCAGGAGTGTAGACTTATTCCTTCCCCCCTCAAGGAGCTGCAATACAGGAGAGAGAGAGAGAAAGACAAAAACACACGACTAAAACTCAGCCTGATATGAGAGTTTTCCAAAGATGCATGTATAAGGTTCTGTTTCTAGAGGACTTAGAATTCATGGAGGGACAGGGGTGATAAGGGAACAAGGGAGACTGAGAAAGGCATCCCTTCATAACATTTAGGTCACTTAAATTATTTGTCTATTTCCCTACTTCCCTTATGGTAAGTATCACAAGGCAAGGGACCTTGTCTTATTCAATGGATGGATGGATAGATGGATGGCTGAGTGGGTGGATGGATGGATGGAACCTTAGTTAATTAGGCCCTTACCTTGCTCAATTCACATTTCCCCAAGGGATTCTAATTAATGCTACGTCTGGGAGTAAAGTTCACCCTCTCAAAATACATCTCTCTGTAGGCCATCCACCTTCTATACTCCAGCATAAAATTGCCAAACCATGCCTCAGTGGCTTGGAGGGAGGAAATTCCTGCCTAAAGGCCTACTTCACCATCAGGAGGAGCAGGGAAGCCAAGCAGTGTATCATTCTTGGTGACCTGAAGTGTTAGAATGGGAGAGCAAGAATGCATCTTTGGTGCATGTATTATTTTTTTCCTTCCCAATTTGATTTAGGGCCCAGAAAGCTAATCTGTGGCATAAACAATGTTCTCAGGGAGGAAGGGGGCCTGACAGCAGGTTGTAGACCAACAACCCACAAACAGTCCCGTTGCTATCTCTGTTGGTCTTTATTCCCCTTGCCCTCCCTAGGGGGTAAAATATGAAGACATCGTGCTGTCATTTGCAATACTGGCCTAGTAAACACAGGGTTAGGCTTTTAGTTCTCAGAGCACGGTCGTCATGGCAACACCAAAATCAAGGAGTAGGCCGCCTTTCCGCCATTGTCTGAAGTACAAAGTCCTTGCTCAGCTTTGCATAAGCTGGTCAAAAAACACACCCATTATTTGTCCACCATCCAGAACTGAAATATCATTGCTGACATGATATTTCACATAAGGAACTGTTTGAAATTGAAATTGAAATTGGGTCTCAAAAGAACTGGTAGCCCAGAAAGAAACTCTATAGACTGATCCATATGCCTTTCAGCATAACGATTATTGCTTGTCTCATTTTTTATTCTTATATTTCCAGTAGGACATGATCTCACTCATCTAGGGGAAATGGTGAACAACATAGACTGATGAACAAGAACAGATCCAGAGATAAGGAGCCATGGGTCAGATTGTTGAACCTCAGAGGGAGGGTGGGGATAAAAGGGAGTGATCAACCAAAGGACTTACATGCACACATATGAGCCTAACCAGTGGTCAAGGACAATAGGGGGGTGGGGGTCTGAGTGCGGGGGTGGGGGATTGGAATGGGGGGGTTAAGGACAAATATGTGATACCTTAATCAATAAAGAAATTAAAAACACACACACAGCCACACAGATACAGACACTGGAAGGCAGGAACTCACGTACATAGCCAGGTTTTAAAACCACATAGCAAGAGGCCAGTCCCTTCCTACAGCTCTTAATGATCCAGTCCACTGAGGCCTTATTTGTCTGCTCCCTCTTTTTCTCCTTCACCTTACTGACTATGGGAATGGGAGGTATTCACAAGACAACAAGGAACAGCCTTCCAGTGTTCAAGGAGCTCTCAGCCCTCTACGTGCATGCAGGTCTGCACGTTCTTAAAACACAGCTCCATGGAACCGATTGCCATGGTTCACTGGTTAGTGTGAAAGTTACGTCTTGTCCCGATGGCAATAGAAGGACTGGACCTGGACATGCGTGGCGGAGCATGTTGGTGGCTTCCTTGCCTGCAGCTGTCATGCCTTCTGCTGGCTTGAAGCAGCCTGCCCTTCCATGGGAAGCCAGGCCCAGCACACTCAGCCAGGAGAGAAATTGCAGCTTTTTGTCTTAACTTTATGTGCTTCTTTGGGACTCTGGAGTGTGAATGTATGGGAACCTAGAATAAATGAGGACATTCAGCTCCTTGCCCCATTGCCTCAAGGGATTCGAATTAATGGTTAAATCTCCATAGGTCTCTGACCTTGTGGCTCAGGTCTTCTGCTCCAAATTCTGGCCCCGAGGTCCCTGGCCCCAATGACAAGTTAATATACTTGACAGCCATTGACCTTCTGGACTCTTTGGGGCTGATCCATGCAACTGTGCATGACAGACACTCCTTCCTTCCTGCCCTAGGGTGTCCTACAGGCCAGGTCAGTCCAGCCTTCCCAACAAGGACCGGCCGGGACACACACAAGAATCTGCAAGTTGTCTGATGGAGCTAGCATAAAAAATTTAAGCGGGAAGTATCAGGAGACCAATCCGTTTCCTGCTAACCAGTCTGGACTTCATCCTGCAGACACAGGGCCATTGAGGGGCATGCTGTGGGGGACTGGCAGATTCTGATTTGCCTTCTCCAGGTTACACTGGGGGACAGATGGGTGTACTGGAAGGAGAGAAACCTGGAACAAAGGGAACATTTGGCTTGGGAGGATGTTGCAATAGTCCAAGCAAGACCCATAAGGAGAGAAAGACTGGCTTCCCTGCCACTCACCGCTGGTATCCCCAATCAGGAACTCTCTGAGCATGGGGCAGGAGAGACCTAGGTCCTTTGTACTCATCCTGGTGGTTCTATCACCTTCCGTCCTGGTTCTGATTCTTACCTTTGATGACTAACATTTACTCCATCACCTCATCATTCTCCTCTTCCTGCTTCCCTTTTTCTCCCTTCTCCTCTCCTTTCCTCCCTCCCTCCATTCTTCCCACTTTCCCTCCTCCTGCTCTTTCTTCCTCCTCCTCTTCCACTCTCTCTCTTTCTCCCTCTCTCCCCCCACCCAGCCCCATCTCTCTTTGCTGCCGCTTCTCTCTCTCCCCCACCTCTATCTCTCTCTTCCCCTCCCTCCCTCTTTCTCTCTCAGCCTGGAACAGCCTGGAGCAATAAACATTGCCTCCTGTCTCTAGCCGCAAGCCTTTCTAAAAGGAGGGGGGAAAAAAAGAAAGTAAAACAGAAAAGCAAGCCAGACCTATAAAAAGAATAACTGAAGAACAGTCCGCTGGTGTCTGGGAGAGGCAGCGTGATGCAGAAGAGCACCGCCGCCCTCACCACTTTAAGACAGAAGCCTCTAGGGTCAGGAGGGCCAGCAAAGGTCTGGTCTCCCAGAGCCCGGAACGCCTGGGATGCTTCACACACATCACACACGCCAAACAGCGTTTGTCCTGGATCCCATCATCTCAGAGCCGGAGTAGGCAATCACAGCCTTCGCCGATGATCCCGCCACGCCGCTGGCAATAGAAACCCGACCAACAGCACCCCGGCCCACATTCTGGCTTCCCTTGTGACCATCTGCCACCTTCCACGTGCCCAGAACCATCGTCGGTAACTAATGCCAGGCCCCCGGCAACCTGTTTACAGACATCTAGAATTCCCGGGCACTTTTAGGACAAGGGACTCGGGATGTTTCCAAGCAGGCAGCAAAGTCTTCTCTGAGAGCAGCCGTCCCTTCAGATCTATTTATGCCAACGACGTAAACACTTGCCAAGGAAACAAGGCGTGTGGGCATGCGCGGCCCTGCTGGCCCCGGGGTTGCTGCAAAAGGCAACTGGCAAGTCACATGTCCTCGCAGTGGAAAATACATGTGCGGCTATTCTTAGCCCTGGAATGTATACACCGTCTCCCTGCCCGCAGTTCTGTCGCAAAGCTCTAGAAAACTGTGAAAGCGCCCGTAGCATAAACACATCCAGAACTCTCCCGGGACCAATCACTCGTCACCTGAAGGAAAGGCCCAGGTTTACGGTTTCACTGGGAGCCAGAGGGGGAACGTCCGGCGGGACCAGTGGGACCGGGCACCGGGGGCTCCCACGGCAGCCGGCAGCCGAGCAAGGTAAATGTCTCTAACGTTTTGTCCAGCAATAAAGCCCGTCCAGGATGTTATTGGGGCTCTGCTTTCTGTTAACCCCATCTTTAAAACAAAACCCTAACGAATTTGCGAAGTCATGTTTCAATAAATGTATACTGCAAAGGCCCCTTTCCATCCCTCGTTTCTGTCTGGTTACCAGAGGGCCACACCCCCCAGAATGACTAACACCCAGAAAGATGCTGAGATGGGTTCACTAAGTAACAGAAGGCTGAGAGTCTGGAGAAAGGCTCACAGATTTCCGCTGGTCAAGCGCACGGGCTGTTGTTTTGCTTCCGGCTAGCGTTCCAGCCCCTGGCAATCAGTAACTTCCTACAGCCTTCCTTGTTTTGGTGTGCTTGCTTTTCCTCAGGTTATCTGAGGATGTTATTTGCCTGTTGCCTTTCAGAGCAATCCTAACCAAAAAGAGAGGTGTCAGCTGTGAGGTCTGGAGTGTGGGTGGCCTCCCTCTGCGGCCTCCACTAAAGCGATATTCCTGGCGATACCCACACGCACTGGTGAGTGGACACAGATGCTGTAAGTCTCTGCGCTGCCACAGCTAGACCCTCCGGCACGTGCTCCCTCTTGGGACGCCTCCCCCTCGTTGCAGGATGGACAAGGAGCCAGCAGATGGGCTGCTCTTCAAGGACCACGACTTCTCCTCTGACTTGCTGAGGCAGCTCAACGGCTTAAGACAAAGCAGAATCCTGACCGATGTCATCATCTGTGCTGGGGCCCGGGAGGTCCCCTGCCACCGAAACGTGCTGGCCTCCAGCAGCCCCTACTTCCGGGCCATGTTCTGCAGCAACTTCCGGGAGAGCGTGGAGGCCAAGGTCCACCTGGGAGGCGTCGACTCCACGACCCTGGAGCGGCTCGTCCTGTATGTGTACACGGGGGAGGTGTCCATCACGGCGGAGAACGTGCTGCCCCTGATGGAGGCTGCCTCCATGCTGCAGTACCCCAAGCTCTTTGAGGCCTGCTCCTCCTACCTGCAGAGCCAGCTGGCCCCCAGCAACTGCCTGGGCATGATCAGACTCTCGGAGATCCTCAGCTGCGAGACCCTCAGGAAGACAGCCAGGGAGGTGGCCCTGACGTACTTCCCAGAGGTGGCCGCGTCTGCTGACCTGAAGGAGCTCTGCGCCTTGGAACTGAGAGACTACCTGGGGGACGACGGGCTGTGCGGGGAGGAGGAAAAGGTGTTTGAGGCCTTCATGGGTTGGGTCAAGCATGACCTCCAGACCCGGAAGCGATACATGCAGGAGCTGTTCAAGCTCGTCAGGCTTCCGTACATCCACCCGGCCTTCTTCCACCACTTCATCGCCAACGATGCCCTCCTTCAGTCCTCGCCCTCGTGCCAGATCGTCCTGGAGATGGCCAGGAGGCAGATGTCTTCTTTGTACGGCACCACCAGTGTCCCAGACCTCCAACCTCCATGGCACGTGCCCCCAAGGAACTCTTACCAAGACTTCCTCATCCTCTTGGGTGGCAGGAAGGACAACCAGCAGACCACCAGGGACGTGCTGCTGTACCACAGACAGACAGGCCAATGGCGGAGCCTCGCCAAACTGCCCACCCGGCTCTACAAGGCCGCAGCCGTGGCCTTGCACCGCAGCGTCTATGTGCTGGGGGGCATGGCCGTGGGCACGGAGAAGAGCGAGCCCAGTCGCCACGTCTACATCTTCTCCCTGAAGCTCAATCAGTGGAGGCTGGGGCAGCCCATGCTGGCGGCCCGCTATTCCCACAGAAGCACCTCCCATAAGAACTTCATCTTCTCTATCGGGGGGATTGGAGACGGCCAGGAGGTCTTGGGCTCCATGGAGAGGTATGACAGCATCTGCAACGCCTGGGAGAACATGGCCAACATGCCAGTGGGGGTTCTGCACCCTGCAGTCGCTGTGAAAGACCAAAGACTTTACCTTTTTGGGGGAGAGGACATCATGCAGAATCCTGTGCGCCTTATCCAGGTAAATGGCTGGTCCTTCTCATCACATAAGTGCATGAGTGTGTGCCCCCCCCCCCACACACACACATGCACACACACAAACACACACATATAAATACTCACATAACACACACATATACACTTGTCATCTGCAGGGGAGGGGCAGGGGAGAAAGAAAAGAAGGAAGAAAGGGAGGGAGGAAGGAAGTTGAATTTCAATAAGATTTTATCCATTTATGGATTATTTTGTGTAAGATTCATATATACAAAGTTTACATCATATATATAAAGGTATAACCATGAATGCGGCGATGAAGAACATGGACTCTGGACTCAACCAGACCAGTTCTCTTCACTCTAGCTGTGTGACTTTGGGAATGTCACTTAACCTCTCTGAACCTCAATGTTTAATCTGAAAAATGGGGGTAAATAATGCTAACAACCTCACTGGATGGTTGTGATAATGAAATTTGGTCAACTGATTTAAAAAATAATAAGGCCTTTACTATGATGGCAATTACATTTTACACAGAATTTCTAGTGAGTAATACTGGGCCATTTTCCGCTATAAATGAATACTTTTGTTCATTTTTTCTTATATGAAGTCCATCCTATCTCTCTTGTGCTAAATTCTGCCAGTAATGAACTAATTTTTCACTTGATATTTGAACTCTAAAATTGGAAAATTACCAGAAAGACAAGTCTGGGAATCTGATTTGCTCTGTTTCAGAGTGCAGCCCATCTGTGTTCTTTTTGCCTTTCCTCGTGCTTCATGTTGTCTGTGGTTCTAATGACTCTCAAGCATGAATGGCCCAAGAGCCCAAGAGCCTCCCTCACTTAGCCCCAGACTTACTACTGGCTCTAAGACCCTGTCAGATACACTGGAACAATTAGACATTTAAACATGAGCTAGAAATAAAAGTAACTGAAAAAGCCCTGGTTTCATGACTATCCAAGTTGCTCCATTTCTCATTAAAAGAAAAAAATTGTTCCAAGCAAAGTAAGCAAACACATGCTACAATGCATAACTCTTGATCCACTCTATAGAAACACAGCCTCTGATCCCGGGGGGTCACATGAAGACCAATTTCTAATCATATTCTTCTTTCTGTTATTTAATTATATTTTTATTGATAGTAATATACCTACATTCTAAAAATTGGATAAAGGTGAAAAAATCACTCCTGTTTTACCCTTTCATTACTACTTTTTTTGAGAGGGCCATGATCTGTTAAATATGTTTTTATTGGTTTTAAGAGAGAGAAGAAAGGAGAGGGAGAGAGAAACACTGATGAGAGAGAAACATCAATCATTGCTCGGTTGCCTCCTACACACACCCCAATAGGAGTTGAGCCCACACCCAGGCATGTGCCCTGACAGGGAACTGAACCTCTTGGTGCATGGGAAGATGCTCAACCAACTGAGCCACACCTTCCGGGGCTTAATTACTACTTCTGTCTTTTAAAAAATATCACTTTAAAATGCAGTGCCATGATTCTATTTCCCCCTCAGGTTTATCACATTGCCAGAAACACATGGTTCAAAATGGAGACGAGAATGATCAAGAATGTGTGTGCCCCCGCAGTGGTGCTTGGGGAGCGGATTGTCATCGTGGGAGGTGAGTTTGAGCAGAGAATTGCCAGGCTGGGCACAACTTGGCATCTCCCATGGAAAAAGGGTCACTAATGGACGGACGTTGTTCTACCAGACTGTCTTTGTAAAATCACATCCCTCTAGCTGAGGGAGTGTGGACAACTTGACAAAGTTCTTTTCCCCTCCAGAAGTTTCTCCCTGTCATGTTCTGTAAACAGGAATGAAATAATGCCTTATTTCACAGAGTTGTTGTGATAATAAGACATGCTCACGTATTGAAAGCACGTGGCATGTTCCCAGACACGTGGCAAATACTCAAAACACATTTGCTCTTGTTAATATTAGCTACTGATGGATCATTCCTCTGTAATCACAGTATAGTGTCATGGTTAAGAGGACTGGTTTGGGGATGGGGCAGATCTGGGTTCACATCCTGACTCTGACAGTCCCTGGCTGTATACTCTTTGGCAAGTTATTACTCTACTAGAGGCCTGTTGCATGAAGATTCGTGCAATAGGCCTTCCTTCCCCTGACTGCCGGCACCCGTTTTCCTCCAGCACCTGCGACCCAGGCCTTTGCTCTGGCCATCGCCTTCCATCTTTGCTGTGGCCAGAGTCTTTACTCAGGCCTGAGCTTTTGGTCTTCTCCGGCCAGAGTGCTGCTCTCCTTCTTTGGATTGTTGTAGTTCTGGAGAGGGCATGTGAGAGTGATGAAGAAGCCAGTGAGTCTGAGAAAGTCCCTGGAATCCAGAGGTTGCTCCCCATTGAAAACAGGCTATGTGCCACCTTAACTTGGGGTTAGGGATCCAGGGGCCAAACCCCATCCCTGCTGCACACTAAACCTTGGGCAGGTTATGGAAACATCCCATGCTGTAGTTCAGATTCCAGCCTCAGTGTCAGGGGAAGGCAGAGATCAGACACATTCCCAGACCACTGACCTCTACTCCCAAATGAGCAATGCTGACCTTGCTGATATACCGCTTGGCTTTCAGGTTACACAAGGAGGATTCTAGCTTATGACCCTCAGTCCAACAAATTTGTCAAGTGTGCGGACATGAAAGACCGGAGGATGCACCATGGGGCCGCGGTGATGGGGAACAAGCTCTACGTGACAGGCGGCCGGCGGCTGACCACGGACTGCAACATCGAGGACTCGGCCTCCTTTGATTGCTATGACCCCGAGACAGACACCTGGACATCCCAGGGACAGCTGCCTCACAAACTCTTTGACCACGCCTGCCTCACTCTCCAGTGCATTCCCCACACCTCCACCTTCTCCTGAGGTCGATCAGAAACCAAAAGATTGTCTGTGTTAGTCCAGATGCTTTTGTTGCAAGAGCCAGAACCCAACTCCAAAAAGCTTAACCCTAAACAGGTGCAGCAAGAGCTCACAAGACTCAAAGTTCCAGAGTCTGGAGGCCTGGATTCAGGCCTATTGTTGGTAAAACACTCTCTCTCTCTCTCTCTCTCTCTCTCCCAGGCTTTGTTCTCCACACTGTGTGAGGACAAATCCAGACTCACATTCTCCAGCTTAGCATCTTCAGGAGAAGCTTTACCACTATCCATATATTAACCCTAAAAAGAGATAAACAATGCTGTTTGGCCCTTTCTGAATTCCATGCAACCTCTTGAGCCAATCACTATTTCCAGGGGTCATACTACCATCACTGGCTAGTCCTAGATGGCGTCCCTACAGGCAGAGGTGGGGTTAATGATCGTTGACAACCTATCTGAATGGCACTTAATGGCATAGAAGTGGTTCCCCAAAGGAAGACACACTGGGATGACAAAAGTCACATCTGCCCAGAACATCATGGAGACTGGGAGCAAGGGGGTGAAGAGCCGCTGGAAGCCATTGGTCCGGGTGGCAGCATGAGCAGTGGCCATGGCTGAGTGTCTCTGAGACCAGGGATGCGGTGCACTGGAATTCCTGAAAGTATGTGCAGCTCCGTGTCTAGTGTTTGCAGCATTGTCTGTGCTGCCAGAATAAAGTTTGCTTCTATTGCCAAGAGATGTTTTCCCCCCAGCCTCTGGGGAGCTATAAACCTGCAGAATTAATCAGGATTTTCATTTTGGTAAATGTTATGAGAATTGCTCTTCTGAGGAAAGCCAACGAATTCCTTCAGAGATTACAGCAATTATTGCCCTCCCAGTGCTGGGGCTGACTTCCCCTGTGGCCTTCTTTATCTCCAAGTGCCTCCCACGCTGGGCCCAGTCCCAAGCACAGGAATGAGCTGAAGCTGGAGGCACATTACAATCACCTGGGAAGATGGTTGAACATGGGACCCATCCCCATCAGAGAGGGACAGTGGGGATTCTCAGAGGCGGGACCCAGAGCTCTGTAGTTTTGAAAAGCATCCTAGGTCATTATAAGGTACAGTCAAAACCATCTCATCTGTGGGCACTGAAGACCTTCATAAGCTGGTCCCATCCCCATCCTGTCCCGGCCAGCCCTGTCCCAGCCCAGCGGTGTACGCAAAGTCCTCTCCCCACTATGGAAGCATCTGGAATGAGTCTTGCTGCCCTGAGTCTGGCACCACAGATCCATGCTCTGGACTTCATGTGTGACAGAAGCTTTCAGGTTCAAGCAGAGAGCCTCCCCTCACCCCTTGCTCAAGAGATCTTTATTATTTCCCCCTCCTCTCTCTTGTCTGAGGGCCTTTTACATGCAATTGCCCCTGCCTGATATACACCTCTCTCATCTCTTCACCTGACCCAATTCCCATTTATACCTTACACACTAGATTAAAAGTCACTGCATCAAGGAGACCTTTCATGTACCCTTTCCCCTCCTCCCCACACCCCAACCTGGGTCAGTTCTCCCATAAATGTTCCCATTGTCCCCTATACTTTCTGTATTTTTGTTTGTTTGTTTGTTTGTTTGTTTGTTTGTTTTTTAATCCTCACTAGAGGATATTTTTCCATGATTTTTTAGGGAAAGTAGAGAGAAGGGAAGACAGAGAGAAGTATCACTGTGAGAGAAACACATCAATTGGTTTCCTCCTGCATGAACCACAACCAGGGCCCAGGCTAGGGAGGATCCTGCAACCAGGGTACATGTCCTTGCCTGGAATTGAACCCGGGACCCTTTGATCCGCGGGTCAACACTCTATCCACTGAGCCAAAACAGCTAGGGCTACTTTTTGTATTTTTATCTTTGAGACTCTTCCCTGTTTATAATTACTGTCTTTCCCTCTAGACGCTTACATCTGCCCTTTTCTCTACATTCCCAGGGCTAGTCTCAGTATTAGCCACATGCCTATAGATTTTCAATAAATATATGGTGAATGGATTAATAATTAGTCAATGAATATGGAGGCTGGATCTACAGAGTCGTGTATGTAGGCACCAGTTGAAGCCACCCAGATCCTCTACTCAGATTTGATCCTGTCCTCTCTTTTCTCTCTCTTTACCAACCTGAACTGAGTTTGATGAGTCTGGGTGGAGGACTAAGAGGCATGGCCTGCCTTGCTCAAACCTGGAGGATAAAAAGAGCTTTGTCTAAAGGATTCCATTTACCACCCCCCCCATTAAAAGCGGGGCTCTTGCCCAGCAGTGTAGCTCAAAGATTGAGCATCAATCTATGAACCAGGAGGTTACAATTCAACTCCCAGTCTGGGCATATGTCCAGGTTTCAGGCTTGATTCCCAGTGTCGGGTGTGCAGGAGGCAGGTGATAGATATTTCTCTTTCATCGATGTTCCTCTCTCCCTCTCCCTTCCTCTCTGAAATCAATTTTAAAAATAATACATTTTTTTAAAAAGTGGGACGCTTGCCTGGCAGGTGTGCCTCAGTGGTTGAGAGTTGACCCATGAACCAAGAGGTTGATGGTTCGATTCCTAGTCAGGACACATGGTCAGGTTGCACGCTCGATCCCTAGTAGGGGGTATGCAGGAGGCAGTCGATCTATGTATCTCAAAATCCGTGCATCTCATCGATGTTTATATCTCTCTCCCCTCTCCCTTCCTCTCTAAAATCAATACAAATATGCCTTTTTAAACATATTTTTTTTTAAAAGTATGACTCTTGCTGTCATTAAACTCTTCTGGGATCTCCATAAGTTCTTCTGTCAGAGACTTGCTAATGCCCTGTCTTTCTGCCCCTCTGTCTCCATCCAGTACTTAATAAGCTGCCAGCCTTAGTGGCTACTCGGAGCTCGTCCAAGTCCCCCTGGGCAGAGAACAATTATGTAAATTGCCCACTGGGTTCTCTAAAGAAAGATGGCGCCAGGGCCAGACACATTTGGACACGTGGCTGGCCAGCTTCATGAATCAGATAAGACACCCCTGTGGCAGGTACATTCACACAGCGGGGCACCCCGCTGGCCAAGCCCCTATCTGAACTGGTTGCAGAACAACCCTCAGGACACACAGCACCCTTTCCGATCTGCTGAGGAGGATTCAGTCCAAAGAGAGAGAGAAGCTTCTGGCACCCGGCTTCCTTGGCCTCCCCAGCTGAGCAGAGAGCCACAGTAGAGAGCTGAGGTCAAAATATATTTAGCCGGCAGCAGTTAAACTAAAACATTTTAAGTTAAAAAAATGTCAACTCTCCTGATGAATCATTTCAACAGGCAGCAAGGGAAGGGGAAATGAAGCAGAGCAAGGTCTAAGCAAGAAAAAACACTAATGAAAATATCAAACACTCCGTCCCAACATAAACCATGAACAGGACAGGAGCCTGACGGAGCAACAGTGACAGGCGGAGGAAGCTGCCGCAGGGAGAGCGGGAAGCGGGGCCCCGGAAACCTCTCCCAGCCCAGGCCTGACTCCCAGCAAGCGTCCTGGGAGAAGTCCCGCCAGCAGGCCATTCCCTGACGGAGACGTGGCCATCCTCTGGCGGGGCAGCCTGGCCCCGGCAGGACGGAGATGCTGGCACGCTGGCCCCACCTGACGCTATCCCCGTGAGCAGTGGTGGCTCTGAAGGTGAACCCCCTGACCTGGAGCCTCCGGTGTCCCCTCCAGGTGGCCTCTTGGTTGTGACCCTGCCTCTTCTGCATCCACTGTCTCTGGTGAACAACAGAAAGCCCCCAGTATCCATGTCTTTAAAACCAAAGATCCCAAATCAGCTGAATTTACTTTTGCCACCTGTTAAAAAAACAAAAAACAAAACAAAACAAAAAACTGTAATGCCCCAGAGGACAAGGACTGTGACAGGTTTGACTCCAACACGTTGTCCTTCTTAGGATGTCTGACACCCCGTGCCTCACTCCAACATGCTTTGCATGTCCATGCCTCTGTGCCTTTGCGTGTGCTATTCCCTCTGCTATGATGCCTTTCCCTGCCTCCCCTGGCCTTTGTTTCCTCAGAGGAGCCTTCCCCAACCATTGTCTCCGCCCTCCCTTTATTCCAGCTCCTTCACATTGTAGCGCCGTGGAGACGTGTTGAATGAAACTGAAGGGGAGCTCTTTAGGGGGCAATGTTGAGAGCCTGGTTCCCTAAGAACCACCAGGCCAAGTTCAATCAGTGCCTGGCACACAGACAAAGCTGACATATTTGTGGAATGAACCAGTGGATGCATATGTAAATGGGTCCTAAACGCCACTGGAGTGTCCGGCCTGCTCTCGGTGAAAACAGGCCTTACCTGACACAATCGGGTCTAAATTAGGTAGGAACAGATGGTGTCTATCCTTTCAAAAGGGTAATTGTGGATCTATCTGACAAGAATGAAAAATAGGTCTTAGAGTATGAGATGTGACAGGAAGATGATTACATTGCTATTTGCCCTGGAACCCTATTCAAGACGAGCCCAAAGTGCACGGCCATAACCAACTACCACAGATTTGGTGGCTTAAAAAACAGAAATGTATTCTCTCACCGTTATGGAGGCTGGAAGTCCAACGTCAGGGTGTCGGCAGGGCTGTGCTCTCTCTGAAGGCTCTAAGGGAGGGTCCTTCCCTGTGTCTTCCAGCTCCTGGTGGCTCCTGAAAACATTGCCATCCTTGACTTATAACTGCATCACTCTGTTTTTTACCTCCATCATCGCCTGGCTTCTCTTCTATCTCTGATTGGATTTAGGGCCCATCCTTGTCCAGTATGATCTCGTCTTGATCCTTACCTTATCATATCTGCAAAGAGCTTGTTTATAATTATGATCACATTCTGACGTTCTGGGTAGACCTGAATTTGGGAGGGGCACTATTCATCCCAATAAGGATACCAACTCCTGCAAGAAGGCATCCTTGATGCATCCTCACCCCACTCTGCCTCAGGGTAGGCCACTGGGACCGTGACTCATCCTCAATTCCCTCTTGTCATCAGGAACATCTGCTGGGTGGGGACGTCCTTCATGGCTGTAGCATGGGGCCTGGCACTGAGAAGAGTCTCAGCAAATGTGTTTTGAGGTGAAACAAACTGTTTCACGGGGACTAGCAATTTTTTAATAAACTCCAAAGACAATGTATACAAGACACAGCCTCTGAGCCACTTCCCAAAAGTCCAAGATAAGCAACGTGTGCCAAATGCCAATCAAGGAGGAATTAGGGTCCATGATATGAAGCCCAGGGTCAGGCATAAGCAATTATCTAAAAGAACTAATCTGTCAGCACAACGTCACCCAAAGTGTCCTGTTCTCTGTGTTGACAGCATAAGCTTTTGGGGTGACGTCAGGAGCAGCAGAAGCCAATCCTGAGGGTGCTGGGAGAGGGGGTCTGGTTTCTGAAATGTCAGCTCTCACGCAATCTTATAGGAATTCTAGGCTCCCGTTCAAGGGCCACGTCATTCCCTTCTTGTGGGGAAGTTGGGTTTTGTTTCCCTAAAGATATCCACCAGTCCCTTTTGCTCTTCATTGCACTTGTCTGACTTAATTAGGATTCCAGGGCCTGTGGTCCAGCGTTTCCCAGTAATGCTTCCATGACAAGCCAATGGGCCATAAAATGGTGCTTTGAGGACAAAGATCCAAGAATCTGAGGTGCCTGTAAATTAGGAAGACGTAGGCACAGAGGTATGTCCTATTCAAAACCAGAGGCTGTCTTTGCAGTTTCCCCCAAAAGACCTGTCAGCTCCATCCACATTCAGAGACGAGAGGCCACCTCAGGGCAACCGCATAATCAAATCCTTCTGAAAGGGACTGGGAGGGGAGCAATGTGGAGACATCTGTGCTTCAGATAAGACCAAAGAGGAAATAATACAATTCACTCGCAGAGCCTCAGAGACGCTTATCTTTTGTGGAGTGTTGGAGTCGAAAACAGAATTGTCCCCACTTTGGGTATAGATTTATTTGGCGTACTTATCTGAAACTCAAAACTAAGAATGCTAATGTGTTTGAGGGAGCCCTGATACTTCTGCACTCAAGACAAAGATTAGTCCTAACCGGTTTGGCTCAGTGGATAGAGTGTCAGCCTGCAGACTGAAGGGTCCCAGGTTCGACGCTGGTCAAGGATATGTAACTAGATTGTGGGCACATCCCCCCTGATTACCCTATCTAAAGCAGTCTCCAACCACCCACTGCATCAGTCTCTCTCACCCCTTGTTTCTTCTCTTCATACCTTTTATCATAATCATTTATTATTTTATTGGCTTTCCCGATTTGTTTAGTTGAATGGAAGGTCCAAGAGGACCCAGAACATGAATGCCTTGTTCATATCTGTTACCCTAGTTCCTAACACAGAGAAGGCAATCAACAAAGATTGCTGAATGAATGAATGAATGAATGGTGGACCAGGCATTTAAGATTTAAGAAGAGAGAAGGTAAGTTTTCAGAATGGCACCTAGAGTGGGGAGTGATGCAATGTGAGAAAGGGGTTCACTGGCCATGGGGAGGGCAGATGGTCTTTTTCCAGGTGAGTGCTACATGGAGATCACCCTGCTGGCAGCCATTGGAAGGATGGAGAAGTTCCGACAGGTTCAATGGGAGGCTATTTTGGTTCCCAGGAGGGGTGACGAGCTATGGCTTCGAATGTAAAGGGAGGGGAGGGCACATGAAATGAGGTGTCAGAATCCACAGGGAACTGATCACTAACTGGACATGGAAAGGGGAGGAAGAAGGAAGAGAGAGAGAGAGACGAGCTGTGAACCTGGGTGACCCACAGGATGCCTGTACACACAACAAAAGGAAGGGAAGTCTGTCACAGAGCCATCGGCCGGGAGGTGAAAGCTCTGAGACCGGCAGGGAGCCTTCCCAAGCCAATAGGCTGCTGCTTGCCCAGAGGGTTTGTCCCGTAGATCTGTATTCTTGCCTGCAGTTTGTCTCCCCTGCTGCATCTTAGGCGCCCATCCTTCAGAAGCCCTTTTAAAACCCCCTAGCGACCACTGAAGACATCCCTGACAATGGTTTGTGTTGTGATCTTTCACTCTGAGGAGGAACCTCTCAGGCAGTAACTGGGTGGACGAGAGCAGAGTGAGCCAGTGTGCCTGGCTCTGCACTTCACTGTGCTGTGTGGCCTTGGGAAAATTAACCCGCCCCTCTGTTGCTCAGTTTTCTCGTCTCTAAAATGGGGATTATGATAATACCTGCCTCCTCACAGAGTTTTTGAGAGGATTAACTGAATTAATATATGTAAGTACTATCTTCATGTTAGCCATTATTACTATTATTGTTATTAAATATAGACACTGAAAAGACCCATTTGATGGCTGTGTGACCTTGGCTGTGTGTTAAGGTATCTTTACTTCTATGAGCATCTATGTCTTCTTTGGTCAAATGAAGATGACACAGTCTGTGGTAGTATGAATCATAGTCCCCCCTCCCCCCCAAAAAAAGGATATAACCTTATTTGGGGAAAGGATCTTGCAAATGTAGTTTTGTAAAAGATCTCAAGATGAGATAATCTTGGATTATCTGGGTGGACCCTAAATCTAATGGCTGAGGGGATTGAAACAGAGGAGAAAGCCCTGTGGAGATGAAGGCAGAGCTTGGAGTTCTGCAGCCCAGGAATACCTGAAGTCATGAGAAACTGGAGGAGGCCAGGAAGAGTTCCCACCTCCGACCCAGAGCCACTGGGTGGAGGGCAGCCTTGCCAACTCCTTGATTTTGGACTTCTGGCCTCCAGACCTGAGAGAATACATTTCCGCTGCTTTAGGCCACCGAGTTTGTGGCCATTTGTTGCAGCAGCCACAGGAAACTAATACACTCCCTCAGAGGGTTGCCAGAAGGATTAAAAATGGTAATGTCCATAAAGCAGCCAGCACTCAACAATTCATAACAATTATTGTTATAATTTACTTCCCCTCTCTGGACCCTGACCTCCCCACTCATGAAATAAACATACTATATGGGATAAAGTATCCAAGGTTTTGCTACCTGGTGCTGGCTCCTTCACCACTCAACTCCAGCACAAGGCAGGTTGGGGCCATATTAATTCCTTGTCCCCCTTTTGTTCCTAACTCTAGGGATCCATGGAGAATACCCCCACTTTACAGATCTTCATATCTCTATGTCCACCAGGGAGGAGCTGGGCACTTGGCTCCATCCCCATCTTCACACTGGGGGTGATGATGAGACCACAGGATCCTGAAGTCACCATCCACATCTTCCAACATGAAAGAAGACCCTAGGCAAGTTGCTCAACCCCACGAGGACATCATTGCCCAAATTATATCTTAGGAATTATTATATTCCCCTCCTTCTCGGGGCTTGATGAGGAAGAAGCACTTAAGCTGACCATGTAAATGTCTAAAGCAAAAATAGTAAGTATGAATAGTGTGGATATTAACAGACGTAAAAGTAAAATGTACAATGACTTTTTAAATGTGAATGGCATTTAAAATTTAAAATAATGATGGCATAGTAAATGACAGTGATAGCAGAAAGGATAGGAAGGAGGAGACAGTAATGCCTCATGGGAATGCAATCATCTCTGGCCCCCTAACTATTCTTCCTGGCGCCCTACTCCCCAGTTCTAAACCACTCTCCCCCTGCAATCAGAATCAGGATTGGAGAACAATCCTAGCAGAAGTGAGGAAGCAATAAAACCATTCATCTTTTAAAAGATTAATCTGGCCAGATCTCTTCATTGCTTAAATCCTTCAATGGTTTCTCACCTAGAAGAATTCAAGCTCCACTTCCATACCCTTGAGGTCCTTTATGTGTTCCAGAATAAACTGGCTCCACTTAGTTAGGTAGCAAATAGAAGGGTAGTGGAGAGCCCCCTTAATAGGCACTCCGTGAAGGCTATTTCTTTGCTGCCCACACCCCTATTCCCTTCAACTGGCCCAGATGAGAACTCTCTTATTTGCATATTAAAAAACAATGTTTAACTATTAGCTATGGCTGTAGATATATAGAAACAGAGACTAAATAGACCTCAGATACTTGGCCACTAGCTTCTCATCATATGGGGACACAATGACCCGCTCTTTCATGCCAAAGGCACAGAACACGTTCTCTTTAAGGGCTCACTCCCAATGAATGTGGTTGAGGCCTTAGTTTCTCACAACATTTTCAAGGAAATATTTTTGTCCTCAAAATTGCCTCCTTTTCATCTACAATGATGATTTATTTTATTACTCAGTGATTGAAAATTCATGAAATTTTGTGGTTAGAGCAAAAAAATGTGTGCTGAAACCAGTTTGGCTCAGTGGATAGCCTGCAGACTGAAAGGTCCCGGGTTCGATTCTGGTCAAGGGCATGTACCTTGGTTGCAGGCCCATCCCCAATAGGGGGTATGCAAGAGGCAGCTGATGGATTACTCTCTCTCATCGATGTTTCTGACTCTCTGTCCCTCTCTCTTCCTCTCTGTAAAAAATCAATAAAATATTTTTTAAAACATGTCACACAATTCCATATGCCCATACAGTGGGGCTGAGAAAATCTGACAGTGAAACCACCATTTCTCCTCGCAGAGTTTAATGGGCCTCCAAACCTCTTTTTTTAAAACTTATTTTTCCCCTTAATAAAAAACACACATTACTTTCTTTTTTAAAAAAAATCTTGTCGATATAAGGCTCTATAAGTAAATATAATGCTCAAAACAGGGTACTTTCTTAGACTGGTTTCAAGATTCCAATTCTCAAATGATTCATAAAAATGATGCTCAGAAAGATAAAGTGATTTGACCAAACTCGTGGTCATCAGCAGAAATGGGGCTTGGGCGAAACCGGTTTGGCTCAGTGGTAGAGCGTTGGTCTGGGGACTGAAAAGTCCCAGGTTTGATTCTGGTCAAGGGCATGTACTTGGTTGCAGGCACATTCCCAGTAGGGGGTGTGCAAGAGGCAGCTGATCGATGATTCTCGCTCATCGATGTTTCTAACTCTCTATCCCTCTCTCTTCCTCTCTGTAAAAAAATCAATAAAATATATATTAAAAAAAAAGAAAAGAAATGGGCCTTGGACCTAGCACATGATTTCTAGCTCTAGCACACTACTCTAACTACAAACGGAGTACAACGTCTTATTCCATTTGAACGAGACTTCAGTTATTGAACATTGGACATTAGGAACTGACTCAGCTTGGAGAAGTCCTCCCCTCATACCATGAAGGAAGACAACACATCAACAGGGTATGATATGGGGATCATTTCTGGTTCCTCCAAATCATCTCTGACCTTGGTTCAAAGGAAGAGGATGTTGAGAAGGTAAATACAGGCAGGGGTGGCTCTCATTCCATTTCCCATTCTCTGAAGAGAGGAAAGGGAACATATTAGCAGGAATATGGGCTCCAAGGCCTGAAGCTCATCAGGAGAGCATGCTCTCCCAGATGAGGACCCTGTCTCACATGCTTAGTTTGGGCGAGAATCTAGTTGTATCATTATGCAAGCCTCATGCCCATTGCATAAATGGATATGTAATCAGTACCTTCTAGAACTTCAGCCAAAAGCACTCCTGACAGCACTTCGATCTTCCTGAATCATCACCAAACCCCATGACCGGATGATTCACTGGCCTCCTCTAGGGTCATGACTATCAGGTGTTGACCCAGAAATGAGAACTAAGTTCATAAAGATCCACTAGTTGTAACTCTGGTTTTTCCAAGGCTTCAACCTAATATTCCTTGGGTTTCTGAAGAGTGATGGAGGCCATGTTAGTCTCTTTCTCATCAATCTAAGTAAATGGAAAAAAATAACCACAGACCAACCAGGAAATATAGGGAATTAGCATTTGGGAAGCTCTGGAATGATAAAAATCATATAAATCCTTAATCTCCTATCAAAATTCCAGAAAACCCAAAAAGCTCTGAAAATTTAGTTTTTTACTTATTTGTTGTTGTTGTTGTTGTTTTGTATAATAGCAACTAATTAATTTGGTAGCAAATCCTGAGAGCAAAACTCACACAAGATTATTTTTAGTCTTTACCTTTCTTGGTGATGCATAATCATACATTTTGATACAGGAATATTACCATTTGATAATGAGAAGCTGAATTAGACCCCAATCGGGTGTTTCAGAATATACAATACTTTATTACTTTAATAAAAGCTGGAAACTTTTACACCAAAACACAACTTACTTCTAAGATTTTATATAAGGATGGCAGTTCTGTAAATCTTCAATTATCATATGTGTTCTGTGCAAAAAGCTCGGGCAAGCAGTATTGTCCCACTTTAACAAATGAATAAACTGAGGCACAGAGAGGTTAAATGGCCTGTTATCTGTTGCCGCATAACAAATTACTTCCAACAACTCAGTGCTTACAACAATAAACATGTATTCTTTCACACAGTTTCTGTGGCTCAGAGCCTTGAGAGTGGCTCATTGGAATGGTTCTTGCAAAAGGTCACTCATGAGTCAAGATGTCAGCCAGTTACTCAGCATATTTTGTGTGAAGGTTTGACTGAGGCTGACAGATCCGCTTCCAAGATGCTCTCTCACATGGCTGTTAGCAGTAGGCCTCAATTCCTTGCGATATGGACCTTTTCATAGGGCTCATTGAGTAGTACCCTCCCAACATGGAAACCCCAGAGCAAGTATTCCCAAAAGGAGCAACATGAAAGCTACAATATCTTGTATACCTAGACTCAGAACTCACATTGCATAATTTTCATAATATTCTTCTGGTTACATAGATAAGCCTCTCCGATGTGGGTCGGAACTACACAGAGGACATGAACACCAGAAATCGGTATCAATGGGAGCCATCTTGGAAGACTGGCTACCACAATTGGGTAAAATCATTTTGTTAATATTTTGATGCAAGTCAGAGAAATTGGTTCAAGGTAATACAGCTGATTAGATGTAGAATAGGACTGAAAGCCAGGCTGACCAACTCCAGAGCCAATGTTTTTAACTATGACATGATACCACATCTTTAATTTATTTGACCACCCTCCTAATATAGTATATATTTAAGTAAATTCCAATTTCTTCTTACTATGAATAACACTGAACACTTTCTATAGAAATCTGTATTATGTTTCTATTCCTGTGTCCATGACTGATTGATCTGGGGAAGTCTTAGATCAAGTAGAAAGTCATAGAAGATTCCACCACTGATTTCTTTCTTCCCTCTATGCACGTGCTACTCCTCACATCAAAAGTTGAATTCTATTTCTCCTATGTTTAAATATGAGCTGATCTTAGTGAATTTCTAGACCAATAATATGTGGAAGAAGTGATGCTGTCTGACTTCTGAGACTAAGTCAGAAGAAGCTTTGCAACTTCTAATCTGGTCCCTCAGAGAATTTGCTTTTGAAACCCAGCTGCAGTGCTGTGAGGAGGCCAAGCAGCCCCAAGGAGAGACCCATATGGAGAGGAACTGAGGTCTCCCCACAATGATGATGGGACTGAGCTCCCAGCTGACAACTGAGAACAATTTGCTGGTCATGTGAATGCGCCATCTTGGAAGTGGACCCTTCAGCCACATTTCGGCAGCACCAGCTGATGCTGTATGAGCTACCCAGCTGAGCCCTGTCCATATTCCTGACCAATAAATGATGAGATAAAATTGTGTTTTTAAGTCACCAAGTTTCAAGGTCATTTATTATTTGCAACAGATAACAGGAAGCTAATCACAGCCTTTCCCAAGAATTTGAAATTTAGGTTAGAAATAAACAGATATTGGAAATTTTATGATCTGAGTTTCATTAAAGTGACCCTTGATGTGCATTAGAATCACATGGAGAAACTGTAAAATGTAAAGTTTTAGGCTACCAACCCTTCCCCAAATTTCTGGTCCAGTTGGATTGGGTAGAGCCTATGAATATTTTAAGCAAACATTCTGAACAAGCATCCCAGGTGATTCTCATTTCATGGATTAAAACAATTTAGAAACACATACGCTTGGACTTTCCCTCACCCTGTGTCCCCAAACTGTCCTTGACTTGAGTCCCTGACAATCCAGTTTTGGCTATTTGTAGCCTAAAGTCTGGTTGGAACTCAAGTTAAGAAAAGCTCATGTCAATAAAAAAAAAAACTCAGTAAAGGAGATACTGGTGTTTGAATCCTCATTATCCCAGAGTTCACTTGAAGACTTAACTATCTTCCTAATTTTAGCATCCTGAAATATCTAGGATTACAAGATTAAAGACCTTTTCAAACTACAATTTGAAATGTGTTTTAATCCTTGTTATATTTTTTTCCTCCAGAAGGCAAATCTCATCAGCCACCTTGGGAATTCTTCTGGATTATGTCACAGACAACAGGATTCTCTCAGTAAGACAGCCCGGCTGTGACTGCCATTATCTGCAGACAGAATTTCAAAGTGCTGGTCAGTGTGTGCGAACTCTGGCTGAGGTGACTGCCCTGGGGGAAGGTTTTCTTTGAGGAGCTCAGATAGGAGAGCTGATTTACAGGCACTGGACTCCCACAGTCCTGCTTTAGTCAGACATGAATCGGGTCAAGGTCTGTGTGTTCTTTCCTGCTTGAGGGTTTATTTGGGAACAAGAAAAAAGAGGGGGGTGGATCTCTGTAAGTTACATTGGTGAACTAGTCACCTCTTCCCACAGCCAGTCCAAAGAGGCAAATACTCCGTAAGTAGGCATTTGATGGGGCTCAAAGTGGACTTTTTAAACATGGAGTCAACGCTAGGAAACTTGGGTAGTAGGTGAAATTTATTTCAACAACCTGCTCCCAACTCTGTTTTTAGTAACACCCTTCTCCTTACTTTACCATCTAGCTTCATTTTGTCCTTCTGTTCCTCAGTTACTCCCCAAACTATGGTTCCCCACCTAGAAGTGGCTTACTCCAGGAAGTACCTGAAAGTAGTCCTTTTTCTTCACTCTTTCTTCAATCAACCCACTCCCTCCATAAAAACATACCCTTCTCAGTTTCCATTCTCTCTGGACCCTTTCCACACCTCTCCAATCTGATGACTCATTCTTTTCATAGCACTTAATAGGTGATGATTTTATTATCTTTCATGTTCCAGTTTTGCGTTTCCCTCGGGGAAATTGGTAGTTGGAGCTTCAGGCCCCCAGGCACTGAGATGAGAGGGTTAAAGCAAAGCACAGCCCTTTCCTTCTGGCATATTTTCAGGCCCTGCAGAGTCCCAGGCACTAGCTCGGGTTCCTGAGAAGAAATCAGATTTTACGGGAAGGAGAGCACATTCTTAATATGGGTATAATTAAATATAACTGGACTCCGGATTCTGGAATACAAAAGACCTTCCCTGTGACTCAGTACCTATTTATCCTTCCCTGTGCGATTAACAAAATGTAGTTTTTAAATATGAGAAATAAAACCATCTCAAAAGTTAAATCAAAAACTGGAAATCTGAAACTTATCTTCCCAAGCCATTACTGGCACATTTGGGAAGGTTGTCGACATTCAGGGCACATCACAGCCCTCACCCTGGGCTCCTCGTGGAGGAGAAGGAAGCACTGCCTCAGACCATGTCACCAAAGCTATATTCTCAATATTCCCAGCATGACTCCATTTTCACAGGAAGAAAACTGGACTAGAAATCAGAAGGCCTGACTTCTAACCCAGGGTCTGCTGCTAACTGTGAAGTC
The DNA here is from genome assembly GCA_963924515.1 of Vespertilio murinus. Lineage (NCBI taxonomy): Eukaryota > Metazoa > Chordata > Mammalia > Chiroptera > Vespertilionidae > Vespertilio > Vespertilio murinus. The sequence goes on along the minus strand of OZ004717.1, from coordinate 40,794,930 downwards.
TTGACTTAAAGTCAAATGAAGAGTATAAACCTTGGAAACTCTCTTCACCCTAAAATGTTTAGCATTCCAAGATTGAATGCCTCTGTTTAAAATATAAATAAAATTCCCTGAAAGGAATGACACATTAATCAACCGTTACTCACTACCCCTTAGCTCAAATGAGCCTCCTAGCTTAGCTTGCCCATTTTCTCACAGGTCCTGCAGGATGCCACAAAGGATGGGTAATCTAAGTAGGGTGATGAGAAGGGGAAGATCTATAAGATGGGGTTTCCTGAAGGAGGAGAGACTGATGGGACACTCCGATGGACCAGGAGGAAACACCAGGCTCTAGACCAGGGGTGGGAAAACTTTTTGACTCGAGGGCCACAATGGGTTCTTAAACTGGACCAGAGGGCCGGAACAAAAGCAACCCGACCGTGCTGGCACTCTCCTCTTGGGCTGCTGGTGAAGGAGCGGAGGGGAGAGCAAGAGAACCCTCTGCTCTTTTGACTCCGAGAACCGGATAGAACAGCCAAGCTGGTCGGGGCCGTAGTTTGCCCACGGCTGCTCTAGACACTGATTTTGGAGGTACCAAAAGGAAAGGAAAGCATGGACAAGGCTCCAAAAGCTAATTTTCCAGATTTCACACTTTTTTTCTTGGCTGAACCTAAAGAAAACCTGTAAGGACTCCATCCCTGTGAAAGCTTTTAGGAGTTAAATAGGAAATATCTCCAATAATAATGATCCCAAGGAATTCTAGACCCATCACTGCCTTGATGCAGGTCAAAGTAGAGCAGTTCTTTTTATTAAGCATACATGTTGGACCAGACACATTTGAAAAAAAGAGATTATCATCCCCAGCCTATCGGGGAGGGGCACTGATGTCAGAGAAGGTTCACTTGCCCAACATCACCCAGCCAATGACGGGCACAGGCAGGATTTACATCCACACGTGGGTGAAACCAAAATTCGTGGTTTTTTCCACAATGGCCAGGAAAGGAGAGTTTTAGCAAATGAGTGTTTTTATTTACATTTAAGTGATAAAGAAAGTTATGGTTAATATTCAATAAGGCCTATTATTTACCAATAATGTGTTACATGCCATTATTTCTCAAGAAATTTAATCCTCATTCTGCCCCTATGAAACAGCTAATATTGCTCTATTTCACTGCTAAAGAACCTGAAATTAAGCAATTTGCCCAGCGACACATGGTTAGATAGCAAAGACAGGATTAAAGCTAGACAGTCTTAACCACTGCACAAAGGAAACTTCTTTCAGTAAATCCCCTTTAAATACAAACTTCCTTTACTAGTGGGTTGGTGTATGAAATGGGATGAAAATACAGATTTGTTTTAAATATATATATTTTTATTGATTTCAGAGGGGAAGGGAGAGGGAGAGAGATAGAGACATCAATGATGAGAGAGAATCATTGATTGGCTACGTCCTGCACATCCAACACTGGGTATCGAGCCCGCAACCTGGGCATATAGCCTGACAGGGAATCATGATCTCCTGGTTCACAGGTCAATGTTCAACCACTGAGCCATACCAGCCAAGCAAGTTACAGAGATTGTCACTACAATGTAGGCCAGTGTTTCCCAAACTTTTGACATATCTTTACCCCTTTTATAATTTTCGTAACGCTGAGTACTCCTCATCAAAAAAAAACAACACAAAAACACAGATGTATTTTAATAACAATCAAAATATATTTATTTTTTATTTTTTTGGTACATATACAAAATAATAATAAACAAAAAATAAAATTATTCACAATAAAATATAAATAAAAGTTATATTATAAATAACATTTATCTGGATCAATGAGAAGGGTGAAATTGACTTGACTCATGAGAACGTAGAATTAGGCACAGCTAAGCACGGTGCAGTGCATATCCCCACCAAACTCTTCCCGTACCCATGGGGGTACGTGTACCACACTTTGGGAAACACTGATGGCTGTTAACAGATCCAGAAATCCCTCTGACAGCAGCTGGAAGACCAGAGGGCTGAGTGTTTTCAGAGCGGCAGGCCTGCCCCCAGAGCTATTCAAGCCCCAACAAAACACTCTGGGTCCCTGATGTTCTTAAAGAACACTGGCCAATTTCAACAGTCCCAGGACAAATGGCTCCCACTGCACCCCATCCTGCAGCACCCTGACCCTCTCCACTCAGGGACTGGAAAATGTTCCTGGCATCTTTGCAGAGATGGGAAATTGGGGTGGGAGGAGGCAGAGAGGAAAGATAAGGGGAGGAACAAAACAGTGTCTATGTATATATAGTGCAGAGGGAGGCTGGGCCAGCGAAAGATGACATATTTCCACAACTGGAACCAAAACATGTTTCACAAACTCTGTTGACCTTGCAAAGGATTAGCTGCTAAAGGACCTGACCGTAGGTACCACGTTCTGTTTACAAACTGCTCTTCCTCCCAGCATGGAGACGTGACTCTCCCTGTCCTCGCTGAAGGGCTGGTTATCTGGTTACTTGAACTGCGTAAATGCAATCAACTCCTGAGGACTCCAGGACAAGACTCAAGAAACAAGTCCCAGACGGGCCCTGGCCACAAACAACCGGCCTGTACTCTTAAAAAAAAAACAACAAAAAAAACCAGTGGTGAAAGAAAAAAAAAAGGCAGAGGAAATGTTCAGATTAAAAGAAATTGAAGAGGCATGACCACTAAATGTATGATCCTCCATTGCATTTTGGACCTGGGGGTTCAGGGGGTGAGGGGAAGGATTGCCATAAAGGATATGATTGGGGCAAGTGGCAAAACTTGAATATGGAGAGTGTATTAGTTATGTAACAGTGTTTTTCCTCCCAAGTTAGACCTAAGAGACTGGATATACAAATGGATGACGGCCAGGCCATATATAAAAATAGAACCTAGACCCATAACCTGCACCAACCTACCCAGAAAATGAAGCCAGGATCTATAACAGCCCAGGTAGCCAGCCTGCTGCCAGTCAGACCTGCAGGAATCCAGCTTGCTGTCTCTAACAGCACTCCAGGGAGCTAAACAGTGAATTCTATTTTTTAAAAGTGGCCCCCAGATGGCCAGGACTTGATTAGTAACCGACAGCTTTCCTAATTTTTGTCTCAGTTCTAACATAGGACCAATCAGAGAAAGCCAAACATATACTCCTAGCCAATAGGAAGCCCCGCTTATAGTTAGCCCACCTCCAGCTTCCTTACGTCAACAGCCTCCAATCAGGACCCGGGAAGCCCTCCATTCCTTCCACTATAAAGCTTTCCCACTCCTCTGCCTGACTTTTGAGTTTCTGCCAAACCTCAGGGGTGACTCCTTTGCTATAGCAAGCTCAGAACAAACGGCCTGTGCTTTTCTCACTTGGTGGGTCTTCATTTATTTCCATATGGTTATGTGAGAAACTGTCCTTATTCATAGGAAATACAACCTGGAGTGTTTAGGGGTACCTCTAGAGGGAAGGAGGGGGTGACAAAAAACAAACGTGGAAACAAGTTAACAACCAGTAAATCTGAGCGAAGGGTGTGAGTCCTCTGTACGATTCTCACAACTCTCGTGCAAGTTTGAAATTATCACAAACTAAACCGGTTTTTTTAAAACTGTCCCCAGGTGATTGCTTACATCCTGACCAATTGGGTGGCACCTGTTCACCCAAGACCTCGGATGATGGACTTGCATCTTGTGTGTGTCGCTTTGTCTGTTCCCTTGAAGAACCACAAATGCAGAAGCCAGGGCCCCCTCCGCCCGACCCACGAAGAGCCCTCACACTTTGCCACCCCCAGCACTTTCCTAGTCCTCCCCGCAATCACCCGTGCGGATTGTTGGCTGCCTACAGAAACCCGGGTGATCTTGAAGTCCCTTCTCCTTTCTTCCCTGGGCCACGGGGCTCAGAAGAAGCGGGGGACTGCTCTCATTATCAGCCCTCACATGTACCCTGGGCCTCGTGATGCAAGTGGCTCATGAACTGGAGATTGCAAGGATGTTTGGAGATGGGCCATCAGTTTCTTAAGCTAAGCAGAGTTCTTGGAACTGGCTGGATTTAACTATTCTGCATTCCAGAGCCGGTGTACTGGTATACGACTATTCCTTAACCTTGACTTCTTACTCTGCTTTCTCCTTTGCGACTTACTGGGGCGCCCTCTTGTTGATTAAGCCTCTGTTATCCCCTCACAACCTTGGCTGCACATGGGAATCATCTGAGGAGCTTTAAAAAATACTGATGTCGGGTCTCGTGTTCCAGAGACTCTTGTTGAATCCGTCCCAGGTACAGCCTGCGATGCGGTTTTCTGTTGTCTGTGAATGTGATGTTTAAGCTCCCTGAAAGCTTCTGATGTGCGGCCAAGACTGAGAGCCACCACCTCAACGCGTTGTCAGATACATCGCCAAAGCCCTTTTCTCCCAGATTTCCCATCTTTCTGATTACTTGGGGGCGGGGGCTCTGACCACAGTCTCAGACCCCACGTAGGGGGAATGTCCCTGAAATAGTCCACTTAGAATTCCCTTGCTCTTTACAAAAGTGATTTATTGGCATGCCTTTTCCTAACAGCAAATTAAGGAAAGATGAGACGTGTGAAAACCTGCTCCAGTCAACAGCGATCAAAGGTAATGGTTTCCTATAAATAAACTCACCCAGCCTTTATTTACAGGGCAAACCCCGCAGCGGCACTACAGCACTCGGCACACAGCACCCGTCGCCTTGTGACTGCACAGGCTGTTACAAAGCAGAAAACAACCAATCATCCATCCAGATGTAGTTACCAGATACTGAGAAAATACACGGGGCAAAGAGATGATGAAATTCCCCGGACTTACAGCAACAGGTGGTGGCCTCTCCCAGTAGGCATATACATGGTCATCTGACCGCCCAGTCACAGGAAAGACAGAACAAGGAGGCCCAGCACCAAGAAGCCTGTTGAAAGAATTGTGGCTTGAATTCAAAGCGGGAGGGGGGGGGCGGGAATGGAGGAAGAGAGAGGAGACAGGAGGTACTGAAAAGCGTGTATTTGCCCAATTCTCGGTCCAGATCATCATTAGAATCCTAAAGGGGGCATCTAAAGAGATACTTGTCCATCTCCTATCCGAAGCTTGGCCCAATTAAATGAGTCTTTTAGGCAGGGCCCAAGCATTAGTATGTTTTGCATCTATCTCCCCCACATAGCATCCACATCCCTTCCCTACCCCCATCCCCTAACTGCTCCTTTCTTCTCTTCCCACACCATTTCCCCCAATACACACACATGTTCACACCCACACATTCATATAGACTCACACTCACGCATACTCTAACACACACAGGCCCACAGAGCAAAATTCCCTGCAAACCCATTGGAGTTATTCCAGTTTCCTGCCTATGAGTGGTTTTCTTAATTACACTGCAGGTTTCTGGGAGAGAATATCTCTTTTTATCCTGTGAGGGCCCCACAGCATCTCCCAGAGCCTCAGGCTCAATAAAATATAAGTGCCAAATGGTTGATGGGTGGATTGGCCCATTCAGCCAGAACAGCCAGTTAATAATCAGTTAACTCACTGAGCCCGAGACTCGGTGTCCTGAAGGAGCCAGGGAGCTGCTGAATATCATGTACCATGTGCTGGATTGGAATGCTGGCTCCAATACTTAGGAGCTCTGTGACCTTAAACAAGTGACTTGACCTTCTCTCCAAACCTCTGTTTCTGCATCAACCACATGAGAAGATATTAACATGGCATTGTTGGGTAATAGATGCAAAGTATTTTGCGTGGTGCCTGACAGAGAATGAATAAATGGTGGCTGATTTTCATGGCTACATGTGAGGACTAAAGTTTTTTCTGAACCAAAGAGCAGCCTGAGTTCGTGCAACATCTTTTCTAAAGAGGGACAACGATTATTAAAGAGGGTCTCCAGATGGCACAGGGCCCCTCACCCTGCTGATGTACCATGGGTCTGTCTGGGTGATTCTGCAGCTCCGGGTCCTACTACTCTCACTTTAAAAGAGCCACCCATGAAGTGTCATTCCATGGCTCTTCTGGTTCGTCCTTCTTTAAAAAATGGGATGAAGAGCAGGTGATGAAATGTGGAGGTCGATTCTAGACATCGACCACAGAAGTATGAATGATGTCATCACAACCTGCTACAAAGGCAGGTGGTGGGTTCCAGTCCCAGAGGTTCTGATTCCATGAGTCAATTCATGATTCTTCCTGACAGCAGCCCAGGTGACTCTGAGGCAGACAGTTAGGAACCGATCCTGGAGAAGGGTTGATCTCACAGGACAATCAAGACAGGACACTAAGAAACAGTGGGTAGAAGGAATGTGGCTTCTGGCATCATATGGTTTTAAGTTTGAATCAGTTGCTTAAACTGTTAGCATTAGATTTCATCATCTGTAAAACAAAAGCAATAATGCCCATCTTACAGATTATAAAGACTAAATTCAGAAATACCTATAGTGCACCCAACACAGTACACAGCAGGTTTGACCCTCAGCACAAGTTTACTCATTACACACTGAAGGGGACAAAGCAACTTGCCTTTCTAGCCTGGGATACCAGGAGATGGTGATGCCCCTGACCAAAATGGCATAACTGATCGAAATAGGGGTTCCCACACCAAATGAGCTGCGACAGCCCAACACAGACCTTCTCCTGCAAAGAAGGTGGAGCCCGAGGTCAGTTCTTTGCCTGGCCCAGCATTTCCTGCCCAGGCTGAGGAACCTCCTTTTTCTCTCACTATTGCTCTATAACTAACTGTGTAAGTGCTTCTTCTCCTGAGAATGGCTTTGTTTCTCAACCCATTGATGGTCCCAAAGACAAGCCCACAGTCTCACTAAGCAATAAAGAATAGCACAGATAATCTTCTAAAATATACAGAATTCCACCAAGTTCTTAGGTTCCTGATCCTGACTCCCCTGTGGGATAGTCCCTAGAAGTCCCTAGAAGCTCTGGGTCTCTGCTTTCATTCCTGAGTGGGGTACTCACCAAACTTCCCTGCCTTCTGAGCTCCTCCCTTGGGTGGGGCATGGCATCCTGTCCTTCATGAAAGTCCCTCTTCTCAACCAGAGAGCCGTGAAGTCAGACTGTGGTGTCTCTGTTAATGGTCCTTCGGGCACCCAGTTGTCTCAAGTGGGTGACTTGCTTCATTGAGAAGCTCAGGCCAGGATAACACTCAACGTTTGGGGCCCTAACCTCTGGGGACTTTCCCTCACTTAAGAGGTTGATAGGCAGTAAGTCAATAATATTTACCAAGTGTTCAGAGCCCAACACACAAGTGTGATTCATATTCACCCAGGACTCTGTTGGACCCTGTCGCTTTGAGGGTCCAACAGGGTTCCAATGACAGCAACAACATAGAATTTAGGGAGAAAACTGATGATCCCATAACACTACCTCCTCCACCTAGCTCTTTCCTGGGCTACTCTCAAGAAGATGCTCACATGTGCTGAAGAACACCATTTCCTGGGCTCTCGTGTGGAGTTTGTCTCCTTCCTCAGCAATGTTCCCAAAACTCCTGCTCCATCCAGATGCAGGCTGGTCTGGCTCTCTGCTCAGAGCAGCCTTTCCTGTGGCATCTCAGGTGTATACTGTCCTCTGCCATGCTCCACTGAGTTCCACTTCACAGGGTCCTGCAGTCTTCATGCTCAAGGTCCTGCACAGACTCTGATTCTACTCTGCCATCTAACCACCACCCCCAGGCTCAGACAGAAAACCAAGAGAGAGAAAGCCCTGGAACCACACACTTTCTGCTGAGCTCAGAAGCCTCATTCCATCCAACACCAACCCATGGTCCACAGGCCAGCTGTTTGGGCAGCTCTACCTCCACCCTCTCTCATTCCCAAGGAGTTCCTCAATCTTTCCTACTCACAGACTCTGGAAGTCCAGCCTTATTGGCCTCTGGACAAACCCAGACATGTCAACAACCAACAGAAAACACAACATAAGCCTTTGAAATAGGACCATCATGAGCCACAGTTCTCTGAGAAACACCAGGAAAATATTCGCTCAGCCAGAATGTAATCCTCAAGGGGCTTAAAATTTAAAACCTAAAGACTTACCATGGAAATATAAGATAGTAGTACCAAGAAACTGAAACTGGATGAGGAGGGTGTGAGAATTTTCTGTGCTCTCTTTGCAACTTTGCTGTACATCTAAAATTTTTCCAAAATAAAAAAATTCATTTAAAATAAAAATTTTAAGGGAGGGAGAGAAGGAAGGAAGGAAGGAAGGAAGGAAGGAAGGAAGGAAGGAAGGAAGAAGGAAAGGAGGGAAGGGAGGGAGGGAGGGAGGAAAGAAAGAGACATGAAAACACTGAGGGTTCAGATAAAGAAAGACCATGTCTAGTCAGGTGTCTTGGTTAGCTACTGCTACAAAAATATTATGTAATATTTAAATATAACTTAATATTTAAAATGTAAAAAGGAGACAGCCCTTTTCCCCCTCACATACACTTGTACACTACTCCCGCCCACCCCACCCCTGCCACACACACACAAACCTGCCACCATTACTACCTCCCTATCAGAGAATGAATTACAGGCCCATGATCCCATCCTCTTAAGTGGTTCAATGTTGCCGTCTGGGGTAACCATTAGTACCACTCACCAGATATCTCTATCTCTCTCTACCTCTGGGTTCATGGCAGGACTAAACTTCCTGGCCCCTTGCAAGCAATAGAATCATGTGACCAGAAGGGATGTGTTCCAACAGACATTTAATTACAGGATAAAACTCTTCAGAATTCCCTTTCCCTCTGCCTCGGTGATTACCTACATTCAAACTGGTGACTATTATGTCATCCTGATTTGACAGAATACGGAGCCTCCAGACATCCCACAATACATACTGTATATAATATGGGTAAGAAATAAGCCTTTGTCATTATAAGACACTGAGATTTTGGAGGTGTTTTTTATTGCAGCATAACTTAGCCTCTCTTAACTGTTAAACCCCCTTTTCTTGATAGATACTCCAATCATTCTCCTAACTGGTCTGCTGGTAAGCCAGTTATAGCATTCTGCTACCTGCCCTTCATACTTCCTAGATACTGTTTAAATTCCTCCAAAATAAGTCAGTCAGAGAAGCTAAATACCATATGATTTCACTTATATATGGAATCTAAAAATATATATAAATTTTAAAAAGACTCATACAGAAAACAGACTGATGGTTGCCAAGGGGGAAGGGATTGGAGGGACTAGGTAAAAAAAGTGAAGGGATTGAAAAGTACAGATTTGTAGTTACAAAATAGACATGGGTATATAACATATAGTATAGGGAATATGGTCAATAAAATATTGTAATAACTATCAGGGCGAATACTTTGTAAAGTATGTGATTATCTAACCACTATGCTGTATGCCTGAAACTAAAACAAAATAGTATTTAATGTAAATTGTCATTTCAAAAAAATAAAAACATTTTTTCAAAAAGAATAAAAAATATATTTTAAAAAATAATGTCTTCATGCCTTTGCTTGGCCGTCTCATTGCCCAAATGTCCTTCCCCACATGTTCAAATTACATTCATCCTATAACGCCCTGCTCAGACTAACCCTGTAGTCTTCCATAAGACCCAGATTGAAGTGAATTGCTCCTTCTGTATTCCACAATAGTTAATTTGACTCATTATTATAGATCTTATCATACCTCAGTAGGGAGACTCAGTCTCTCTGCTCCCTGAACCATCAGCTCCTTGAGGACAAGAACTGGAGCTGGTTCGCCTTTAAATTCTCTGTAGGACCTACAAGCATCTGGCACATAGCTGGTATGTTCCTAGGTTATGATCCCCTTAAAATTCACTACCTTTGAGTCTTCAAACATCAAACAACCCATTCATTAATTCATCTCGGGCCTACAGACATTCATTGAGTGCCTACTCAGGGGCAAGCTTTAACTACACTGGGTGTTGATATTCAGAGATAAATGACATGATTCTAGTAGTCTCCTGTTGGGAAAAAGAGACATAGCAGATAATTATTAAAATGTACATTTAGAGAGACAACAAGATGGCGGCAGAGGTAAAAGCCTAACTGCAGCCGCACTCAACAATTTCAAAAAATACAACTAAAATATAGAGTGGACACTATCCAGAACTACAGGAAAGTTGACTGACTGGGAATTCCACAACTAGAAGGAAAGAATAAACCAGAAGGAAAACCAGAGGAGCTGTAAAAGCCTAAGGTACGGAGGCATGGTGTGCGCGCGGAGAGAGGACAGAGCCAGAGAGGAGGGGCGGCGGAGTGCCTGGCTGGCGTTCCCTAGCAGGAAGGAGATAAAAGCTCCGGATTGTGCTGAACCCCAACTCCGACTGCACTGAACCCCAGTTTTGGGCGAGACCCCGGGGGTCCCAGGCTCATACAGAGGGAATCTGGGCTGTAAGGCGGAAGCTCAGCGGAGCGGCAGCGAAAGGCAGAGCCCCGGAGTCGCGCACATTGCGCGCAGAGGAGGGACTGTTCGCTGAGCTGCTGTGTTGCCCCAGAGGGAAGGACTCAAAAGCTCAGGACTGTGCTGAGCCCCAGTTCTGACTGCACTGAACCCCAGTCCTGGGCAAGACCCTCGGGCTCCAGCCTCATACAGAGGGAATCTGGGCTGTAAGACAGAAGCTCAGGGGGGCGGCGAAAAGCAGAGCCCCTGAGTCGCGCACATTGTGCGCACAGAGGACAGACTGTTGTTTGGGCCGTGAGATCGCCCTAGTGGGAAGGAGACATAAGCTCCAGACTGTGCTTAACACCACTTTCAACTGCTCTGAACTCCAGTTGTGGGCTTGTTGGGGGAAAGACTACACTGTCTGGTAGCGGGCGAAACTCTAGAGTGCCTTTCTCCCAGAGGTGCTTGCAGTGAGTACCAAAGGACACTGAGGAACACTGAGACTCAGGAACCTCCGAGGGAGGGGCTAACCGGAAGCCAAGGCTGTAGGCTCCACCCTGAAACTCTGCCCCTTCCAAGCTGAACTCAGAGAGGCTTTTGCAGGTTTCCAAGTCTAGTGGAATAAGGTTGTCTCCTGGCATAGACACAGCTGATCCTCCCAACCTACCAACGCAGGGAAGCAGCGAAAATGCCGAAACGAGGAAACAGATCACAAACGAAAGAAATGGAGGACAAAAAGCGACTGGATATAGAGTTCAAAGCCACTCTTATAAGGTTGTTCAACAATCTCTTAGAAAAGGCCGATAAAATAAATGAGACCTATGAGGATATGATAAGGGATCAACAAGAAATAATGAAGGGTCAACTAGAAATAAAGAATACAATCTCTGAAATAAATAATATTATACAGAGTCCTAAAAACAGATTGGAAGATTGCAAGAATCAAGTCCAAGATTTGGAACACAAAGAGCCAGAGGACACTCCTCCACAGGAGCAAGAAGACAAGAGAATCCAGAAAGTTGAAGATAATGTAAGAAACCTCTGGGACAACTTCAAGCGAACCAACATCAGAATTATGGGCATCCCAGAAGATGACAGAGAGCAAGATACCGAAAACATATTGAAAGAAATAGTGACAGAAAACTTCCCCCACCTGGTGAAAGAAATAGACCTACACGTCCAGGAAGCACACAGAACCCCAAACAAAAGGAATCCAAAAAGAACCACACCAAGACACATCGTAATTAAAATTCCAAGAGCTAAAGACAAAGAGAGAATATTAAAAGCAGCAAGACAAAAGCAGGTAGTTACCTATAAAGGGGCACCCATACGACTGTCAGCTGATTTCTCAACAGAAACCATGCAGGCCAGATGGGAATGGCAAGAAATATTCAAGGTGATGAATAACAAGAACCTACAGCCAAAAATACTCTACCCAGCAAAGCTATCACTCAGAATCAAAGGCCAGATAAAGAGCTTCACAAATAAATTTAAGCTAAAGGAATTCATCACTGCCAAGCCAGAATTGTATGAATTGCTAAAAGGGGTTCTTTAGGAAGAGGAAGAAAATAAAGATAAAAAGTATGAACAAATACGTAACTATCAACAAGTGAGTCTAACAACCAAGGGAAGTAAAAATCATGATGAACAATATTAACGGGTGAATATAATAGAATCAGAGGTATGGAAGGGGAGTGGACTGATGATTCTCAGGGAAATGGGGCGTGGGGCGGGGCGGGAAGAGACTGAACATAAACTGCACCTATGGATGAGGACAATGGGGGATGGGGAAAGGGCAGAGAATTGAATGGAAACTTGGTGTAGGGGAGCAATGGAGGGGGGGGGGGAATGAGGAACATTTGTAATAATATGAACAATAAAGATTTACTTAAAAAAATGTACATTTATAATCAGTATACCTTGCTTCATCAACTTAAGGTCAAATGTACTCATTTGCTTTTGTTTCTACAATTAACAACTCAACTCAATTAACAACTCTGATGATTTAGGCCAAGAGGGTCTAGGGTGGACAGAGGGGGGAACAGAATCTTGCTGGCAGGGTCCATTCTTCTTCCACATCAAGCAGAGCAGAACCAGATTTGGGTCCCTGCAACCCACACTCCTCCTGTGTTGCTGTGGACCCCGGGGGCCCACACAGTTGAACACACAGTGTTTGTCTGGGTCCTTAGAACTGTACTAGCAAGTGCAGATCCTGCCCATCCTGCAATGCTGCCTCTTAGCACGTGTCTCTCTGTGGTCTCCACCCTTTGCTAAGTCACTGTTCTCTAAAGTCTAAGCCATGGGCCAGCCCAAATAGCTTGACCAGGAGAAACTTCCAGCAACGGTCACAATCGGTGCTGGTCCAGCTCTCTCCACCATCTTCCCAGTCTAGACTCTGCCTTGCTTGAGATAATTTTATTTCAGGGACCATGTTGCCCCTTCCCTATCACAAGCTTGGTCAGAGCCATTCTATTTTACCATGGAAGAGCTCCCTAACTTCCAAAATCAAGATTTCAGAAATGGAGGTGTCAGCCCCTTCCATTCCTGAAGGCTCTGTATCGTTACTCATACAGGCTCCTCCACCTCTTCCCCCAGAATTTTGTGTCCTAAAGAGAAAGATGTTTTTTTGCTAAAGTTATCTATTCACTCTACTCTTTGAATCATAGGTATACACTAGCTTCATGTTCACATAAATGAGACAACTTGCATGACTCTTCATGGGACAAAAAAAAGAGTAGCAGTCTATATTTTTTAAAGTGGCTGTGTCTTTATATATATGATGGTAATCCTATCTACTAAAAGAATATGCAAACTGACCATCACTCCAACACAAGCTGGCCAGCAGGGGAGGGCAGTTGTGGGCGATCAGGCTGGCAGGGCAGTGGTTATGGGGTGATCAGTCAGGCAGGCAAGCAATTGGGAGCCAGCAATCCTGTATTGTGAGAGGAATGTCCCAGATTGCAGAGGGTGAAGGCTGGGCTGAGGGACATCCCCCCACCTACTTATGCATGAATTTCATGCACCAGGCCTTTAGTATATTACAATAGAATAAGCACCAGAGGCTTTGGAGCCCAGCAGACAAATATCTGGTTCAAACTGGTGTCATTGGAAGAGAGAAGAGGGAAGTCAGGAAAGGCTTCCTGTATCAAATATCTGCTTTATGATGCCCCAGGTCATGCCTATCCTCTATTCTGAGTGCCTCTAAACCAAGCAGCTGGCATGGATGAACTCAAGTCCTCAGATGAATGTCAGCTTAAGAACAGGCAGTGTCCATGGAACTGTAACAGACCATAAAGGCAGGAGGTACAGCCTCAAGGGTCACAGAACAGGAATTCAGGGAGCCAAGCACCTGAGTCCTGGCCCTAGCAATTACAGAGATGCCACCCACCATTTTCAAACACTGAACTTATTGTCCAGGCCACATTTTAGGAGCTGAGTAAGCCATGGTAAATAAGACAGACAAGGGGTTCAGGCCAAATTATTCAGCTTGCTAAGGACGCCAATCCAGGAATAAGTAAATGACATAGAAACACCGTGAAGGGCTTACCTATATCTGAGAAAGTCAGGGAGGGCTTAGGAAGGGGAAACAATATTGAAGGTAGATCTTTAGGAAGCTAGTCCAGATGATGCCCTTGAACAAATTTGGAAAATGCACCTGCCCCTGGGCTGTCACAGAGTCAGTGCTTGGTGAGAGGAGCATGGGCTGGGTACAGGTCCCACCTGGGCAACGTGCCTTGGCAGAGTGTGCAAGAAGCAAATGTGTTAGAGGTGACCATGGCCTTGGAAGATGAGGAGAGTGCCCCCAAACAGAGGGAGAAAGGCGTGCCAGGCAGAGAATAACTCTCAGGAGAGCTGGATCCTGGGGAATCGTTTAAACTTTCAGCCTCGACAGGAAGTGGGCCCAAAGTGCAGGTGATCCGGGGATGTATAGGTTTGAATTTTAAAACAATGGCCACCAATTAGAGAGCAAAGGGGGAAGCATGCTGCTGGAGATGCGTTCTGAATGAGAGCTGAAATGACAGGGTGGCTTTGTCAGTGGCAGAGAAATTATTCAGCGAGTTTCAAGAATGTGAAAAACACCTGGAACCAATTTATCCTTTCTTTTTTTCTTTCTTTTTTTTTTAACTTTCTCTTTCTTGTAAAATAGAATTGAAGAATAGATCTCCCAAAGTTATTGTACTTAGCTCTTCATTTCCCCTTGTGAGTTTGGAAAGGAACGAACACATCTTACTTGGCTGGATTTGACCTTCTCTGTGGTAGACATACCTCCCCTCCCCCGCCCCAAACCAGAGGAGTCACTAGGAAGAACATTTTAATCAGACCATCACAATTCATAGAACAATTCAAGGAGATAAAACACTTGTGAATGTGGAATTTGAAACCAGCCCCCATGGGAAGATACCTCAAAGACTTGCATCTCCATCTGCATACACACACACACACACACACACACACACACACTGAATTGCTGCACAACTACAGGGAGATCACTGAGTCTTCCCACATTCTCATTTCCCCATCTGTCAAGTAAGGGATAACAGGACAGGAATTCAGGGAGCCAAGCACCTGAGCCGTAGCCCCAGCAATCAGAGATATGCAGCTGATTGAATGATTCCTACGATGGTTAATTTCATGTGTCAATTTGGCTGTGCCACAGCACCCAGGTATATGGTCAAACATTATTTTGGATGCTTCTGTGAGGGTGTCTTTGGATGAGATTAACACTCAATCTGTGTAGTGTAGGGAGGACACACAGAAGAGAAGGGAGATTAAGATGGTGGCAGAGCCGAAACCGGTTTGGCTCAGTGGTAGAGCGTCGGTCTGCGGACTGAAGGGTCCTGGGTTCAATTCCGGTCAAGGGCATGTACATTGGTTGCGGGCACATCTCCAGTAGGGGGTGTGCAGGAGGCAGCTGGTCGATGTTCCTCTCTCATCGACGTTTCTAGCTCTCTGTCTCTCTCCCTTCCTCTCTGTAAAATGTCAATAAAATATATTTTAAAATAAATAAATAAAATGGTGGCAGAATAAGTGGGTGCTGCATGGACATGCTCCCAGGAACAAACTGGTATTATAGTTTGTTCAGAAAATACAGAAAAACTCCCTGAATAATCAATGGAAAACTGGCAGGAAAGAACCCTGACACCGGAGGACCGAACGTGGAGACGGCACAGAGACTGGTACCAGGGGCGGAGGCGCGAAAGGGCTGGGCAGGCTCCCACAGACAGCAACTGAAGGCCCAGAGAGATATCCCGGAGACATCACTGAGAACTCTGGGGTCTAAGCCCCTCAGCAGAGAGCACCAGAGCTGAGGAGGGAACCCACAGAACATCTGGCTCTGAAAAGCAGCAGGGTGCTATCTGCCAGAGAGTAACAGCTGAAAATGCAGGCACCTTCTTAAAGGGCCAATGCACAAAATTCCCTGTGGAGCCACCCATCTTGTGCACAGAGGGAGGGTGAAGTGGACCGGAGCTGTGAGGGCAGAAACACTGAATCCGTGGACTCCACGTAAAGCAGATTGCCCTCCTTCTTGTGGGTGGGCCTCATCCAATCAGTCAAAGGCCTGACTAGAACAGATTGACCTCCCCTGAGCAAGAGAAAATTGTGCCAGCAAATAGCCTTTGATCTCAAACAGCATCTCCCCACCTCTACCCCCACCCCCAGTCTCCAGCCTGCTGGCCTACCTGCAGATTTATTTTAGACCTATCAAGCTTCTACAATTGCAAGAGCCAATTCTTTAAAAAGAAATAAAAATACACAAAGAGTGTGAGTGTGTTATGTGTGTGCACCCATTCCATTGGTTCCATTTCTCTAGAGAACCCTGAGTAATACAACCCCCAAACTCCTCTCCAGTTTTAAGAGGCTGGGAATCTGGAGAGCAGCAGATGGGAAGGGAAAGTTGGGCCCATTTCTCAGCCTGCAGCTCCCCGGGGCAGGGATGCCAAAGTGACAGCACAATGTCTTCTTTCAGGAGGATTTGTGCCATGGGCCTCCTCGGCACAGCGATAAAGACCAGTTGTTCCAGAACTGTACACCGAGTGCTGTGGGGTATGGAGAGAGATGAACTGATACGATGCCACCAAGAGGAAATCCAAAATGGGGTATTAGGAAAACAGCTTCACATTCCACCAGTTTGCCATCTTCTGTCCATACCTCCCCAGCCACTTGCCACATTGTGAGGCTGGTATCCCAGAGGCAGGAAGCAGGGTTAGTTTGCTTTTTTACTGGTGATTGATGAGGTGCTGCTGCAGAGGGATGCAGGAGACCATCTCTGCACGTGTCTGGGAAAGGAGGAAGGAGGGACGCAGGAGCAGGCTAATACTGAAATCCATCCGAGGACCACAGCAACTCAGAAGAGCCTGCCCCACACCCGCTGTTGTCTGGAAGCCCAGGGACCCTTTCATGGCCCTGCATTTAGCTGAGCGCCTGGCATGTAATAGGTAATCAGTGTGGGAAGGAAGGAAGGAAGGAAGGAAGGAAGGAAGGAAGGAAGGAAGGAAGGAAGGAAGGAAGGAAGACAGGAAGGAAGGAAGGAAGAAAGAAAGGAAGAGAGGAAGGGAAGGGTTGGGAAATTATTTTTTTACATTGACTACTTCTCAGGTGAGCTTGGAAATAGGAAGAGAAGGGTTGGGAAATTATGAACCACTATAGGTATACAAGCCTTAGGGTTTGGGTTTTTTCTTTATTTAGCACTAGGGCCTTTCTCCTCCTTTACTGGTTGCATCTGGGAGGCCTTGGGGAATGTGAGGAAATACACCATTCCACGCTCTGAGAATCCACTAGTACTCAGCCTCTTTCAGGCAGGAAGTTGATAGTCAAGCTTTGCTTTCTAGTATGACAGTGAGTCCAACGTGCTCCCAGGCAGATTAGGGAGGAAGAGAAGAAAGGAGAAGGGTCTCAGTGGTTATGGAGGGAGAAATGAAATAAGGAGCTGAGAATCCGGGAAGGCCCATAAATAGAGCTTGTAAAATTCCCATGCTTTATCAAAACCAGCTGAGAGTACAAATTGGTATGAGTTGTGTGTGTTTTTTAAATACTCTGGTGTTCCCTTTGACCCACTAATTCCATTACTAAGCATCTGTCTCAAGGAAGCAATAAGAAATATGGACAATGATTTATCTATAAAAATAGTCACGTTGATGTTCTTTATAACCAAGAAAAGACCTGGAAGTAACTTAATGTCCAATATGAAGGAAGTAGTTGAATAAAACATGTCTCACCGATACAATGGAACATTAGGCAGCCATTAAAATAGTGCTCACAAGAGATCATACAGCTATGGAGAAGCATGATAACATCATGTTATGCAGAAAAAACAAGATACATGCAAATTCAATTATATAGAACTTGATCACAAAGAGAGAAAAGTGTCTATCTTAGAACCAAGCCTAGAAAGAGATACTTTGGATAGAACCAAACTATCCAAGCGTTAACAGGAGTTGTCTCTACATGGTGGAATTATGCAATTTTTTTTCCTTTTGGTAACTTTCATGTAATTTTCTACAATGGGTTGATATTAATTTGTTGATCAAGAAAAAGAAACTACTGCCCTAACCGGTTTGGCTCAGTGGATAGAGTGTGGGCTACGGACTGAAGGGTCCCAGGTTCGATTCCAGTCAAGGGCATGTACCTCGGTTTTGGGCACATCCCCAATAGGGGTGTGTGCAGGAGGCAGCTGATTGATGTTTCTCTCTCATCAATGTTTCTAACTATCTCCCTCCCTTCCTCTCTATAAAAAATCAATAAAGTATTTTAAAATAGAAAAATAAACTACAACAGTAAAATGCAAGTACAATTTAAAATTAGATAACAGAAGCCAACTCACATAAGAGCTGCCATATTTTGTTTTTGGGTTCACAGCCCATTTGGCTGATTCTCAGGCTACAAAACACCTACTTTCTTCCTCAACCACTTTACCTTTTACCTATCTGCCTCCTCAGGTAAGATTAGAAACGAAGGTTTTGCCACCTCCTGGGCATGCAATTCCCTTCTTTCCCCCATGGTTACAGTCCCCTCCCCCACCTCCTTGTGGTGTCCTAACCTGGATCCATCACAACAGATCCGCAGGTGATACTTCCTCTGAATAGTTACTCATAAAATTCATATTCAATGAGTAGGATGTACAAAATATGTTATCATTCACCACTTGAAAAATTGGAAAAGAACACCTATGACTTACCAAGACTCATTAATTCTATCTAGACTCTCTGTCTGAACTATGAATAGTACGACAGGTGCATTTGTGAAGAGCTCCAGCACCTTCATACATCTAACGCAGAGAAACAGGTAAGTGTATCCTATCACTGAATTAATAGTTTCCAAGCAAATACAGAATTGCTCATTACTCTGTAAACAGTGCAACCTTTTTATTCATTTCGGTTTCTTTCTGCAATCACATAATAAACAGTAGAACAAAGCTCACATAAATACCTTTGTCACTACACTATTCCATAGCCAAGTTCATCTAAACCTCAGGTCCGCCTGCCTAGAGGAAGCAGAGTGGCATCATTACTAGCTGCTGAGTAGATGGCCAAGTATATGATCTTATTAGAATAAAGGAAAATTGCTTCAATGAAGCCAAGAGCATGCCCACCTAATGATGGAATTTGGTTTGTTGACAACTGTCTGATGAGAAGATATTTGGGGTTAGATGATCTTCCAGGGAAAAGCAAAACAAATCAAACAAAAACTAGTCAGTCCTCTTGTCACTTTCCAGGTTTGGGGAATGGAAACCCACTGAAGTTTTTATCTAATGACTTGGTCTGCCAGGAATGTGGCTGGTCTGCTTCCAAAGGCTGTCTTTCTGCTTTGGGCTGTGGTGAAGGTGTCGATCAAGAAGTCACTCTAAACAAACAAAAGGGGGGCCGGGAAAGGAGAGGATTATAAGGGTACAGTGAGTCCTCGCTCAACATTTGCAATAAGTCTCATGGCTTTAAGCAAAATGACATATAACAAAATCAATTGTACCAAAGGCTAAGGGACAGAGTTAAGTTCCTAAGTATATCATCAACATTATAATGAAATGATACTGAACTAAACTGCTAAATTTCAGCTACCATGGTAAAATGCCAAAAGATATTGTCCAAATGACAAGTCAAAAAATAAAGGAATAATGACATTTAGATTTATGGTTATAATCATAACATTAAATTATGAAAAGTAATATCAGAAAAGAGGGTAGTGTGCCCCTCTAAGAAGTGGGGTGGTGGGGTCAGGTAGAGCAGAAAGCTTTTTAATTTTACATATGCTTTTTTCTACTATTTAAAATCTTAAATCAGCTGAAACCAGTTTGGTTCAGTGGATAGAGCTTCAATCTGAGGACTGAAAGGTCCCAGGTTCGATTCCAGTCAAGGGCATATACATTGGTTGTGAGCACATCCCCGGTAGGAGGTGTGCAGGAAGCAACTGGTCGATGTTTCTCTCTCATCGATGTTTCTAGCTCTCTATCCCTCACCCTTCCTCTCTGTAAAAAAATCAATAAAATATATATTTTTTAAATCGTAAATCAGAAATATGTATTATTATTACTATAATAAAAATAAAAGAACCACAAATTATAAAGTTTATATATCCATATAGTATATGTCTATGTGTATATATATTCATGTACATACATGTTTACATGGAAACATGCATATATGTCTATATGCATTCTTTGGGATATTTTTTCCTTTGAAGGTGTTTGTAAAACTCATATAGGTACCTATTTTCAGACAACTAATGCTGTCTTTTGATCAAGATCTGTATGATTTTTTAAAAGTGACTCTGAGAACTTCTAGCTAAAGATCCTTCTACCACAGGTGGAGAAGGGAAAATACTGGTACTCTGTTCATTAACATTTATGGAGCGGCTACAAGTGCCAGAAGACAGGGTGCTGGGCCTTGAGGCACAGGGATGAGTAAGTCCACGGGCTGCTGATGACGATGAAGGACAGAAATGTAAATGGCGTAACTATTATCACAACACAAATGCAGTAAGTGGCCAAACTAAAGGACAATTCAAGACTAAGAAGACAAGAGCACCAAATCGCAGGTGTGAGCTCTTCCTTGGGAGGGGAAGGATGTTCTGGGAGGCAGAGATTGGGAGTCACTTCCACTTGCCCAAAGGGTTGGGACCCAAAAGATGCCCCGCTCACTTCTCCCCCTCCGCCATCCTGCTCCAGCCAGATCAAGGCCAGCGCAGAGCCCAGGGGTCCAGGCTCAAAGAGAAATCCTTTCCCAGCCTCTCTTCACTGGAGACGGATTATTTTAGGAGCCAGAGAGCTAGAGGATGTTTTTCATTTTCCTAGAATATAGATTCCCTGGAAGTCTGGGCTAACAAGTACATCCTATTCCTGCTTATGAGCATGTTTCTAAAACAAGAGGCACATGAAAATCCCTCCCTAGTAACCAGTGAAACAGCAATCTGGTGCTTCCATTTCTTATTCCTCGGATTGGCAAACTTTCTATAAACTGAGAAAACCTGTGTTGTTGAGGACATAAGACACCTCCTTCACTGCAGGTGGGAGTATAAACTGGCTTAACTTCTTGGTAGGGCAACTGGAAGCATGTATAAAAATTTCAAATGCAAACACTTCCACCCACAGCTCCACAGGATATATGGACAAGGACATCTTTGCACAGGGGTATATAGACAAAATGCTCACAGAGACGCTCACAATAGCAGAAACTTGTAAATAACCTAAATGCCCATCAATAAAGAAATGGTTAAATCAACTCCAACGAATCCATACTAGGGAGTACCATGTGCAACAATGAAAAAGAATAAGGAAGATCTCTTCGTTGTGGATATAATGGTACATGAAGAATGCAAGTATTATAATAGTACAATGTAATCTTATTTCTCTTTTTAAAAATCTGTGTTTGTGTGAATGTAAACATATGAGAGAAGGGTTGCTTATTTTTTGTTCTCTAAAATTTTACAATATGTATCTATATTTGACTTACTAAATTTTTAAGTGAAAGAAAAATATAAGTATTTTCATGACAATAGAAAGTTGAAAGAATTTTTAAGTGAGGAGAAAGTGTTATTTGTGAGTTCAGCCCAGTCCAGTTGGTCTTCAGACTGACTGGCTAAAACACTTGAATATATCATAACCCAGAGTGGCTTAGTCTCTCAGCAGCTAGTTCAAACTGACTAAACTTGAAAGAGACTGAAGGAGAAATATCAATGTCATTGACAGCAGAGTTTCTGCATCTTAGTACCCTGACATTTAGGGCCGGACAATTCTTTGTTGTGTGTGATGGGACAATGTGAGATGTTCAGCAACATCAGGCCTCTACTCACCAGATGTCACCACCAGCTGTGATAACCAAGAATGTCTCCACATCTTGCCACTGGTCCCCAGTAGGGAAATTGCCAGAATTATCCCAATTTGAAAACCATTGATTCGTTGCAGTGAGAATATAACTGCCAAGACAGCTAGGTGCTCACTGCAAGCAACAACATGAACAACCAGCTTCTAAAGAAAGGTTGCTGGCAGAGCAGGAAATCAGAACAAAGGCTGCTTATTGAGGTGCGGGGAGGAGGAGGAGGAGGAGGAGGAGAGGGAGGGTATGATTTAAATATTCATTGGCACTGCCCTGGGGTGGCCTGGGGATCCTCCCTCATTCCAGGAAATTCTTGGTTGGGCACTGCCACTGCCAGCTCTCTCCCCTCTGGCCCACACTGATGCATTGTTCCCCTTCTGACCCACACCTTCCCCCAGAGTCACCAATGCTGTCCATTGTGTTCGTGCTTCTCAAACATGCCAGTAACCTTCAACAGCAGGGCAGCATCACCCACGGAAGCAGGTGACCTCTAAGGGAGGCAGAGCCTCAAATGCCCTCCCTCCCCTCCCCTGTAAGTACATTATTTCTTTGAAGTTGTATCTCCACCTTAAAAGTAGATGTGATTTTGCCTTCTGTCCTATTTTATTTATATATTGATATATGCATATATGTGCTTACTTGTTTGTTTTAACAAGAAGCAAGTAAATTTTGCCCAATAACCTTTGGGAAGGCACTTCATGCACTCCCAGGCACGCTCCAAGATAAAAAGAATACATGACTTCCTGCTCTTCCTACATCTCATTCGAAAAGAGTGTTTCCATGAGTAGGAGTACGGCTCATGGAAGTGACTCCGGAAGTCATCTCTCTCCAGGGTGCATCCACCCCCAGGTCTAAGGAAAGCCCTTCCATGGCTGCCTGTGGCTCACAGCTTCTGCCCCAGCCAAGCTCCAGCCACATCCGCACGGGAGGGAGGGATGCTGTCTCGGGGCAGAATTCCAGTTAAGATAACCCAGTGGCTCGTTTTGGTTTCAAGTAATATAGCCTCCTGGGATTTATATTTTTAGAGAAATTTCTCATAGCCAGAAAGACGGGAAGCTCTATTTCTGAGTCCTTGGGATTTCATGTTTGAATGTGAGGGGGTGGGGGAAGACCTTAAATATAGAAGTCTATTTCAATAGTGGCTCCTTTAAAGCATGCATCAAGACTGGCTTTTGCAGAGAGGATGGTGACTTATGGATTATAAGATAAAGAAAAAGCATGGCAGGGGAGGCGCTCAAGACATGTGGAGCTCTGCTTGCCAGTCTTCCGAAGCTGGAGTGCTGGGCCCAGCAGTGCTGGGTGATGGCAGTCAGGACTTCATAAATCTCATCGGTGTCCTCTGGAAGCCTAAATTCATGTCTAGTTCCCATCTCTCCTCTTCCATCCCTTCTTTATGTACATAACATAAGTACAAAATCTGAGAAAGGGCAGAACCCGACACAGCTCTTCTCTTCTGTTTCTCCCCAGAACTGGGATGGAATTTCATGTTTTGCTGTTGCCTCCCTTACCAGGTTCTGTACGTGATTCTGATGTACTTTCATCCTTAAATAGTCTCTTAGTAGAACAAGATTTTTTTTTTCCATTTTCCTTTTAAAAATGGCCAAAAGAAATGGGCTCTGCATTTTCACCTTTTCTTCCCTCCAGAATGTTTTTCAAGGACTCAAATCTCAATCGTGCTAGGCCGGCGTGGCTCAGTGGTTGAGCACCGACCTATGAACCAGGTCGTGGTTTGATCCCCAGTCAGGGCAGATGCCTGAGTTTTGGGCTCAGTCCCCAGTGGGGGGCATGCAGAAGACAGTTCATCAATATTCTCTCATCATTGATGTTTTTATCTCTCTTTCTCTCTCCCTTCCTCTTTAAAATAAAAAAATTAGATTAAATTAAAATCTCAATCCTATTTGTCCTTAGTACCACGAGGGAACCAAAGTGAGGGCAAATTTGAAGCCCTCTGGAGAGAGAGATTTGTGGAGACATAACCATGTTGGTTCCTGCAGTTTCCAGGCCCAATGGAAAAAAACGCTCAGTCTCGCCAAGGAGTATTTATGCAGAGGGGAGGTAGGGAGAGATGAGAGGTACAGTTCTGGGAGATCGTGTTCCATGTTAAGAAACGCAGGCTCAGCACCAATTGGGTGGCATGCCAGAACAGAAAAGGAACCCAGCCAGTAAGAGAGATCAGGCAGGGAAAGGTCACAGCACCATGAGGATGGTAATATATCAGGAGGAAGGGTGTCTGTCTGGAGACAGGCAACTTGGGTTTGAACCCCAGCTCTGCCAGTGTACTAACTGCAAGTTTTTTAGTGGCTCTCGGCTGTAATTTTCTCATATTTGGAACAGAGATGATAGCATTAATTCATTCTGCAAAGGTTTATGAATGTGTAGGTATGTTAGGAAAAACTGTCTTTCCTCCTGTGTCTCCTTTATGCTCACATTACTACCAGGCTCACAATACTGCCAACACCAGTTGTGTGTGGGTTTTCCCCACAACAAACAATTCTGCAACCAGCTGTAGGATCAGCTGGGTGTCCTACAATTTAACTCAGTTCTGCCACTACCTGGAGTTAGCATCAGACTCCACAGCTGAGGGCTCAGGCCCACGAGAAGGCCCTCCCCCTACCATCTTCAGGGGCCAATAAGAAGTAGCAGTTCCCAGGTTACCCACAACTTCAGCCCAGCCTGGCTACAAACCAGAGGTTCCCAGGACATCCCCCTTATTTGGTGGAACAGTTCATAGAACTCAGGAAAACAATTACTTATGCTACCACTGGATTGCCTTTAATGATCCTATGATAAAGGATATAGATGAGTAGCCGGATGAAGACATGTATGGAGTAAAGCTGGAGGGTCCCGAGCACAGGAGCTTGTGTACTTATGGAGTTGGGGCATCATACTCCCAGTACACAAGTATATTCACCAACCTGGATGCTCCTCGAACACTTTACTATTGGGATTCTATGAAGACTTCTTCACAAAAGCATGATCAATTATTAGCTCCATTCCCAGCTCCTCTCCCCTCTCTGCAGGATAGGGGGTGGGGCTGAAAATCCCAAGTTTCTAATCATGGCTTGGTCTTTCTGATGACCAAGCCCCAAACAGGAGGCCACCAAAAACCACCTCATTAGAACTAAAGATGTTCCTAATGCAAGATCATTTAGGAATTTACACGGGTTTCAGGAACTCTGTGCCAGGAACCAGGGACAGAGATCAAATGTATTTTTCATATTATCTCATATATGCCAGGCACTCTTCTGGGTGCTAAAGGTGGGGAGGGGCAGCCTAGTCACTGGTCTTGGGGAGGTTACGTCCTAGGGAGGAAAGACAAGCAATAGAAAAAATCCTCCTATCTAATAAAAGAGAAACATGCAAATTGACTGTACCTCTGCTATGCCAACCAGCCAATCAGAACAAGTATGCAAATTAACCCAACCAAGATGGTGGCAGCCACGGAACTGGAGCGAGCAGGAGGATTGGGTTGCCCCTGTTGATGGAGAAAGCCAAGCTTCCCTCCTGCTGTGGCCAGCCCTGGCCTCCACTCAATGCTACCAAGTTTCAATATAGAAGATAAATAAATCCCAACAAAGACGGTGGCTGCCACAGAGCTGGAGCAAGCAGGAGGTTTGCGTTGCCCCCAGAGATGGAGGAAACCAAGCTTCCCACCTGCCCTGGCTGGCCTGGCCTCCACACAAGGCAAAACATTTCAATTATAGATAATAAATAAATTCCAGATACCTGCTTCCAGCCAGCCCTGAGCTCCACTCAAGGAGGTGCTGAAAACAAAAAGGGGAAAAAAGGAGGGGCTGGGAGCTTGGGTCGCCGGGGGGCATGGCCAGCCTGCAAACGGCCCTCAGCCCCCCACTCAGGCCATCCCACACCTCAAGGGAACCCCAACCCTAATCTGGGACACCCTTCAGGGCAAACCAGCCCACCCCCACCCATGCACCAGGCCTCTATCTATATTAATAAAAGGGTAATATGCTAATTAGACTGGGAGACCTTTCAGGAGACCTTCCAGATGTTCTTCTGGACAAAGCCATGGTGGCAGGGCTGAGATAGAGGCGGTTAGAGGCCAAGTGGGGAGGGAAGACTGGTGGGGGCAGGGTTGTTGGGGGTAAGCAGACCAGCAGGGGGCCAATTGGGGCAAGCAGGCCATCAGTGGGGGTCAGTTGGAGGTGATCAGGACAGCAGGGAGGTTAGTTGGGGGTGAACAAGCCAGCAGGGGAGGCAGTTGCGGGTGAGCACACTGGCATGGTGGGCAGTTGAGGTAATCAGGCTGGTGGGGAAGGCATTTGGGGTGAGCAGGCTGGCAGCAGGGAGGCAGTTGGGGGCAAGCAGGCCGGCAGGCACAGTGGTTAGAGACAATCAGGCAGGGAGGCGAGCAGTTAGGAATCAGAAGTCTGGGATTACAAAAAGGATGTCTGATTGCCAGTTTAGGCCCAATCCCTGTAAACCAGCAGTAGGACATCCTTCGAGAGGTCCCAGATTGGAGAGTGTGTAGGCCAGGTTGAGGAACACCTCCCCCTCCCCGCCTGTGCACAAATTTTGTGAACTGGTCCATAATAAATTCTATAAAGAAAATAAAACAGAATATGGTATGATAGAAAGTGATTGAGGGGTAGAGGGTGGTAAAACATTAGAAGACAACTGAGCTGATACATGAATCATGGAAACAAGCTAGCCTTGTGAAGATGAGAAGAAGGGTGTTGGGCAGAACCTAATTCAGAGGGTATTTCATAAGGATTCAACGAGATAAAGTGTGGAAAATCTTAGTACAGTTCCAGACACAACAAATGTAAGTTACTCAACAAATGTAGGCAGCCATTGTGATTCAGAGAGCTTGGAAAAGTTCCCAGAGTCAAGTCATAGGGAAAATGAGAGAGGGATTATCAAGAACATTGGGCAGGAAATTGCAGCTGGAGAGTTGACTGTATAGCCTCAGCCATGGGGAGCAGATGGAACATAGGAGTTGTGGGGGCTGTAAAGGAGACCAAGGGAAACTGGAGAGCTCACAGCCCATCTAGAAGGAGAAGCCAGGGCACACTCCACTTCATCCATTTATCCTGATCCCCATGACTTGAGTTTGCCACCCTGGCCTACACATGACATTCCTCTCAACTGACTCTACCCATTACCTCCCCTCCTACACCTGGGCTGCCTCTGCCCAGCCTGTCCTGAAATCTTGGACAACAAGTCAAAGGACATCTGTCTAATCTTCCTGTTTCATATACCGATAAAGAAACTGGGGCCCAGGGAGGTGATGGGATCTAGGAGGAAACATAGTCTTTTTTTTTTTTTTAAATAAATCTTTATTGTTCATATTATTACAAATGTTCCTCATCCCCCCCCCATTGCTCCCCTACACCAAGTTTCCATTCAATTCTATGCCCTTTCCCCATCCCCCATTGTCCTCATCCATAGGTGCAGTTTATGTTCAGTCTCTTCCCGCCCCGCCCCACTCCCCATTTCCCCAAGAATCATCAGTCCACTCCCCTTCCATACCTCTGATTCTATTATATTCACCAGTTAATATTGTTCATCATGATTTTTACTTCCCTTGGTTTTTAGACTCACTTGTTGATAGTTACGTGTTTGTTCATAATTTTTATCGTTATTTTCTTCCTCTTCCTAAAGAACTCCTTTTATCCATTCATATAATTCTGGCTTGGCAGTGATGAATTCCTTTAGCTTAAATTTATTTGTGAAGCTCTTTATCTGGCCTTCGATTCTGAGTGATAGCTTTGCTGGGTAGAGTATTTTTGGCTGTAGGTTCTTGTTATTCATCACCTTGAATATTTCTTGCCATTCCCGTCTGGCCTGCATGGTTTCTGTTGAGAAATCAGCTGACAGTCGTATTGGTGCCCCTTTATAGGTAACTACCTGCTTTTGTCTTGCTGCTTTTAATATTCTCTCTTTGTCTTTAGCTCTTGGAATTTTAATTATGATGTGTCTTGGTGTGGTTCTTTTTGGATTCCTTTTGTTTGGGGTTCTGTGTGCTTCCTGGACGTGTAAATCTATTTCTTTCACCAGGTGAGGGAAGTTTTCTGTCACTATTTCTTTCAATATGTTTTCGGTATCTTGCTCTCTGTCATCTTCTGGGATGCCCATAATTCTGATGTTGGTTCGCTTGAAGTTGTCCCAGAGGTTTCTTACATTATCTTCAACTTTCTGGATTCTCTTGTCTTCTTGCTTCTGTGGAGGAGTGTCCTCTGGCTCTTTGTGTTCCAAATCTTGGACTTGATTCTTGCAATCTTCCAATCTGTTTTTAGGACTCTGTATAATATTGTTTATTTCAGAGATTGTATTCTTTATTTCTAGTTGACCCTTCATTATTTCTTGTTGGTCCCTTATCATATCCTCATAGGTCTCATTTATTTTATCGGCCTTTTCTAAGAGATTGTTGAACAACCTTATAAGTGTGGCTTTGAACTCTATATCCAGTCGCTTTTTGTCCTCCATTTCTTTCGTTTGTGATCTGTTTCCTCGTTTCGGCATTTTCGCTGCTTCCCTGAGTTGGTAGGTTGGGAGGATCAGCTGTGTCTATGCCAGGAGACCACCTTATTCCACTAGACTTGGAAACCTGCAAAAGCCTCTCTGAGTTCAGCTTGGATGGGGCAGAGTTTCATGGTGGAGCCTACAGCCTTGGCTTCCGGTTAGCCCCGCCCTCGGAGGTTCCTGAGTCTCAGTGTACCTCAGTGTCCTTTGGTACTCGCTGCAAGCACCTCTGAGAGAAAGACGCCCTAGAGTTTCGCCCGCTACCAGACAGTGTAGTCTCTCCCCCAACAAGCCCACAACTGGGGTTCAGAGCAGTTGGAAGTGGGGTTAAGAACAGTCCGGAGCTTATGTCTCCTTCCCGCTAGGGCAATCTCGCGGCCCAAACAACAGTCTGTCCTCTGTGCGCGCAAATGTGCGCGACTCCGGAGCTCTGCTTTTTGCCGTTCCCCTGAGCTTCTGTCTTACAGCCCAGATTCCCTCTGTATGAGGCTGGGGCCCGAGGGTCTTGCCCAGGACTGGGGTTCAGTGCAGTCAGAACTGGGGCTCAGCACAGTCCTGAGCTTTTGAGTCCTTCCCGCTGGGGCAATCCAGCAGCTCAGCGAACAGTCCCTCCTCTGCGCGCAATGTGCGCGACTCCGGGGCTCTGCTTTTCACCGCCGCTCCACTGAGCTTCCGCCTTACAGCCCAGATTCCCTCTGTGTGAGCCTGGACCCCAGGGTCTCGCCCAGAACTGGGGTTCAGTGCAGTCGGAGTTGGGGTTCAGCACGGTCTGGAGCTTTTATCTCCTTCCCGCTGGGGAACGCCAGCCAGGCACTCCGCCGCCCCTCCTCTCCGGCTCTGTCCTCTCCCCGCGCGCGCGCCACCGCGCCTCCGTACCTCAGGCTTTTACAGCTCCTCTGGTTTTCCTTCTGGTTTTCTCTTTCCTTCTAGTTGTAGAATTTCCAGTCAGTCAACTTTCCTGTAGTTCTGGATAATGTCCACTCTATATTTTAGTTGTATTTTTTGAAATTGTTGAGTGTGGCTGCAGTTAGGCTTTTACCTCTGCCGCCATCTTGTTGTGAGTCCGGAAACATAGTCTTGGCTGAAGACTATACCTCGCCTCCCCAAGAAGGTTGTCTTCTTCCACCATGGCTCTCTCTATGTCTGTCTACAGCTCAAGAGGTGGCATACACAGAGCAGTAGGAGAGAGAGGAACACCCCTGCCCAGCCAAGCAATCCTGTGAACCATGGGGACACCAGTGTCACAGTGGGAATACCCCCACACTCAGAGAAATAAAGTTCCAGTGCACCTAGGTTTTCAGAACTGTCAGGGGTATTTGGGGGCAGGTTGTGGGGATAAAGAGGGGGGGTCTTGGTGTTATCACCATGAGGGGGGGCTGATTGAGCAGGCCATGCACACGTCAGGGCTGGACATTGGAGCACAGTCTTGGAAAGCAAATTTGACCAAGTGAACAATTCCATCAGAAAGCATTGATGCTACAGCCTCAGACACACAACTGCAGAGGAGCCCGAGAAAAGTAGTGATACCCATTCCATTTGAAAATTACTTTCCCATTCCTTGTCTTGGACAGTTTACAGAGGAGACAACCGAGGCCCAAAGAGGTTAACTGAAATGTTGTGACTCCCTTGTGCACTCCTCTCTTAGAAGTCAAAGCCCGTGGTATTTGGGGATGGCTTCTATTTGTGGGGAACACAAGGATCATGCGTGAAACAATGAGAGAACAGAGCAACATGCACAATCCCAGGAGGACCTGCTAGTCAGGGCTCTGGACTTTTGAACAACTTCTAATTTCTGGATGACACTGACTCTTTCATCTGTAGGCTTTTGTAAATACCACTTCATCTACCTGAAATCCTCTTCCTCTCCCCACCAAGACCCTCGCTCACCTGTCTAAATCCTATTCACTGTGTCACAACTTAAATATCACCTCCTTTAGGAAGCCTGCTCTGACACCCATGTGCTGGCGCCCCATCCATGTGCCTCCTTGTCACGTGAGATCTCTCAGAGCATTCGCCAACTGCATTGTCCCATAGTGACATGACTGTGTTTGAGTCTTCCCCCCTGGACTGATGGCAGAGGCTATGGACTCAAATAGGTACTCACTAGGTTGTCATTTACAGGCTCAAGAACAGGACCTCCCCTCTCAGAGCTCACAGTGTGATGGGGAAGCTCACTGCCCAGGATGTTTATTCTACAGCAGACTCACCCTGAGAGCTCAAGGCCTCTTATGGCTTGTACTCTCTCTTTCAGGAATGTCTACCCTCCTTCACTGTCAACAACTCCACGCTAGTCAGATGAGATCTGGATAATGCCAACCCATTCCGGGAGCCAGCCAGCTCCTCTCTGCAGACTGGGCACCAGTCCATCTGATTTCTCTTCTCCACTGGCATGAGAGGTCCAAAGGCAGCCAGGAAATCGGTCTTGGGAATGTTTGCCCTTTCTAGGCCCTTGGGAATAGATCTAAAAATTTGATCCAGGGAGACAAGCTAAAAACCCATTCCCTATTTATTGGTGAGGGCTCCTTACTGTTACTCAGCTACCTGGACCCACCTGTATTTTCTCTCTCATTCTCCCAGTTCTTTATCACCATTTATAGGTTTAATCTGGCTTGTTATAGTGACTCTAAGTATTGGCTACATTGAACATCTTTTAGGGTGTCTGCCCAGTTTACATGACTCCTTAGCCATACCACTTATTGGCATACCTCATACTCTGTCCTCTCACCAGTGCTGACAGAACCAGGATTGGGCACCTGGGAATTGGAACTAAGAGAGTCTAGTTCAGTCTAAGTCGGTCTCTTAATTGGAGCTGGGATGACTAAGCAGCTGCATGATGACCTTCTCTTACCCACTAAGCAGACTGGGAAACATGGAAAGCTGGTCGTCAGGGAAAGAAAAAGAAACCAGAGACACTAGATTAAGATGTCTGGATTGCTTTTCTCATTCCTGGTTGCAACCTCTTTCTGAGACCTAGTCATGTTCCTTCCTGTAATTACCTCTTCCACATTCAACAGTTATCCACTGAACACCTACTACGTGCCAAGCAAGAGGATCTAAGAACTTGATCTAAGTGGCGCGGGGGAAAAAATAGACAAAATCTCTGCCCTCATAGAGAGTACAATATAATTAATCAAATAATGCAAAACTCAATATATAATCACAAACTTGTTTAACTAGTATGAAAAAAGGATAGGACATTTAAAAATGATTTAAAAATATATATGTACCAAAAATACCTGACCTAGCCTGGAGAATCAAGGAAGGCTTCCCTGGGGGAGTGACATGGGGGTGAATTCATGAGACAGAGAAGCACCCATGGGATGGTAAAAGGATTCCTAAACCAAACCAGTGCTGCAGTGACAGGGGTTCAGAACAGAAGTGACCATGGGAAGGCAAAATTAGCTGTCAACAGGGAGGATTCTGGGAATTCAAGTGAATCTTATCTAGATCTTAAAAAGCGAGATGATAGCTGGGTCCATCTGTTTAACTGGTTGGGTGGTACTTGGGCACTGGGAGTTTTTAAACTCCTCCAGTAATTGTAATGTGCAGCTATCTTGGCAAACCACTGACTCCAGGACCACAGTGACAGCTAACGGACAGCGAAACCAGGACATGTAGCACCCCAATCTTCACAGTCATGTAACTTCTCCAGCATCATCAACTGGCCCATTCCTGTGATCAACTCTTGCACACACTGCGTCATACTGATGAGGCTCCTGCGGGGTGGCATGCTGGGAATTTAGACTAAAAAAATAAAGAGAGTGAACCTGAACCAGCTCAAGGTGTGATCCAGGCTCACTGAATAGGAAAGAAAAGCTCCAGTTTCAGGGAAAACAGATATAAGGCTAAGGAAGGGAAGGAGGGAGGACAGCTGGACAGGGGTTGGGCATACAGAACTGAGAACAACTCTCCTTAGCCACCTAAACTCAGTCCGAGAATCCCAGGAATTTAGGAGGCAGAAAGCCAAGCAAGGGCACCCCTGGGGTCTTGCATGAGAGCCAGAGAGAGGTACAGCGTCAGTGGCCGCATCAGTGATGTGCAGGTAAGTGGTGAACAATCCACAGTGAGGGAGAAGCCCTGGTTTGTTGCCCTTGCTAATTCCCATTGTGTAAATACTCCTGCTATGGCTGATTTCGAGTTACCTATGTGACATTGCTGAAAGTGAAGCTGGGAAGAGACGTGCACGATTGGCACTTGTGAGCTGGTGTGAATCTGCTCTGGCACACCCCTGGCCACAGAAGGTAATCCCTTCCCTTCCCCGAATGAGTTTTGTAGGCTGGGGTCACCCAGGAGCTGTGGGAATGCAGCATTCACATTTATTGGTTGACATAAGCAACAAACCACACTTTCTGTTCATTAACATTCTAAATGTGAGCAGGGAGAAGATTATTTGTTCTCTAGTTTCCCTGCCTTCCAAGGAGGATCATTCCCAAAGAGGATGTATCCAGGTAGCAGGAGTAGCTGCTGAAAGGGGTGGGAGAATATCTGGAGAAGGGGGAGACATGAGGTTGCTTGTGTTGAAAAGGAGCTTTGGCAGAAACCGGTTTAGCTCAGTGGAAAGAGCGTTGGCCTGTGGACTGAAGGGTCCCGGGTTCAATTCTTGTCAAGGGCATATACCTTGATTGCAGGCACATCCCCCGTGGGTTGTGTGCAAGAGGCAGCTGATTGATGATTCTCTCTCATTAAGGTTTCTAACTCTCTGTCTCTCTCTCTCTTCCTCTCGGTAAAAATCAATAAAATATTTTTTTTAAAGGCCGAAACCGGTTTGGCTCAGTGGATAGAGCGTCGGCCTGGGGACTGAGGGGTCACAGGTTCAATTCCAGTCAAGGGCATGTACCTTGGTTGCGGCCACACCTCCAGGGGGGGGGTGTGCAGGAGGCAGCTGATCGATGATTCTCTCTCATTGAGGTTTCTAACTCTCTGTCTCTCTCTCTTCCTCTCTATAAAAAATCAATAAAATATATTTTAAAAAAATAAAGGAGCTTTGGGAAAACAACAGAGATGCTTACATTTTTCAAAGTTTTGCTAGGTGGTATGCAATACCACCATCCAGATTTCCCTAAGAAGTCTTCAGTAAAGTCTGCATTTTCACCAAAACTATTGGAGTTCAATTTGGTTTGAAGGAGGGACCCCGTAAGGGGCTGAGTTGTTTTCAAGGTGGACACAGAGTGAGAGGAGGCCTGCCCAGAGGGTCATAGTTCAGGTTAGACGGCAAATAACAGTAATACCACAACAACATTAATAAGTACCAACTTCGTGCCCGCTCTACCGAACTCACTTTATGAATATCAATCCATTTAATCTCACAACATCTCTATGTAATAGAAACTATACAGATTAGCAACTAATCTGAATTCAGTCAGGCTAGTATATCTTTTTAAATAAACAGTATATATTTCAATATAGAACATTATAGATCTTTGTAGTTTAGGATGCTTGATCTAAGATTCAGGTATTTCCAGGAGAGCTGGAAACTGATCGCCCCTTTGGTAAGCTGTTTGAAGTGGAATGAAAGGCTTACCTTAAGGGGGGCTCCAGTCACCCGCCAGGGAGTTGAATATTTTCTTTCTGGGGGCTCCTGAAGTCATAACAGAAATGCCTTGTACACCAGCTGCATACAATCCCATTCAGCAGACACCAATAAGCACCCTTTGAGGGCTACATCAATGAGGATGACAGTCTCCTATGCATCTCACCCAACCAGGGAGAGGAGACAGGAAGTGGAGTGGAAAAGCAAGTATCCCTTAACAGTGTGACAGGGAGAGTGAAATGGGTGCATGAGAGGCACATCAAAGGTGCAGCTAAGCATGTGGCATAGAACTCATGATAAAATTAATAAGCTGATAAAGTTAGGTCTCAGCTTTGAGGGGTTCCAAAAGGCACAGGTAGAGAGTGAGGGCATTTTGTGGTGAAACACCCAAGCTAAGGTGCTGGGATGGCACAGACCAGGGCAGGGAGTGGGGCTGTGGGCATGAGGAGAGAGCACACGGCAGAAATCAGATGCTAGACTCAGGGAGCTCAGTCTTCTTCACGTTGTTTTATAATAATAAGCCATGGTATAGTGATAATAAAGTTATTATGAAAATCTGGAAAGTCAACAGGACCATTTTAATTTTGACAAAATAAAGAGCACATTAAAGTTTAAGTAAACATAACCATACTTCTATTAACCTTGATTCTATAACCTTGATTCTAATAATTAAAAATCAACTGGTTCATTGAGGTTTAAAATTATATATATATATATATATATATATATATATATATATATATATAATTGATTTTTTCAGAGAGGAAGGAAGAGGGAGAGAGAGCTAGAAACATCAATGAGAGAGAAACATTGACCAGCTGCCTCCTGCACACCCCCCACTGGGGATGTGCCTGCAACCAATGTACATGCCATTGACTGGAATCAAACCTGGGACCTTTCAGTCTGCAGACCAACGCTCTATCCACTGAGCCAAACCGGTTCTGGTGAGGTTTAAAGTTTTAAAGGCTAAGCATACTCTGCACAGATTTGTGACACGATGCATTTTATAAGTACCTCCATGGCTTTCTCCTGCTTCCTGTCTAGATTTTTCCATCTTCCTTTGCCCATCCCTCCCCACCCCACCCACCCACCCCTACCCCGCTCAGTTCTTAAGGTTCCATATCAAAAGTTGTCCCTTCTGTGCCAGGCCTTTGGTGTCTGAGATGACCCTAATTGGAGCTCAGGTGTTAAAAGTTAGTTATGATCTTCAGTGGGAATATGTTGGCTTAGAAACCAAAAGGGCAGGTAATGGGAGGATTTCGGGCCAATTAGAGCGATTGGGGCAGGGTCATCCAATTCTCCTCTATCACAACCAAAAGGAGACTCCTTATTCCCCAACCAAAAGGGCTAGCATTGGTTGGGGAAATTTCTTTAGGAAACCATAGGCCAAATTTCATAGAGGAGGAGGTAGAACATGGCTAGAGTGTCCTCTGTGCCCTCTTGTGCCCTGGTCCCTGTTTTCCTTCCTCCCCTGAGGAAATGCAGAGATGTTTT
Source organism: Vespertilio murinus (assembly GCA_963924515.1). Classification (NCBI taxonomy): domain Eukaryota; kingdom Metazoa; phylum Chordata; class Mammalia; order Chiroptera; family Vespertilionidae; genus Vespertilio; species Vespertilio murinus. Next base: position 40,759,812 of record OZ004717.1, on the reverse strand, counting down.
TGGAATGTAACTCTAGATAACTCGGGCTGTCAGGTTACATTTCATCTGGCAATCCGGACAGGCTGCATGAGCCAGGGTAAAGGGAGACCAGTGGTGGGGGAGGGAGGAAAAAGCCACAGGGGAGGGCAGAGTAAAGAGAAAGGTGATGACATGAGGAGCTTCTGGAGGCAAAGACCTGGAAACCTGGGCACAGCAGGTTCAGCTTCTGAGCCAATGTTCTTCTGAAGGCCAAGGGCACTGCCAACAGCCCTATGGGAATCTCCAGAATTTCCTAATTGCCTTGGCCAGGGGCCACCACAGTTCATATCTCCAGACATTTCACTGTTTGCAGAGCCCTTCACAGACAGAATGCCTCACAACTGCCCTGGGACAAGGACAGCTGCCATTACTACCCCTGTTACTGATGAGCAAACTGAGGCTGAGGAGTCCAGTGATTCGCTCAAGGTTACGCAGTGAAGGAGAAGGGAAGCTGGAACGTCACTCCAAGTCCACTCATTTTAAAGCCAATCTCCTCCCACCTGCCCCTTCTTCTCCACTATCATGAACAAACGGCTTCCCAGAATCCTCTCTGCTGTCAGTGAGTTGATGTCCTCTCAGAGATCTGCTATAACAAGTCTATGTACGAGGCAATGTCAAAGGAAATACGGAGAAGGGGGCTGAGGGAAATTGTCCTGTCTCCTCCAGTTACTCACAAGCCTGAGCAGTTTTGAAATAACGATGCAGAACCTTTTGGCCTATGTGCTTTCAAACACATCTGTGCACTCCACTCGCTTACAGTCATTCGTTCAGCAAATGTTTCCTGAGCACCTGCTCTGTGCCAGGCCCTGTCACAGGTACTAACGTTACAGACGAGGACGGGACAATGAAAGCTCTTGCTCTCATGCAGCTCATAGTCTCCCAGCAAGAGACACGTAAGAAACCAGGGAAATAAACAAGTGCGTGCTAAAACTAAAACAGACACCAACAGAGCTGCTCCTGGACAAAAACAAGCTCAGATCACATGACTGTCACGCTGGGCTTCAAAAAATCAGCCTGCAGTCTTCTAAATTAATACCAAGAGTTCCTCACTCACCAAATCACATCAAAACAAGTCTCTTTGGTAGGAAAACAACACAAAAGAAAGTCACACGAGAGCCCAGTCAAAGGGGGATGGACGACTGCAACCCTAAGGAAAGAGGTTGCTGCTAATAAACCACAGCCCCATCGTCAAGGCTGAACTGGATGCAGAGCCTGAGAAAAGGGCAGATCCTTTCAACAATGGAATGATCCGCGAAGAGGACGTTACTGTTATGACTTCAGGGTCGAATTGGAGACTCTTGTAAACCAAAATTAAATTACACTCTCAGTATCACAAACAAGGATTTCAGCTTCCAGGGTACCAATATGTGTTTGATCACATTGTGGCTTTTAGATTTCAAAAGATAATACCGGCTGAAGCTAGCCCAGCACACACCATGGAGAGTGTTCTCTTTTGAACTTGATGCATTTGACATCCACTGTGCTTGTTTGGCAATTAACCAACCACGCACTGTCTGTGAACTCAAATTGTTGTCTTACATTGTTCCTTATCTCTTCCATTGTTAAACTTCTCATGCAACGATGCCTCATCTACCACTGGCTTTACAGGGATCGCCTCTCACTCGTGTGCTATTTTAACCTTGCACTGTAATATAGCCTTCATTTAGCCCACAGTTTGTTGAACGCCTACTATGTGCTGGGCATTTAGACACTGGGCATGTAGCCTTCTTGGAGATTTCAGCCTACAGAAATAGGTAGACATTAGTCCTCACTCAAATGAGCCTACAGTTATGCATTACAGATGGAGACAAGTGCAATGAAGGAAAAGAATTAAATTCCATGAGAATGGATTATATTCAGGAAACCCGACCTGGACTGGAAGGAAGAAAAGGATTTCCTAAGAAAGTAGAACCAGAGCTGATATGGAAAGCAGAGAAAGAATGTGCAAAGGCCCTGGAGGGCGGGAAACATGGATCAATATGTGCCCTGCACAAAAGTTTACACTGTAGACCAGCACTGGGGCCAAAGCAGAGAGAGAAATGGGGGAGGAGGGAAGTGAGGCAAGGGACTTAGATGGGTCCTTGCATATACAACTTTGATTTATGTAATTTTATGTAGTGTATATTTTTATACTCACATCTATACATATGAAAACTTAAGTGACCATTATGACTGAACGAGCAGAATGACCGGTTAACCAGTTGCTATGATGCATACTGACCACCAGGGGGCAGCATTCAGCGCAGGAGCTTCCCCCTGGTGGTAGTGCACTCTCACAGCCAACCTCCTGTGGTTGGCCGACCTTTTGGAGCCCCTCCCCTCCCATCCCTTCCTTCCCCTTCCTTCCCGCGTGCCCCTCCCCCTCCCCCCCCACCTAAAGCAGGCCCCAATCAGCCTGCCCTGATTGGGACTGAGCGAGAGAGCCCTAATCAGCAGGGCTAGGGACCCCACTTGTGCACGAATTCAGGCCTCTAGTGTAGTATATATAGAGAAAAATGTTTAACACCTTAAGCGCCCAGTCAGTCACCTGTGACTGACACTATACTTTGCATCCAGAAGACAAAACAGGCTGGGCGCTTAACATGCTAAAGAAGTTAATGACAAAAGAAACACTTTTTAAACTCTTGTTTTGACAAAATGCTGATAATTCTTGAAGCTCAGTGACAGGTACATGGGACTTAATAATTATACCTTCTATGTTGTGCATGTTTGAAAATGATGATGACTGCCTACTATCATTACTCAATATCTCAAAGCACAATACACACTTAGGATGAGGTTTGTTACCAACAACAGTGGATGTTATTCCATATTCCTTATCATAACTCCATGGGGTAGTTAAGTATATTTTCCTGCATTTTACAGATGAAGAAATACAGAGAGGTCCAATACTTGTGTAAGGTCACACAGCATGAATGATGGAGTGAAGACTGTATTCAAGATGGCAAGGAATAAAGCACACTACACCATAGTCAAGAGACTTGAGTTTCTTGAAGCCCAGCTTTGCCCGTCAATATCTACGTGGCCTTGGGCAACCTCAGAGCCTCAGTTTCCTCCTCTGCAAGTGAGGCATGAGATGATCTCCAAGGCTCCTTCCAGCTCCAACATCCTATGAATCTACTGAGATATAATCTTCCATCCACCTGTCCTCCACTCTAACCACACACTTTCCCTTCAACACAGTTTAACTAGCCATTCTGTGCTCTAGCTCAAAGAACAGGCACTATTTTCAAAGGACAATCAGGTATTACAATGGTTGTATTTCTTTAATTCTTTTCTTTTAATTGTGAAATTTATTTACTTATTTATTAAATATACTTTATTGATTTTTTTTTACAGAGAGAAAAAGAGGGATAGAGAGTTAGAAACATCAATGAGAGAGAATCATTGATCAGCTGCCTCCTGCACACCCCCCACTGGGGATGTGCCCGAAACCAAGGTACATGCCCTTGACCGGAACTGAACCACGGACCTTTCAGTCCGCAAGCCGACGCTCTATCCACTGAGCCAAATCGGTTTCAGCTGATTCTTAAACTGAAAAGACTGCTCTGGGTATGCAAAGACTCCGGTGGAAAAGAAATAGCAACCTGCTGAGTGGACAGGGAAATTCGAAGTCACGCTGGTGTGCTTAGCACGGTGTTGCCGTAACCAAGGCTTGGGAGGCTTAGTGCTTCAGCTGTTCCATCAGCTGGGAACTATTCATGTTTCTCAATTCTCACAGTTTCCCTGCCTTAGGCAGAATTGTTTTCCACACAGACACAGGACAGGTGGCCTGGGGTCCCACATAGTGCCCAGGACAGTGGTAATGACCTTTCCTGAAGAGGACATGCCTTCTTCTATAACCTAGAGGAGTCTTCCTCTGAAGCCTTCCTCTTCTTGATTCATCTCAAGTCTGCTTTGATCATCCCATTAATAAACCACACCCAGCTCTGGCCATGGGGGGTCATAAATCTCAGTTTTGCCACTTATTAAAGAACAGCGCCTTGGTTAAGCCAACTAACACCTCTAAACCTCAGCCTCCTCACCTGGAAAATTGATATTACAGTGCCTTACAGGATCACTGAAAATATTAAATAAGAAATTATTATAAGGGAACATGTCTAGCATATGGTTTGCATTCTTTGCGCATTCAATAAACCTTTCTTTCATCTGTAAGCTGGGAAGGGAAAGTCAAAGATTTTATGTCACTCAGAGAAAATTGATTTTGGAATTTCCGCAACCCTCAAAAGTAACTAGAAATGTAATTCCATTTATTCATGCAAGTCTTTATTGAGTGCCTACTATATAGCAGGCATTGTTCTAGGCACTGAGGAGAAAGACATGAATAACATGCCGAAACCGGTTTGGCTCAGTGGTAGAGCATCGGTCTGCGGACTGAAAGGTCCCAGGTTCGATTCCAGTCAAGGGCATGTACCTTGGTTGCGGGCACATCCCCGGTGGGGGGTGTGCAAGAGGCAGCTGGTCGATGTTTCTCTCTCATCGACGTTTCTAGCTCTCTATCTCTCTCCCTTCCTCTCTGTAAAATATCAATAAAATAAAATAAAATAAAAAAGACATGAATAACACACATAGGAACTTGCTCCCATGGAACTGATTTAGTGTAAGCCATTTGAACTTTTCAAAAGTTTAAAGCCACTAAGCCTGGCCTCAGTGGAAGGCAGCCACACACTCTTGCAATACTTTCACTGGTGGCCCTATCTGAGACCCCTTTCCAGCACTACAAGGACTGTAGCCTTGACTCAGTGTGACATTTCTAATGTCCTTAGGTGTCCTTTCTTGCCTGAGTGGACAGGCAGCATAGTGTAACACAGCTTCTCTCTCCTCACATATGTTCCTCAAGACTTAACTCAATGATCGATGAGAAAAGAGTTCCTTGTCCACACAAGTTCAAGAAACAATGGATTGATTCAAGTGCAATAGAGTTATTTGCTGCAGGTCTTCTTAGTCTTTAGTTAACTCAGGTACTTGTGAATCTCAGGAAGGATTACAGTGTGAAGCCTTCGACCAAAGTCCTGCTTTGTCCACGGAACACTTCTTCATTAGGGGTATATGGTAAATCTGGCCTTTGGCAGCCACATGTTCAGAAATGCTGGATCCTTGGAAAGAAGTCAGGAGCCCCCAGTTCTGTACCCAGTGTGCCACTGCCTCCCTCTATGATCTCAAGCACATCAAGTAACCTCCTTAGGTATTGGTTTCCTCATCTGGAAACTATATTCTTGGTATTAATAAGAGGTGGGAGAGTGATGAAGAGGAGGCAGAAAGCTGAACCACATCATCTCAAAGCTCTCTTTCAGGAGAATCAGTTTCTCATTTGGAAGGTCACCAAGCTCCCTGGTGTGCAATCAGGCTTATGTGTTCCAGCAGCCCCTCAACACTCCACACCCCAGCTTTGAATAGGACGAGTTCTTCGTCTATCCCAAAAATCGATCACTCCCACTTATTCCCTTCAATCCCATTAACAGCCTCTATATTCTATGGCCCGCCAGTTCTTCAAAGAAATTGCTCCATAGCTAGTCAGTTGGGGCCTTAAAGATGCTCCAGAACAAGCAAGACTCAGCCCAATACCTTCCAAGTCTCGGATGGATATATATCATCCCTCAAGAAACAGAGAGGGCAGACTGAAGAAAAAATGATACATTAGCAGTGGTTTTTTCTGTGTCATGGGCAATGGGTGACTACCATTTTCTTATTTAAACTTTTCTATATTCTCCAATCATTCGTCAATGAGCATGTATTATTTTTATGACCGAATAACAAAACTAACTCCTCCCCCTTCTTTAAAGGGACATGTCGTGCGGGTCTGGGCGTGAAAGAAGCCTTCCAGCAGGAGTGTTCACATGGCCGCAGCGAAAGTCCTCTGCGTTCCTGTCTCCCATTACCTTGGCTTGTCTCCCTGATTCCTAATCTTCAACACCAACTCCTAAGCAAAGTTTTTAATAGCTCCCCAACTGAGTTCCTGGCATTGACCAGTTCCATGTGACCTCCGCTATCAGCTTGGCAGGTCCCAAGGCCTCCGAGTGGCCACATGTACTTGTGCAGGCTGTCCACTGCACAGCTCCAGGGGTTACCACGAACACAGATGACACTCTGAAGGATACCGCCTGAGATGTGCCGTGCACAATCCACACGGCCATGCGTGGGGGCCCAGCCTGATGCCTGGAACCATCAGCATGGCCTTCTAAACATTCTGTGGGGTGAAGGGATGCTCAGAAGATGGCAGAGAAGCAGTACTTGGCTTGGGAAGGAGTACACCTAATGCACCGCAGTGTGGGCTCTGAAATCAAACTGCCCGCTTTATACACTGCTTCTTCCACTTAGCAGTGGAGTGACCTCAGACAAATTATTTCACTTCTCTGTCAGTACAGCTTCAGTCCCTGTAAAACAAGATAACACTAGTGCCTACTCCCCAGTGCGGTTCTGAGGATTAAATGAAGTTAAAATAGAGAACATTTCATCAATTTCCTGTCCCAGGGTAAGTGCTCAATAAATGCTAATTATTTTAACTGTGATTCCCTCTGAAGTTAACACAGAAATCTAGAGACAGGGTCTTCAATGCTAATTAAATGTTGCATTCTTATTTAGCTTTATCTGGGTGAGGGGGGGGCCAGAGTGGGGATGAGTTCAAGGGGGCCAGACTGGATCATGGGTGTTCACCAAGATGGCATAGGGTTCAGAGAGTCAGGGCGCCCAGCTGAGTCGGGTGGGTTAGGATTACTGCCTAAGGATAGATACCAACAGCTAAGGCAAGAGACAGGAAGGAGCTGAGGCTGTAAAGCCCAGAGTTAGGATCAGGTGGGAGCTCTGAGTCATTGCTGGAACACCCCTGGGACGCTCTCATCTCGTGGACACTGGGTCTGGATCTGGGTTAATACCTTTTCTTTCTACAGTAATTAGGGCTGACTCCAGCTGTGAGTTTTGAAAACATGTAACAGGCTTGAATAAGATGTATATTTTGTCAAAGAGCTGACGTGTGGCTCTGCTCCTTCCAGCTCATGCCTGCACCTCTGTAGGGTGTGGCTTCGTCCCCATGGTCCAGTTGGCATCCACCGCTAGGCAGCAGGATGGAAGAGGGGTGAAGAAAGGAAGTGGGGGTGGGGCACTAGTGATGTAACAAATTACCACAAACTTAATGATTTAACACAGCACTAATTTATTATCTATAATTAGTGTAGAATGTGTCTCATTGCTCTAAACCAAGGTGTCAGCAAGACTGGGTTCCCTTCTGCAGGCTCTAGAAGAGAATCCCTGTCTTGCCTTTTCCAGCTTCTACAGGCCACCTATGTTCCTTAGATCACAACTTCCTTCCATCTTCAAAGCCAGCACTGGCCAGGTGAGTCTTTTTCCCAATGCCATCTCTCTGGTTCTGATTCTTCTGCCATCTTCTTCCCCATCTGATTGCATTAGACCTACCTGGACATTCATCTAATCTTCTTATTTTAAGGCTATCTGATTAGCATCTTTATTTAATCTGTAACCTCAATGCTCCCTTGCCATGTAACATAGTATATTCATAGTTCTGGGGATTAGGACATGGGCATCTTTGGGGGGCATTATTCTGTCTACCCCCAGGCAACCATGGCAAAAGTTCTGTCACTATAGAAGAAAGGTTCATGCCACACTCCCCAGCAAGGCTATGATCTCAGAAAGTGGGTGTCTAGGCCCAAACCCCCTCCCCAAATGCCACCATAATGATGTGCTCATGGTGGAGGAGATAAACCTTCTTGTCTGCCCAGCGACTCTGAAAGATGCTCCTCCCCTGTGTGGTCCAGCTGGTTCTGGTGGGGCAGGCCCATCCTCTCGGCTGCTGGTGGAGCCAATCTGAATTCTCCTACACACTGCAATTGCTTCAGGAAATGGGCCAGGTCTATCATGTCATTCCTGGGCTAGAATTTTGGAAATAATGGTCTCCTTTCAAAATTCCTGCCAGTAGCATGCCCGGGTCCTGCAAACGGTGCATCTGTTCCCAGACCTGAACATCCACCAGCACTCTTTCCATTTTCCCGGGTGGATGGAACCTTCTCTGCTGTGCAGGGCTGGAGAGCCTATAACACCTATGTGGATTCTAAGGTCATTGAAGAAATCAGCACCCTCTTTGGTCATTCGTTAACTGAGAAATTCACCCTTGTAATCTTGGGATTTTGAATAAAATCAAATGTGAAATCATAGTAACTATGGCAAGTTACAGAGTGCCTCCCATGTATCACGTTTACTTTACATCATTATCCTCTAAACCTAACTACAACTTATCATCCCCAACTTACAAACCCACAGAGGGTAAGTTAACTGCCAGGGACTTTCTTACAAAAAGAAAGTATGTGCTCAGAAAGAACTCAGTCCCACTGAACTAATTAATACATAAGTTCGATCTAACAGTTAACTCAAAATGAGTGACTTGTCAAACATATGACAAGAGTACCCATCTGTGCTCCCGATGGGACAGCTCAACCTCTATCTTCAACGTGACTCTGTTATGAGAAAAGTCCCATAGTGACACATAGGGTCACTGGGGTTGTAGAGTCCAGATCTTGGAGACAAAGGGTCTGGGATTAAATTCTGGCTCTGCTGCTAACTAGCTATGTACCTTTGGATAAGTCAAGTAACCAAGCTGAGCTTCATGAAACCTTTGGATAAGTCAAGTAACCAAGCTGAGCTTCAAGTAACCAAGCTGAGCTTTAATGAAAATTGGAGCTACAATACCCATTGCTATGGAGTGCCACAAGAATTTTAGAAAATCTTGTTAAAGCACCTAGCAATGAGTTTACAGTCATGCTCAATGGATGGTACTGATAGTATTTAAGTACTATAATTGGCTTATCTGAGACAGAAAAATAGTCTCATGAGTGGGAGGATAGTAAGAGCAGAAAACCTCTTGAAAGAGACCTGGGAGAGGGGCTATTTGGGGACTGTATGGGCAGAGGTCACCTGACAGCAAGGTGAGAGGTACAGGGAGGTTATAGCATGGACCAGGGGCTGAGGGAAGAGTACTGAGAGCCACAAAAGACAAGTGGTTCCATTACCAATGGTGCCAAGGACCCCGTGGCCTAGAACCCAAGGGCTGGCTGGAGTAACAACTGCCTCTGAGACCTTCTCCCAGAGGGAACATTTACCCGGATGCTGACCTAACACCAAGACCCTTGGGTTGACTTCCTATGCAAAAGGGCTGGGGCTCTTAAGCAAGGTCACCTGCTCTGCTCTTCCACCACTACATAAGCAACCCCTCTGCCTCCCTCATCTCTCTCCAGGAGGCCGAGTAAAAACATTCTCTAGAGCTGCCTCTTCTTGCAAAACCATGGCAAGGAGGCTCTTAAAAAGCAAAAACTTGGTCTCATAAACATGTCATAAATCCATAGTCAGTTCTCCACATTCTTTATGTTTTTATTGATGCAACTAATATTGTTCCACCCTTGACTTTGAACACACATCTTCTGGGTCCAAATTACTAAGAAGTGGCTGTTCACAGGAGATTTTATCACTTTTTTGTCAACAGGGTGCTTGCTTCTTTTTTATTTACCTCCAATAAAAATATATTCCCTGTTGCACCCAGATAAAATGTAATGTTAGATATATTTTTATTTTTCTGCAGAAGTATGATATTGTCTAAACTAAATCTCCCAAAGGTCAGCTTGCCTTAAGCAATTCAGAATGGTGTCTATTGTGTGGGAACCTACATCAATTTCCTTCCTTCCCTTAGAATGAATGTACTCAGGACAAGTGCATCTGATGTCCAGCACACCCCCTTGCAAATCTATAATAATAAAAGCATAATATGCTAATTAGACTGGACAGCTGAATGACCTTCCAGATGTTCTTCTTTTTTTTCTGCCAGAACAATTTCTAGATTTAAATTGTGCTTTAAATTCTTTGGTTTACAATATTTAGTATAAAACTCCTTCTACTATTCGATTTAGTTCTAAATAAGAACGTACCCAATCTTGGTGTCCAGTGGTTGTTTCGTCTGTAGTGGCACATCTCCTTCAGTATTTTGTTAGAGTAACCCTCATAGCACATCCATAATGCATTCTGAAGCCATGACAAGCAGGACAAGGTCCATGGTGTTTTCTCTCTCATTTCTGTGACGTAGACCCATGAACCGAAGTGCTGTTGGTACTGCAGTCTCTCTTGAGCTGTTGAGTAGAACATGGCACTCTCCCTCTGCCAGCTCACTTAGGCCATCTTGAGTGATGAAGCCACACTTCAATTGCTTGACAAAATGAGGCTAGATATTCTTCTTTTCTGTATGTGTGTACTAATTTTATAAACATTGCAAAAAAAATCATGCCATTTAATGTCACAGTATTAGATGAACAGATGGTCTTCCAAATGACCTTCCAGATGACCTTCTGGACGAAGCTGCAGCAGCGAGGGCCTAGCCCTAGCCCCTTGCATGAATTTCGTGCTTCGGGCCTCAAGTTCTATCATAAATATGCATGAACCACAAAAAGGGATAGGAGCCAACTCTTGATTAACCAGCTTTCAATCAACCAGAGCTCTCAGTTAACCAAAACTTGTGTACTTGGTTTCAAAGAAAAAGACTAAGAACATGGAAGAAAGAAGCTAATACTGGGAGGTTAGCTTTAGAAACAAATGTTCCAGTGGCTGTTATTTCGAGCCAATACAACAGTAGGAGCTTACAGGTTGCCAGTCACTGTGCTGAGTAGCTTATATATATTATCTAATTTAATCCTTACAACAACTCTTGAAGGAAGGAAGTACTGTTATTCCCAACCAGCAACTGACAGAGCCAGAATTTGCGACAAGTTCACCTGCAGGACAGTACCCAGAGGTTGCACATTCAGAAAGATGACAGCCAAGTTCTTCAGTTCCCAGAACAAACCTCTATTCTTCCTGGAGCTCATTAAAGTAGGACAGTGAGACCTTGGCTTTGGGACAAATTTCCAAGAAGAAAATTTGGAGGGGAGTAAGTTAGTCACTTGATTAACTTTTTAATTTATCAGTCAAGTAGCAGGACCTAATTGAAGTTTCCCTTGGAAGTTAGATTCCATAACCAGCATAAGAGCTAGCATTCAATAAGCACACACAATGCGCCAAGTTCTATCCCAAGTAATTTACATGTTTTAACTTAATTAATCCTCATACAACTTGATGGCATGGGACTGACAATATTATTTCCATTTCACAGGTGATAAAATTGAGGCACAGAGAGATTAAGCACTCTGCTGAATTTACTGAATATTTATACAATAGTGCTTCCACAAATATTTTCTCATTTGATGTCAGAACAAGCTTATAACTGACAGGCAAATTTTATTATTTTTATCACCTCTATTTTAGATATGGAGAACCAAGAGGGGTGTGTGTGTGTGTGTGTGTGTGTGTGTGTGTGTGTGTGTGTTTAATCGACTTCAGAGAGGAAGGAAGAGGGAGAGAGAGAGAAAAACATAAATGATGAGAGTGAATCATTAATCAGCTGCCTCCTGCATGCCCCACATTAGGGACTGAGCCCAAAACCCAGGCCTGTGCCCTGACCCGGAGTTGATCTGTGACCTCATGATTGGGAGGTCAACACTCAACCACTGAGCCACACCGGCCAGGCTGGAGAACCAAAATTTTGCCTGGACCCCGCCCCTATTAAGCTTGAACCATGAGCAGGCTCCTGACCACTCATGGCCCCATGTTGGGGGCCTACAAAATGGTTTGGCGTGAAACTGGATTCTCTCTAAGAAACCCCCAGCTGGAACACCCAAGCTAAAGAGAGGTGGCCTTGTTCTCTGGAATGTCCTTCCTCTACAGCCAACAACCCTGAGATCTCTTGGCCTAAGTGCAGGGAGCTTGGCATCTCCTTAGCGGTTCTGAATAATCATGCAGCTTAATTATCCACGTGCCCAAGGGCAGAGGAGGGAGGGTGTGTTTTTACACAGATCTAATCAACCACTGCTTAATGCAGGAGGAAGCCTCTCTGGGGATGCAAGAGCTATCTTTCCATGAGCACCAGATGGATGGTCTGCGTGGGACCAGCTTCCCTTGAGATTCCTGTTGAGGGAGTTCTCTCATGAATCTCAAGGGCCACAATTCATGTTGAGGGAGTTCACTCCTGGGGACATCAAGGAAGAAGCCACGTGTTTCTCAATATATTCCCCTTTAGTACAAAAGGGGGAGAGAGGACTGCTGCCAGGCCGCTCCGCTCAAGGTCTACAGCAGCCAGGAGACTCTCCACTCACACACGCACGGCAAGATCAGAGGCTGGAGCCCTCATGTTTTTCTGACTATCTTTGTGATGTTTAAAATTATTTTGTAAGGCATTCGACTCTGCTTACATTTAAAAAGGCAGCATGTTCTGGCGGTATTTGCTTTTAAAATAAAAGGTGGGAGATAAGTAAGAATTAATAGGCCTCCTAAGTACTTGGTGACCTTGTCGTGGCTTTGACACCTGACATTTGGAGAGTGGGAAGCAGATGAAAAATAACACAGCAAGGCTTTCACTGACTCGAAAGTTTCATGGAACTGGGCACTTTTCAGAAGCTATCAAACAATTATAATGTATTCAAGCTCTAATCAGTTTGGCTCAGTGGATAGAGCATTGGCATTGGATTCTGGTCAAGGGCATGTACCTTGATTGAAGGCACATCCTCAATAGGAGGTGTGCAGGAGGCAGCTGATCAATGTTTCTCTCTCATCGATGTTTCTGGCTCTCTATCCCTCTCCCTTCCTCTCTATAAAAAAATCAATCATATATATATATATATATATATATATATATATATATATAGTATTCAGTTTAGAAAACTGAATTTCTACCTATTACAAGAGTGAAAATTTTTTTCTACCCAATACTAAATCTCCCTGGTCTAGAGCCCACCACCACTACAGAAGTCTAAAAGGCCAGATACCCACTTTCCCACCTTCCTTTGCAACCAACTCACAGCCAATTAGAGGGTCCCCTCAGCTTTCAATCAGAAGCTGGTGATACAAAGAAGGAGGGCCAATGGAAAGGCATTCTGGTGAGGCCACAGCAGTAGCGGTAATGTCTGACACCCAGGGATGGTGGCAGTGGCAATGTCCTCTGGTCAGGAGAGACATCAGCAGTGTCCTCACTAGTCTGCTTTTAGGCACGATTCTGGCCTCCATCCTGCCAGCCACCTTGCCTCCTTGTTCCAGCTCATTTTCTAAGCCTGGGTCTCCCTGGTGATTCTGTGAATTCCCCAAAAGCCTTTCTTAAAGTACTTTTCTTCTTAAATCAGCCAAAGTTGGTTTCCATTGTCTATAATTAGAAGTCTGGTAGATAAACCAGTTACACGATTTGGGCAAGTTGCTTCATCTCCCTGACCCTTAGCTTCCCTGTGTGTAAAATGGGGTCATACTCCCAGGTCTTCCATTTATTTACTCAGTAAACGTGTAATCATTGAACATCTACTAGCTGCTAGGCACTGTCTAAACCAGGAGTGGGCAAACTTTTTAACTCAAGGGCCACGATGGGTTCTTAAACTGGACCGGAGGGCCGGAACAAAAGCAACCTGACCATGCTGGCACTCTCATCTTGGGCTGCTGGTGAAGGAGCGGAGGGGAGAGCAAGAGAACCCTCCGCTCTTTCAGCTCTGCAGGCCAAATAGAGCACCAAATGGGCCGGATCCGACCCGCGGGCCATAGTTTACCCATGGCTGGTAAACTTTCCTGGGAAAGACAGATACTAAGAAATTATCATATAAATAACTTATTATAATTGTGTAAGATTCTAGGAAAAATTCATAGCAGCATTATTTATAATAGCAAAAAAAAAAAGGCAAATGTTTATCAACTGATGATGGAGAAAATGTGGTATAGCCATACAACAGAACATTATCCTACCTAATAAAAGAGTAATATGCAAATTAATCATCACTCTGCTATACCCACAGGCCATGCCCATAAGCCAATCAGAGTGAGTATGCAAATAAACTCAACCAAGATGGCTACCAGGAGGAAGACTTGGATTTCCAAGCTTTCCACATACCCTGGTGGGCCCAGGACTCCACTCAAGGATACAAAGTTTCAATTATAGAAGGTACACAAATCCAAACAGAAATGACAGCTGCCACAGAGCAAGCAGGAGGCTTGGCTACGCTCCAGGCTACAAAGTTTCAATTGTAGAAGGTAAATAAATTCCAGATACCAGGGGCTCTGCTTGGGTTGCCAGGGGGCGTGGCTGGCCTGCAAACCACCACAGGCCCCTTGCCCAGGCTGTCCCACACCCCAAGGGAACCCCACCTTGATCTGGGACACCCTTCAGGGCAAACCAGCTGGCCCCCACCCGTGCACCTATCCTATCTAATAAAAGAGTAATATGCAGATTGACCATCACTCCAACACACAATATACCTGCCCCCATGGACACAAGATGGCCAGCAAGGGAGCGCAATTGGGAGGGACAGGCCTGCAAGGGAGGGCAGTTGGAGGCAATCAACCTTGCAGGGGAGGGCAGTTAGGGGTGACCAAGCCAGCAGAGGAGGGAAGGTGGGGAAAACAGGCTGGCAGGGGAGCAGTTAGACACCAATCAGGCTGGCATGGGAGCAGTTAGGGTGATCAGGCTGGCAGGCAGAAGCGGTTAGGGGGAATCAGGAAAGCAGGCAGGTGAGCAGTTGGGAGCCAGCAGTCCTGGATTGTGAGAGGGATGTCCAACTGTCCATTTAGGCCCGGGCAGTCAGACATACTTTGAGGGGTTCCAGATTGGAGAGGGTGCAAGCTGGGTTGAGGGACACACACACACACACACACACACACACACGCCCCTGTGCAAGAATTTTGTGCACTGGGCCTCTAGTTGAACCATAAAAAGGATTGAAATACTGTTACATGCTTCAATATGATGAACCTTGAAAAAATTATACTGGGTGAAAGAAGGCAGGCACAAAAGGCCATCTGTTATATTATTCCATTTCTATGTAATGTCCAGAATAGACAAATGTGTAGAGACAGAAAGTAGGTTTGTGGTTTCCAAGGGCTGGGAGGAAGGGAGGATTGGGAGTGACTCGTTAAAGGTTACAGCGTTTCTTAACTCTGTGATGAAAATGTTCTGGGATTAGATAATAATGATGGTTGTATAAATCTGTGAATAAAGTTAAGAACCACTGGAAAAGGGTCCATTTATGGTATATGGAGTACATTTCTAAAAAGGGCTCTCATTCTTACTCCATTAGTCATCACTGCTTCCCTGGGTGCTGGGCCTTCTTTCTCTCCTAATGCTGATCGTTCTCCTCCGTGCTGCTAAGAAAGATAGCTCTGGTTTCCCGAGATGCACGCGCTCTGGCTCAGCGGCCCCCTCAGAAAGACCTTCCCTCTCTCACCGTCTCCCCAGAGGAATTTCAGAGAAGGCCGCGTGCCTATCTATGGATTAATCGCTGGGCCGGGGAGGGACTATGGTTGGCTCAGCCTAGTTACCTGCAACCCCTGTGGGGAAGGAGGCTGGCGCTGCGACCAACAACCCACCAGAACCACACAGAAAGGGGGCATTTTCCCCCCAAAGGAAGGGCTGTTCTAAAAAGGGGTCAAGGGGGTGAGACGGTATGCTTGACAACCAACCTCTGCCCTGCCTCACTGTGATCACTACAGGAACCAAGCTGCCCGGGGGTGCCAGAAACCCTCCCTAAAGGACATCCAAGATAAGACCTAAAGAGTAAGTGGAGCCCCCGGCCGGTGTTGCTCAGTGGTTGAGCATCAAGCCAGGTCAGGGTCCAATTGCCCGTCAGGTCACAGGCCCCGTTACAGGCTCCGTCCCCGGTGCGGGGCGTGCAGGAGGCAGCCTGTCGATGGCTCCTTCTCACCATTTATGTTTCTCTATATATATCCCTCTCCCTTCCTCTCTCTGAAATCAACAAAAACACATATTTTTAAAAGAATAAGTGTAAACTAGTGAAATAAAACCCAGTCCCTGAGGAAGAACGCTACAGGCGGAGGGAATAGCTCACGGGGGATAATATATGTTAAAGCGCATCAGCTCTAAACCACTACGTAATTGAGTTATTCTTCTAGGGCCCGGGAATCCTGACACCACCACCCCACCCCACCCCACCCCACCCCAGACTAGGGTCCCTGTGCCCTGGAGAGCTGGGACCCAGAACCCCGGCTTCAGCTCCCCCGCCCGTGGGAGCGCCCCCTGCGGGCCATCACTGCGGAGCACCTCCCCCGATTCCTGAAGGCTCTCCCGCTGTTTCTGTCATGAGCAAAATAGCTACAGTTTTGCACCAAAAAAATGGTCTTCAGGCCAACGGGGGAGCGCATACTTGGGCCAGCACTCCCCTGAGATTACAGTGCAGCTGGGAAATGCCTACTTCCTGGTCATGACGTCCCGCTGTGGTGACGTCACAGCCACCCTGACGTCACAGCCACCCTGCCGTCCACCTGACATCCCACCTGAACGCATTACTCGCGTGTTCCGTGGTGACGCAGGTGTGAACAAACCCACTGGGCTGCCAGCCGCGTGAACGTACAGCACACACGAGCATAGGCAGCAGATCACGATGATAAACGATTCTTTCTACTTATAAAAAAATTGATGCAAAACGGTATGCCTCCGGCTGGCAGCAGCCTCATCCTTCTTGTGTTTACTGCGTCTCTCTTTTTTTCTTTTTTTAAAAATATATTTCATTGATTTTTTTTACAGAGAGGAAGAGAGAGGGATAGAGAATTAGAAACATCGGAGAATCATCGACCAGTTGCCTCTTGCACACCCCCTACTGGGGATGTGCCCGCAACCAAGGTACATGCCCTTGACCAGAATTGAACCCGGGACCCTTGAGTCTGCAGGCTGACGCTCTATCCACTGAGCCAAACCGGTTTCGGCTACTGCATCTCTTAATTGCATTGTTTTGTGCTGGATTTAAGCTCCTGCTGTTCTAGAAGTTTCGTGTGATCAAGTTCAGTGGTGCCCAGGGAGGCCCTAGGCCTTCACGGTCACTCATCACTCGCTCACTGTCTCCCCCACAGCAACTTCTGGTCCTGCAAGCTCCATCCACGGTAAGTGCACTATACAGGCGTACCATGAGTTATCTTTTATACCATGCTTCCACTGTACCTTCTCTGTTTAGATATGTGTAGGTTCCCAAATACTTACCCTTGTATCACAATTGCCTACAGGATCCAGGACAGTACCATGCTGTACAGGTTGTAGCCTAGGAACAACAGGCTATCCCCGTGGTCGGCAAACTGCTGCTCGCGAGCCACATGCGGCTCTTTGGCCCCCTGAGTGTGGCTCTTCCACAAAATACCACAGCCTGGGTGAGTCTATTTTGAAGAAGTGGTGTTAGCAGAAGTTGTAAGTTTTTAAAATTTGGCTCTCAAAAGAAATGTCCATCGTTGTACTGTTGATACTTGGCTCTGTGGACTAATGAGTTTGCCACTGCTACCATATGGCCTGGGTGCATGGTAGGCTGGACCATCTAGGTTTGTGTCGGTTCATTGTGAAGTTCAAACAATAAAATCACCGCACGATGAATTTCTCAGAAGGTGTCCCCATCGTTAGGCAGTGTGTGACTATCCTATTTCAGGCCTGGTGTTCCGTAGCAAGCAGCTACGTTACAGTTCTCGTCCTCATCGAGGTCTGACTGGGCTCAAGGACGATAACATCAGCTCAAGCACTTCGCTTGCATTTTGGAACACCTTGCAGAGCAGGTTTGTTCTATTTTCATTTGAAAAAGGGAGAGGAGGAGTTTGCAAGACTGGACTGATACAGATACCTGGTTTTTACAGGACTGAAGGAGAGCATAAAAGTCATTTACCCGCTCATCTCAAAGATGGGGAAACCAAGGAATCCTGGAAGGCGTTACTGCCTCGGTCAAAGCCACACAGATGCTCCTGTCCCCTCAGCTGCCCGTGTCTGGCTTAGCCAGGACCCATTTGGCTGCAAAGGAGAGAATCCAGTGAAAAATCCACAGGCGGGGCTGGATCAGCTAAAAACTTGGAGAGGAATAAATAAATGTTCGGTGAGTGCATATCCCAAAGGATTATAACTCGATGACAAAATTCTACTACATACCTGTAGAAATCAACTTTCTCATATATGACATAGAAATAATGTATCTTGCCATAATAATGCTAGAAGGAAAGTATATTTGCCTAAGTTTCTAAGGTTAGAAAAAAGACTTTTAAAATAGCCCCTCCTCTTACTTTGTATTATTCCCGGCATGACTTCTCCCTGGAAGGCTGCATGTGAATCGAACATTTGTACATGAAATTGGTTTAAATATTACAGGAATCCTTGCTTTTTCAAGAAACACCGCTGCCTATCCTTGGGGAAAATTAAGGCTGCTTCAGTAGAATAAATAAAACGGTCATTTTATGCTTCAATAAAATGAAATCAGCTCCTAATTTGTCTCCCACAGGGGCCCAAGGGGTTATAAAATTCTGCTCAAATAGTTTAAGTGAAGAAGTTTAAAGAAGGGATCAGTTTCAGAGGTGTGGACAGAGTTAAGGGATCTTGCAAGAGGTGAGGGCTGCAGGAAGCAGTTGCTACCTCTGTGTCTTAGGGGGAAGAGAAGGAAAGTGATTTTGCAGAATCCATTGAGAGCTGGAATCAAGGCAGCGGAGCTGCTGGCAGGAACCAGAATCCTGGTAGGGCTAAGCCTCGGGTGCTGAAACAAGGAGAAAGAAAGGAAGAAATACTCCGACTTGTCTCCTCTCATGGTTTAATCTTTTGCAGGTAACTTTCATTGACCAAACTCGACAGGAAACCGAGGGGGAGTGGTGGTGCGGGAGGGGGGGGGGCGCTCTGCCTACCTGGAGGACGCTGAGAGGAACCTGCAGGATCCACCATTTCTGCATCCATTCAACATCTATTGTGTCCCTCATTCAGATGAAGACTCTCAACCCCAACGTCACTGAGACATGAAGTCCCATAAACTGCCATGTCATGGTAAGGAGATGTCGTCACACTCTCACTCACAACCTTCACACCAGGTAGCAGAGAGGCAAGCAGAAAAGGAAAAGGATAATCAATTACAGAAGACGTGCTACCGCCAAAACCGGTTTGGCTCAGTGGTAGAGCGTCGGTCTGCGGACTGGAAGGTCCGGGGTTCGATTCCGGTCAAGGGCATGTACCTTGGTTGCGGGCACATCCCCGGTGGAGGTTGTGCAGGAGGCAGCTGGTTGATGTTTCTCTCTCATCGACGTTTCTAGCTCTCTATCTCTCTCCCTTCCTCTCTGTAAAAAATCAATAAAATATATAAAAATTTTTAAAAAAGAAGAAGACATGCTACCGTCCACACCTCAGCTGCTGGTCATGCAGCAAAAACCAAAAGTCCTTCTTCACCACCATTCCACCTTCTCCCTACCCTCAGCACCTCAAAGGCCTGGAGTTTTGTTATATGATAGGATAAAGTCAACCTTTCATTTCCATAGGATCAGAGCTCTTAGTGACCCTGTAAGTGCTAAGCTGTCACACTTTCGCACTAGCCATTATTATTGTCTATGAGAGTAGTAAGAAGGGACCCAGCGAGTCTTCTGGGCTCTGGATATGGTTCTTCTTGCCTTCATTAGGTAGCAGGACCCTAATTTCTCCTATTAATGGGGATCAGTTGTTCTACTTAACACAGTAACCTTCTGTCTGCTTGTTGTTTCAGTGCCATGAAGAGTCTAAATAATCGAAGACAATTTCAACCTTGGCACGAAACCATGCCAAGATTTCAGGGGTGGGAAGCCAAAATGCTGTGAGTGAATTGTTAGGTGAAATAGTCTAACGTGAGGTGGGGCTGCTCCCACCTCCCCCCTTGCTTCTGAGACCATGCATTCTGAAAATGGGAGAGACGCTATGTTTACTGAACCTGTAGGACAGGAGCCGCAAACTTTGAGGATGGTATTTCCCAGCAGTCTTTAGATGGTCGTTCCAGGTTCTGCCAAGCTTCCGAGTGAGGGGTTACACAGTAAAATCAGCTAGCCCTTGCTGGTTTGGGCTCAGTGGATAGAGCATCAGCCTGCAGATTGAAGGGTCCTGGGTTCGATTCTGGTCAAGGGGGGCACGATCCCCAATGGGGGCATGCAGGAGGCAGCCAATCGATGATTCTCTCTTATCATTGATGTTTCTGTCTCTCTCTCCTTCTCCCTTCCTCTCTGAAATATATATATATATACATGTATATACATATATACATATGTGTGTGTGTGTGTGTGTGTGTGTATATATATATATATATATATATATATATATATATATATATAAACTAATGTCAGCATGAACCCAGCACTAAACATATTTTGCCATCAATGAGTTCCTTGGTTACTTAGAGGTTATATTATGTAAGGCAGGAAGACAATCAAGGTCCATTCACACTATGCAATGGAAGCTATGTTAATAACTATCAGCTATATCTCCAGATCTGAGTCATTTGTATGGAAGAAGAGTTTTCTTCCTAACAGCCTCCTTCTCTGCCCTTACCCTCCCTGTTGCCTTCATGTAACTTTCAGGGGACAGAATGGTGTCATAGGAAGAGCCTGCCCAGGTTTGGAGTCAAAAGTCCTGGATTCAGATTCCAACTCTGCCTCTTGGGAGCTGTGTGATTCTAACTTTGAAGTTTCCTTGTGAATAAAATGGAAATATAGGAAATATATACATATATATATATATATATATATATATATATATATATATATATACTATGTAGGGTTTGGGAGTGAATTAAATAAACCAATAGGCACTCAATAAATAGGACTGCCTTCCAGCTAAATTCTGCATCTGAAACATCCATTTCAGAAACAGTTTGTAACAAAAGGGAAATTTATAAAATATCACCAGTTGAACTTTCTCTGGGCTTAGGCTCGCTGCCCTGATGATGCTCATTCTTGGTTTTATAAGCAAAATCTACAGCTCTAAGCTTTTCAATTCCTCATCTTTTGCTTTCACATATGGACAGCTCAACATTCTTTTCTGTCTCAATATTTCTAAATCTGCCAATTTTGTGTAAGCTAAAATCCCCTGTCTGGGCTTGAGTCCAGTCTTCTCAGTAGATGATTTCTTTGGTAAGTCCTAATACTTACAAATCATCCTCTCTGTTCTAATTCAACTCTTGGCCCAAGTGCACACATAAGCACATGAGACTCAGGGGCTTAGAGGAGTGGTGGGTGGAGGAGACATTATGTGTTTTGTATGTGACCCAGTCTTTGAATACTTCTCTTACATCGAAGTTCCACAAAGTCAGGATTGGTGTTTACAAGCAACAGAGATCAACCCTGACTCTCCTAAGCACAAATATTTTATTGGAAGACTATCAGGGTCCATAGCATCATCACGAGGTTAAAAAAAATAGACATGGAAAACTGACATGGAAGCTAAGAGACCCTAGGAAGACCGGACAGCAAGGACCAGGGCAAATCTGCTGCAGCAGAGACCATCTGGGGTCAATACCCCTCCATCCCATGCTGGCCACAAATGCCCTCCAACAAGGAGCCACCAACCTCCTGTCACTCCCGTCCCGAGAGTGTGTGATCCCTTAAGCTTGCCACATGCCTGCCTCTGGCTAGACCACAGCAGGGGGCGAGAAGATCTGGTCCCGTTAGATACCGTATTTGAAAGTAAGCACAACCTTCCACCACCGCACAGGAATGCATCCCTCTGAATCGGGAGGCTAACGGGAGGTTCTAAATGAATGGCCTAAGCCAGTAGTCAGACATCCTTAATGTTGCCTCAGAGCTGGGACAGACTCCCGCCACCACCACTGCACTCGAGCCGTGAGTCTGGCTTCTGGCTGAGCGGCGCTCCCCAGGTAGGGGCACACTGACCACCAGGGGGCAGCTCCTACATTGAGTGTCTGCCCCCTGGTGGTCAGTGCACATCATAGTGACTGGCTGTTCTGCCATTCAGTCAATTTGCATATTTGCCTTTTATTATATAGGACTAGAGTCTGGGGGCACAAAATTTGTGCACGGGGGGGGGGGGGGGTGTCCCTCAGCCTGGCATGCGCCCTCTCACAACCCAGGACCCCTTAGGCCTAGCCGGTGATCAGGGCCTAATAGGGCTTTCCTTCCCCTTGCTGCCGGCAGCTGGTCCCGCCCCACCACTGCCGCTGCTTGCCATCTGTGTGGCCCTCCCCTCCTCACTCCCACCACCAGTTGCCTCCCTCTGTGGGTAATAGTGGGCCTCCATCTTCAGGGCAATCGCTGGCCCAGCCCCACACCTGCCACAGCATTGCTGGCAGTTGATTGCGGGGCTCTGCCATCAATCATCAATGGCCCAGCAGAGGGAGGCCCCGCCCACCTGACTGGGGCTCTGCCTTTGTGGAGGCTCCCCACCCCCATAGATCGCCCCGTTGGCTGGTGGCCTGGCCTCCTTCTTTGGGGCAATCGGTTGTGAAGCCCCCCCCCCGCCCCCATCGATCACCCGCAGAGGGTGGCCTGGGCGGGCCCCCCACCACCACCACCAATCCCATCGAACTGGCCTTGGCTGGCCTGGCACCAGTGTGAGTCATAGCGTGGTCGTCCAGAAGGTCACCCGGACGGTCATTCTGCTGTTCGGTCATTCAGAAGATTTGCATATTACTCTTTTATTATTATAGATACACACACACACACACACACACACACACACACACACACACATTTTCCGCACTCAGCCATTCATTTGTTACTTTTAGGCAATTTCATCTTCTGCTTATTTGTTTAAAAGTGTCTCGTGACTGATTTGTAGTGAGAAATAGCACTCTATATATTTACAACATGTTTTCAGGATGTGAAAATGGAACATTTCATTTCCTGGTACAGGACCGTGTGCCGCGACCACTGGCAGAGGAAAACCATCTCCTTCGAGATGGGTCAGATCGGTGATCGCAAAAGAGAAGATCCTTCTACATATTGTTTCAAATGGAGTTCCTCCTCCTCCTCCTTTAAGAACCAGTTGAAGACCAACTCCAGGAAGCCTGGCCTGGCGACTCCAGCCAGGTGGGGCTAGGACTAGGTGCCTTATCCTCATGGGGGTCCCAACAACCCATGTGCAAATCTCTATCTGCACGTGTCACAGATTTGGAAATGCATACTTAGGTCCCTGTCTCCCTGTGGCCTATACACTCTGAGAGTAAATGTTAGTGTTTGTGTTTCCTGAGATGCTTTAGAAGAGTACCAGAAACATAGCAAAAGTCTGATGTATCCTTGTTGAGACAATGAATAAATGATATTCTATAATAAATGTTACAGCCTGGCCCTGGCCAGTGTGGCTTAGTTGGCTGGACACTGTCCTGTGCACTGAAACGTTGCTGGTTCGATTCCTGGTCAGGGTACATGCCCAGGTTGTGGGCTGGATCCCCGGTGTGGGGTTTGCAGGAGGCAGCTGATCAGTGTTTCTCTCTCTCTCTCTCTCTCTCTCTCTCTCTCTCTCTCTCTCTTTCTCCCCCCACCCCCATTCTCCCTCTTTCCCTTTTTCCCTCTCTCCCTCTAAAAAACAAAACAATAAAGGATCTTTGAAAAAAAATAAATAAATTTTAAGATGCTTTTTAAAAAAACAGTCCCAAAGATCACCACTCCTTTCGTTTAGTTGACAAGAGGAGGGGGGAAATCTAATTTATGTTCCAGCTCTTCAACATATACACAGTTTGAAGACCTTGAGCAAAGACTTTTATGGAATACCATTTTTAGCCAAGCAGATATTTTAAAGACTAAATTATTTCTTAAACTACTATCAACAGTAAACCCTGATTGAAAATATTATGTCCCGTGGGGACTGAATTTCTCAGGCAGTAGTCAGGATGGGAAAGAAGATGAACATTCTGTACTTCTTGTTAAATTGCTTTCTTCTTCCTGAAATGAATAAACTGTTGTCTCAAAGAAATCATGGGCTCTTTTTTTATTTTTATTGCTATGGAATCAGCTGAGACAAAGGGTGAAATGGTTTTCAGCCCGTGGCCCACAACTTAGACATTCAAGTCCACATGCACTGACACCTCATATGTGCCAGGCATCCGCATGCATTGCAGCAGTGAACACAGGACATCTGCAGACTTTTGCTTTCTGGGGAGAAATGATGGGTTAAGGCAGGCAGAGATATACAAAGCACCCAAGGGTAGGGTAAGAATGAGAGATTGTATTTTTCTATTTCCCAATGAAAATCTGTAATTATCGTTAATGATTGCCCTTCTACCAAAGATGTCACAGAAGCATACAACCATCTCTATAACACATGTGTGCAAATACATGTAAAAACTGAACCGGTTAAGTGACTTCTCCAGAATCTGACACATCCGTAGCTGACTCATATGAGGAAACACATTTAACGTGACTCAGAGCCTCTTCTCCAATCACTAGGCTTGGCAAGTGCAAACATGCAGTGCCTACAGTTTGTCAAAATATAACACGCTGCAGATCTGCATTGTATCTGATGGTCAGGTAAGGACGCACAAAGCACCCGATTGTTGGAGTCTGCTCTTTCTCTGGGACCCTGGCTGACACAAAAACCTTTACTGCTTTTCTTGTACCCTTTGGACCAACCTCGTTGATGAGAAGTCCTGATAATATCCAATCCCTGGATTGTGTAAATCATAGGATTTGAATTTTACTTTGAAATTTACATTTCTCAGGCACTAACATAATATTTAAAGCTTTATATCCAGGGGCATCGCCAGGCCAGCAAGATTCACGGACTATTCTAACCTTTGGGTTTGACCTCATGGTGCCCACTCACCAGGACTGCTACTAACTAGCTCTGTGTTTGGGTGAGTTTCTCTTCTTTGGGCCTTAGCCTCCTCGTGGGAAAAGGGGGGGGAGCTGAAGTAGGTAACCGCTAAAAGTTTGGTTTCATTTCAAGCAGACTTTTGAGTAAGGGGTTCAACAGAGCTGAGCTTCGGTCTCCTCGTCTGTAAAATGGGGATAAAAATACCTACGTTGCAAAGTTCTGTGAACATTCGTGATAAAAGTAAATAAACTACCAGATACAATGTCTGGGTGAGTTTTAGTCCGAGCTTTTGTCACATAGGAGAAATCTCAGCACCAAAATTTGCTACTAAATCGTTCAAGATACCATTTAGTTGTAGGTAGGTTTGTTTTAAATTTCAGGCACTAGCCAAAACAGGTTTGGCTCAGTGGATAGAGCATCTGCCTGCTGACTGAAGGGTGCCAGGTTCGATTCCGGTCGGGGGCATGTATCTTGGTTGCAGGCACATCCCCAGTGGGGGGTGTGCAAGAGGCAGCTGGTCGATGATTCTCTCTCATCGATGTTTCTGACTCTCTATCCCTCTCTCTTCCTCTCTGTGGAGAATTAATGAAATATATTTTTAAAAATAAATAAAAGCTTGTTTATCTTTAACAAAAATTTTCAGGCACTAACATAGTATTTAAAGCTTTACCTCCATAATAAATTTAACAAGCTTATCATGACAAATTTAACATCCTCATTTTTAAAACTGTGCTTTTCAAAAAGTCACTGAAAGTCCGGGTGTAAATGCTGTGGTTTCAATCATTTCCCTATAGTATACAAAAGTTAGCAGTCTTGGCTGCAAATGAAAAAAAGAACTTTCATTCAAATTGAACAACGGGGCTATGAAAGAAGGAGGATTATAGCAAAATGTCCTTAACCCTCCCTCAAAAACAGAACCAGGACCACATTTGAGGAATACCAAATGATCCTCATTAGAGTAATAGGAATTTTTTCGGTGACATGTGTCTGACAGATTCATGGCAGCCAGAGACCCAAAAATAACACACAGCCGGCAGTTCCTGCTCAAACACACCTCACAGACGCACTTCACACTGTTTTGAGGATGCTCCACCCTAGACAGACTGGGTGGGAGGTCATCTGCTAATGGTTGTGGCGTTGAACATGCATTCCTCGTGACAATACTGACAAGCCGGATTTAATATGCCGAGTTCCTCCAGCTCTTCCTTCAAAAACGTCGCTCTCACTTGGACAGGGCGAGCCAACAAATTTGGCTGTTTCCAGCCCCTGCCCCACCCAACAGCTAAAGTTATTTTTAACTTACAGCTACTGTTGATAAGTGTTTTTCATACACACACACACACACACACACACACTCTTTCAAAAAGAGAAACTCCGAAAAAAACAAACATCATTACATTTCAGTGACAAGTGGCCAGTGCCTGGGTCAAAGCTGTAAACGAACGTCATTTTGGTTAGGAACAACAGAGCATTTCGTGTGTATCCATGTTTTTCAGTCCTTTTCACAATTTCTCTAAACTGCCTTCGTGAGGCAGTGAGTAAGCTAAAATTGTACCAGGTCTACCTTTGAATAGTCTAGAATTCTGACCCAAATAAGACCCGTTTCCATAGTTCAAGTGCAATAAACAATAGCTAATGAAATGAAAACTATCATTTCCTTGTACAATTTGCTCCGATCAACACACTTTCCTATAGCTGGAAATTAGCTGGGTGAGCTACGCTCCATGACCCCAAACGTTAAAATGTGGTGGGGAAGGTAGACAGGGCCGTAAGGAAGTCAAAGATGCAGGTGCCAACTTTGCATAAAAATAATGACTACCATTGGTGTCAACACCATCATGGGTACTCTATACATATTATCTCAATAAACCCTCACGACACCCTTTAAGGTAGCTACTATCACTATCCCCATTTTACAAAGGAGAGAAATGTGGCACAGAGAGGTTAAGTAACTTGCCCAAGGTCACACAGCTATTTAACTGGGGGCGGGGGGGGAGGCTATAATTTGAACCCAGTCATCTGGCTCTAGTTGGAATTGGCAATAGACATGGGTACCAGCTTGGATTCCACCCCAGACTAGCTGGGGGTTCTTAAACAGGCTATTTAACTTTTCTGAGTCTCAGTTTTCTCAACTGTAAAGTGGAGCTGACAATACCCAGCTCCCAGGATTTTGTGAGGAGTGTTAAACAAAACGATCTTTGCAAAGTGCACAGAGTTGGTGGGAATGCAGGTACGGTACGGATGGCTGCAGAGGAAGGGATCTGGATGAATCAAGTGGGAAGCTAGCAGAGGGACTTTCCACTCTGCCGTGACTGCTCCGGGCGATCTCATCACCAAAGGGCTCAGACTGTGAAGCACCGGACCTACAGGCCATGAAGGGCGGGAAGCTGCTCTGAGGCCGGCAGCCTCTCGCTTCCATTCCCCTGTCCACGCTCTGGGCCCCGCAAGGTGCTGGGATGCATCTTGGACAGGATGGACCAGCTCTCGTGGAGGTGACACTCCGCAGGGAGGGATAGATGGTTACCCACCACCCCCAAAAGTGAAAGCAAACAGTTTAATTTCAGATCCTGCTAAGGGCGGTGAACAAATAGCCTTGTGACCTGCGTAAGTCATTGGCTCAGCCTTCTCTGAGGGCCTCATCCGGCATTCACAGTGCGGTTCCTTCAGTCCAGGTCAGCCGGGGCGCAAGGGCGTTCTGGGCCCCTCTCCCTTAACCCTCACCGAGAGGAAAACTCTGGCCTTGTTATTTCCCAGAGAGAACGTAATAGCCCAAAGGATGCGGAACAGCGGGGAGGGGGGGAGGGTACCGCGGTTCTCCCAGACAAAAGCCCGGCCCCAGCGCCCTGAGGGAGGCTGCAACCGCGGGGCTAGGACATCCCCAGCCTGCTGCTCCCGGCGGCTGTGCGGGGTCAGGCGCTCAGGGTGGGCGCGGGACCGTCACTCCTCTCCACCCCCAGCCCCCAGGGAGCCGACGCCTCTCGGCCTCCTTTCCTCTCCTCGTTCGTGTGACACCCCGGAAACAAGCCTGAAAAACCCGACCTGGGACCCGTTAACCAGTTCTTGGGGCAGGGTGGGGTGCGGGGCTGGCCCTCCTCGGCCCGAGAGCGGGGTCTGGGCTGAAAGGGGTCAGGAGGCTGCGCCCCCGGCCCTTCTGTCCCCCCATCTCCATCCCCAGCCCCCCTTCTCCCGGCGGCGCTGCGCCCGGCCTCGCTCTGCCAGCGGCCTCGACCCTGACAGCCCGGGGTGGACGGGGAGCGGTGCCTCCCCCTCGTCCCGCCCCGCAGTGACCCGGACGCCGCTCCGGCCTCCTCGGAGCCGCCCCCGCCGCCGGGAGCAGGGGGGATGGGGGGGGGATGGGACGCGGCCTCCCCAGGAGCGCCCGGCCTGGCTCTGGGGCGGCGGGCGGGAGCTGCGCCCGGGGCGGGGAGGGCGGGGAGGGCGCGGGCTCGGGAGCCGAGGGGCCGCGGGAGCCGGGGCCTGGCAGCTCGGCTCCAAGTTTCCACCCGCGCGCGGTTGTGCAACCGCCGCGGGGCCGGAGCCGCGGGCGCCGCGGAGAGCGAGCCGCGCTCATAAACAAAGCCACGTGGCCCGGGCCGGGGGCGGGCTGAGCGCCGGCTCTTCCGGCAACACAGCGCGGCCGCCGGGCCCCGGATAAATAGCGCGGCCGGCACCCGGCGCCGCACTCCGCGCTCCGCCGGCCCGCGACCCTCCCGCGCCGCGCCCATCGCCCATCGCCCTCCGCCGGCGCCTGCACCCCGCTCCGCACCCGACCCCGCGGCCCCGGCGCCGGCTCCCTGCAGCCCGGGCCCCCCGGCGGCCCCGCACCCCGACCCCCGCGGCCCCGGCGCCGGCTCCCTGCAGCCCGGTCCCCGCGGCCGCCTCGCACCCCGACCCCCGCGGCCCCGGCGCCGGCTCCCTGCAGCCCGGGCCCCTCGGCGGCCCGGCACCCCGACCCCCGCGGCCCCCGGCGCCGGCTCCCTGCAGCCCGGACCCCCCGGCCGCCCCGCGGCCCCCGGCGCCGGCTCCCTGCAGCCCGGTCCCCCCGGCCGCCCCGCACCCCGACCCCCGCGGCCCCGGCGCCGGCTCCCTGCAGCCCGGACCCCCCGGCGGCCCCGCACCCGAGCGCCCAGCGCCCCCGAGGCCGCGGGGCGGCGCCCCCCCCCCGGGCTGCCCGCGCCATGCCGTTCCTCGGGCAGGACTGGCGCTCCCCCGGGCAGAGCTGGGTGAAGACGGCCGACGGCTGGAAGCGCTTCCTGGACGAGAAGAGCGGCGGCTTCGTGAGCGACCTCGGCAGGTGAGCGGGTGCGCCGCCGCCCCACTTTTCCCAGCCCCGCCAAACACACCCGCTGGCTGGTTTCGGGGGGCGCGGGGTGGGGGGGTGAAGGGGGGTCAGGCAAGCTTGGCATGGGGTGAGGAGGAGATGGGAGGGAATTGTCTGGTCCAGTCTGCAGAGGTCATGAGAGCCCGGGATCCGGGGATGGGACGTTCCTTGCGGTTCAAGGTCAGCGTCTACAAGTGGGCGCCCCTTACGGGACCCGGGGACTCGGAGGGCAAACGCAGACATGGTCCGCGCACCCTCAAACTTAAGCACACAACTTGGGGGTGCCCTGCCTGACGGACAACGGAGTGGCG
Organism: Vespertilio murinus; assembly: GCA_963924515.1. NCBI lineage: Eukaryota > Metazoa > Chordata > Mammalia > Chiroptera > Vespertilionidae > Vespertilio > Vespertilio murinus. Next base: position 40,730,585 of record OZ004717.1, on the reverse strand, counting down.
CAGTTTGCAAGTGTGGGGGCGCGGGCGAGGGGGCCACGCGCTTCCTCCCTCCCTCTTTTCCTCCCCCATCTCCGCCGGGGTGGCGGGGTTCCCGAGCCCCGGCGCTGGGGGCGCATCAGGTGACGACGTCGGAAGAGGGTTCCGGCCGAGAGGGCGCCGCCGGGTCTTCCCACGCAGAGGCGGCCGCGGAGTGGGCTGGGAGGAGGAGTAACGGGAAGGGGCGGCCGATGGCCCCGGGGCGGGCGGACCTTCGCGGCGGCGGTCGGGAGTGGGGGCTGCAGCGCCGAGCGGGAGGAGCGGGAGGAGGAAGGTGAAATCCTCAAGTCTGCTGCTTCTGAGACGACCAGCCATTTGCACCTGTTTCCTCCGTGGCGCTTTGGGTTACTGCTCTTTGCACAGCGTGTGCACCCCTGTTTCAGCGGTGCTTGCCAAATGCAGAAAGCCCGCCTGGCTCAGCTGAGCTCCTCGAGGTCCCCCCCTCCCCCGGAGCCCGGTCTGGTGGGACATCCGAGGCCCGCGGATCCGGGAGCTCTGCGTGGTTAACAGCTCAGAAGCACTGACTAAGGTCTGGAATCTGTCGGCTAAGGTCTGGTTCGTAGCCGTCGGCTCTCAGGTCCCTGGCATTTGGCCCAGGTGAGGAGAGCAATGGAAGTGGGTCCAGAGCAATGGAAGGGGGTCTGTGCAGCCTGGTCAGCCTTGGGTGCCAATCCCACCCACTTTGGTTAAAACCCCTGCCCTCCCTCCTTGGCTTGACCTCAATTTACAGTTTTGTAAAGGTCAGGTTCCCACTTGCAGAAACCCGGGGTTGTTTGGCTGGCCTCTTGACACTTGATTTTAAGAAAACTACAAAGAAAATACGGTGATTTTGACTGCTTGACCTCCAGAGCCCCCCATCTGCTTGTGATTTGTAAAGCATCAAACTCCTTGTCTCCCAATGGGGGAAACAAACAGTATTTGATATTGAAGGCCTGTCTGGAAGAGACTAGACATACTGACCTCTATGTTGAAGGTGCCTGTGGGCAGATCCTAGGCAAGTTAGGGAGCACTGGAAAGAAATTTTACTTATAGAAAATCAGACATTTACTTACAGAAAAACACTGTGGCCCTAGCTGGTTTGGCTCAGTGAATAGAGCCTCGGCCTGTGGACTGAGGGGTCCCGGGTTCCATTCTGGTCAAGGGCACATGCCCTAGTCGCCAGCTCCATCCCCAGTAGGGGGCGAGCAGGAGGCAGCTGATCAATGATTCTCATCGTTAATATTTCTATCTCTCTCCCTCTCTGAAGTTAATAAAAATATATTTTAAAAAAAGAAAGAAAGAAAGAAAAACACAACGATCACCTGCTCTCACCAAACTATGTCTTGTGGGAACTCCGGTTACCGATGATGCCTAAATCATTCTGTCCTGGAGAGAAGATTCCTTCCTTCTTCCTCATGCCTCAGAATGATGATCTAATATTCGGTACTTTATTTCTGCATAACCGTCCAGATTCTTTCTAGAGAGCTGTGTCTCAGTGACTCACCCGAATATAATTGCAGGATGCTCCTCAGTGGGAAGCAGACCACTGGGTTCAGCAGGGGAGGGTTCAAAATAGAGCCTCTGGTTCATAGAACACTCCCGCTGTCCCTGCCCCAGGAGATGAGGCGGCGTCACTCCCTTTCCCAGTGAACAGGGGCGCCTCTCTCTCCATCGTCCGGGAGGCCTGAAGATGGTTCTAAACCCAGACTGAGAGCCCTTCCGGAGTCTCCTTTCCTTCCTCCCATTCCACACCCTCCGAGCGCCAGCTGTGGCACTCTATCACAACCGGTGATCAATACAGCGACTGCCTATGGTTCTCGGTGAGTCAGAGTGCAGTAATCACTCCGTAGCTCCTCGCAAAGCAGCCGGCTGTTTGTGTGTGGCGTCCTGTACTTTTCCCCCCAGCGACTGTAAACAATCCCTTCCTTGCTGAGCATGAGAAGTCTGCCAACTTCTGAAAAGAGGCTGGCCTTCTGAGACCCGAGTTTAAAGTCTCAAATATCCTCCCTGTGTTCGGTCTCAGTGATGTCTCCCTGTGATGTCAGGTTTGGGCTGAGTGCCTGCCCGCACAGGTGAGGCTGAATGCCTCTCCTGTTGGGAGAAAACAAAAGGCAGTCCCTGTGAAAAAGGAAAGGGAGGTGGGGAGCATTGTGACACAGAGGCTACAGAGACCGGGACTTCTCTCCTTCCAGGCCGTTCGGTGGCCTGCCCCGACAGGACCGGGGATGCACTGTGCCCTGGGGGTGTCCCTGCCGGGGGCTGGTGTTTGGCGTTGACCACAGCTCCTCGGCCCAGTGCACCTCCTCTGGGCACCGCTGGCCATGCTCCCTGTGACCCGAGGCCCTGGCCGCCTCCGGCCACCGAATGTCACAAAGCCCACTGCTGCCAGGTGCCCCTAAGTGAGATCACGGAGGATTTCAGACAAGCCTGACGCAGGGCCCCTTCTCCAAAAGCTGGAGCCACGCAAGACAGAGAAGGAATTGCATTCGGTGTGACAGCCCTGGCGGGTTTGGCTCAGTGGATAGAGCGTCCGGCCGCAGGCTGGAGGGTCCCGGGTTCTATTCCAGTCAAGGGCTGAGTGCGGAAGGCAACCAATGTGTCTCCGTCACATCGCTGTTTCTCCTGTCTCTCCCCCTCCCTGCCACTCTTTCTCTCTAAAAATCAATGTAAAAATATCCTCGGGTGAGGATTAATTTTAAATAAACAAATCGTACAATCTCAAAACAAAACAAAAATTGTGGTGGGACACATTTAGAATTCAAGAAAGGAGCTCAGAATGAGTTGGGTGATCCACGAATGTTTCAAGGAAGTGCTGGTGGAGCCACCTGAGACAGCCGTTCTCACCAGCACCCCCCTCCCTGCCCTCCCTGCCCCCCACTGCCCCCCACTGCCCCCCAGGTGAGTAATCTCAGGCCTCCAGGCCTGGGGGTGAAAAGTTTACTGTTGCTTCCCAGTATAGCTGAGGCTGAACCAGGAAGCAGGAAGTTCACGTGGTGCCCTGGATGAGTAGGGCACCAGAAAAGAGAAATACTAGTTGAGATTTTTATGAGTGTTTACTGTGGGCAAGGCTCTGTTCTGAGAGCTTTATACACGAAGCAGGTTGCTTTGTGTCTTGTTTTTGTTTTTACCGGGCAATCCCTGTGCTAACCAGGTACGTCTGACAGTCCGGGTATGTAACGGGGCAGACAAGCACGGAAACCTCCCTGGCCGTCCTCGGCCGCTGAGCCCGTCAGCGCAGCCGCCGCTTTCTTCAGTGGCCTGCGGTTGCAAGTAAAGAGAAATAAGGCTTTTACTTTTCTGCCCCTCCCTTTATCTCTGCTGCCAAAACAGTCTTACTTTGAAACCTTCCCACCTTGTCCGAAGTTGTCTTCAAGTGTCTTGGAATGTGTGGTGATAGTATAGGGCTGGGAGAGGCCTTCTTTCTGACTCCAGGCCTGTGCCCGTACAAATCAGCAGTAATAAGAAGGGACTGCAGAACAGCAACTGACTGGCTGTGATTGAAGTAAGCAGCCTCCTTCAATGGTTTTGCTTTTCAAATAAATAAATAAATAAATAAATAAATAAATAAATGTAATGGAATGGGTTCCAGAATGGTGGTGGCTATTCTTATTAAAAATAATAATAATAATAAATAATTCTGTTGTACTTTCCCATTGGCTTTGCATATCCTTGAAATGGACATAATTAAACTCTCAAAATAGTCTCTGAGTATTTTATTGCTTAAAAGAAAACATATAGCCGAAGCCGGTTTGGCTCAGTGGATAGAGCGTCGGTCTGCGGACTGAAAGGTCCCAGGTTCGATTCCGGTCAAGGGCATGTACCTTGGTTGCGGGCACATCCCCGGTGGGGGGTGTGCAGGAGGCAGCTGGTCGATGTTTCTCTCTCATCGATGTTTCTGGCTCTCTATCCCTCTCCTTTCCTCTCTGTAGAAAAGTCAATAAAATATATTTTTTTTAAAAAGAAAACATATAAATAGGCATCATAAATAAACCCCATAACCATACTTTCTAGACCTCCCTCGGGGGAGCCCCAGCACCCAATAACCAAGAGGAAAGCACAGTTTCCGCGTGGGTCCAGCTTCTCCACATTCCACGGTGCGAGCATCGTCAGTGATGTCAGAGTCTTCGGAAGTGAGCCTTGGGAGTGACTCACTCGGGCTTAGCGCAGGTCACTGTCATTTCCGTGAGGAAAGCAAGGGCTTGATTTTTTTTTCTTCAGGAATGTTTTCAACGAGAAAAGAATAAGGTGAAATATAAATATTTAAAACTTCCGAGGAAAGGTCACAGTCTACGGCCCAGGCTCTGAAATGTTTCTGCTCTCCCTTCCATGTATGATTCGGGATAACACAGCTTTGGTTTCTATGTGGGGTGTAAGCTCCAGGGCTTTCTCTGAGATGCATGTGTGGGCTTCCTTTAAAGAGAAGCACACAGAACGGCCTGCCTGCTTCCCAACGCTGTCCTCGGCCTTAGTCCCTCGTGGATCAGTCAGATGACTTTCCGTTTTTCCCTTCTCCTCAACCTTGATTGGCATTCTCGGGTTAGCTGTGAGGACTCAGAGTTCTGCCCTCCCTTTGTTCTGCCCCTCTTCTGCGGCAAGGGGACAAACACACACTCCTGTGTGACACAAAGCTGGCCCAAAACACTCACCCGCGGCTTGCGGGAGAAAGTACCTCTGGGCGAGGACATTTCTACAGCAATCTCTCTGAAACCTAAAAATACCCCGACTCTCTGAATGAGAAGGAGAAGGCCAAAGATATTAGGAAGCTCAGTAAATGGTATTAAGCAGGAACTCGGAGGGAAGATTAACAAACGATTGGTTATCCATCAAGCTTACCCCGATGAGTGTAGACACACTGAGTAGATTGTTGGTATGGTCACGTGCAAGCATCTCAGCAAGTTACTCATTGTACTCATCGAAGTGCTGTTTGAGAGACCATTGCAGCAACAGGGTACTGGGACTTGCTTCAGACCCTCTTTTCTACACAATGTCCACAGACTGGAGAAAATACAGATGTGTCTGATTTGACTCAATCAGTGTTTGTCAAAAAATATATATATATAAATCAAATCGCATTTTAAATTTAGCAGAGGAACTCAGGGAATTGTAAAGGACTCAGTATATTGGTGGTGTCGTTTTTGTAACACCTAATTTATGCTTTACTCCTTGGCATTCTAAAACCCACCTTGCATATACCTACACACCCCAGGGGAGTTGGAGAGCTGGGAACCTACCTTCCCATTCGACCTCAACATTTCTCCTCTTTTCTTCCCTTCCGTGGGAACCTGCAGAGACTGAGCTTGAAGGGACATTGTGTAGTAGGTCAGCACTCGGTCCAGCCCTCCCAAACGATGGCTCAGCTGCGAGGGCACACTCCACGTGGCCCAGGTTGGCCCTGCGATTCCTCCCGTGACCTGGGAATTGGGCAGTTCTAAGAACCCATTGTGGCCTCGAGTCAAAAAGTTTGCCCACCCCTGGGTTAGTCCATTACATGAAAACTAAACAACTAGCTGGGATCACAGATCATCTCCTAGAAATGGAGTTTGCGAGTCGGATTTTTGTAAATGCGACCGCCTTTTAAAGGCTTACAGAGGCGTGGCTGGTTTAAAGCAGCTTGGGTGCCCTATCAACACGAGAACTGTATGCCAGGTGAATTCTGTCTTTTTGAAAAGCAGCTTGGGGCGGGTGCTTTTGCAAAATGAGGGCATTGTGCGTGACAGGGATGCCAGCCATGGCCCTCTCCCACTCCCTCCACTCATCCTTTCTGCTCAGAGTGACACTGTGCTCCCGGTGTGGAGGGTGCAGGGCTGCGAGTCAAACACAATGGCGGGCACTGTTGGGAATTCAAAAGCAGCAGAAGCCCCCATCCCCGCCTTCCACTGAGCCGTGGCAGTATCTGATCCTTTTTAAAAGAGGGATGTCTGTGCCAGTTAAACCTCTGTGGAGGGGGTTTTACTGTTGTGGGTGAGAAGCGTGTTTTATCACCAGCAAGCTACTTGGGGAAACAGCTCGTGTGAAAGTGTAGCCGTCACAGCACACTCCCTCTCTCTCGTCCCGTTTTTCCTAGCTACCGCAACAAGGAAGTCTACAACAAGGAGAATCTTTTCAACAGCCTCAACTATGACGTCGCGGCCAAGAAGAGAAAGAAGGACATGCTGAACTGCAAAACCAAAACGCAGTGTAAGCCCTCGGCTGTGTCTGAAGACGTCGGGGTTGGCTTGGGGGGGGGCGAAGGGAGTCGTCTCGATTCGTGTTAGACACGGCCTCGGTGTTGTCATCGGCGGAGGATGCTGACACCTTCGCGCTCAGAAACCTGGCTGTGCATTTTACGAGCGAGATTAATGTGCTCTTTATAGCCTTGTTTATAAAGTCCGTTGCTAGCTGGGGTGTTGTTTTTTCCCTGCCTGTCACTTAATATTTGACATAGTTAACTCAGCTAGGATACAGCGATACAGTCAGCTGAATCAACCCCAGCGCAGGCTGTTGTTTTGAACTGTTCTGAGGCTTCGAAAATGGGTTTGTTTCTCCCTCTTTCCTCGTGTAAATAAGTAACACTTCTAGATGCTGTACGTGAGTATCAAAGGAGAGTATGAAGTTCTGTTAATAAGCAGGAATGACAGATCCTAAGTTTAATCCACCTGCACTGCAGGGTTCCCTTGTGTTCTCTGCTTTATTTCTACTTTTATGACCTTGCACAAGTTGTAGGCTTGGCATGTAAACGAACTTGTACTTGGGTATTAGATTTTTTTTTAATTTGGAGCTAAGAGACATTAAATTTGAGTATCAAAGATTTGGAGTGCTTCAAAGTAAATTGTAACTCCAGTATCTATACCCTGCAGAAATTGGGCATTTGTAGCCTCTAAGATTATCGGTAGAGTTTTTTATCTTTCTTCCTTTCTTTCTTTCTTTCTTTCTTTCTTTCTTTTTTGTCAAAACTTTTTACACTTTGGGATAGATAAAAAAGAAACAAGTTTAAAATCTTGAGCACGTTCAAACTGCGTATGTCTTCTTATTGTCTCTGTAGATTTTCACCAAGAAAAATGGATCTATGTTCACAAAGGAAGTACTAAGGAGGTGAGCATCACCTGTTATTAAAGAGTACGCTTAGCTTTACGCCTTTCCCGGCAGAGTGGGGGGGAAACGGCGCAACAATGTTATTTCAAATCATGACTGTCTTCTGGGGTGTGGGTGATGGTGACGAGCAGCCCACTGACCAGCCAACCCTGAGAATCTAGGGCTCCAGAGAGAGAGGCAAAAGCCACTAGTTCCCCCCCCCCCCATTCATTCCGTAAGATAACATATGTAAAAACATGTATAAAGATGCCCACCTCAAATATATTATTATGAAGCCCAGGCCTTTTTGCCTCAAGACAGAGCCTCCTTTTTGTTCGAAGATCTCTTTAGATTTCAGCTCAGTTAAGTTTCTGCCCTGGGAGACTAATCACTAAATAGAGCAGACTGATTCTGCCTGATCCGTGTGGGGCACTGAGCTGGGTGTCGAAGGGAGCAAGACTGTAATTGCCACACTTGCGTGACACTTTATATAACCCTTTGTGCATACTTTCTCTCTGCACAGGCATCATGTGCTCAGACAACTAGGATACAAGGCAGTAAGAGAGGATGACAGGCCTCCTGTCAGTGGAGAACATCTGGTTCCCTCTGCGATAGGAGACCCCCAAAGGGTCGGGGATGTACCCTGATTCCCAGAGCTGAGCTGGGACTAAGAGTCAGGGCTCTCTACTCCCAGGTCCTTATGGGTTCATAGGTCAAAAATCAAAACTTCTTTAAGAAAAATAGTATGTTGTCATTGATTGTAGAGAGAGGGGAAGGAAGAGGGATAAAGAGATTAAAAACACTGATGAAAGAGAGACATCGACCAACCGGATGCCTCCTGCTCACCCCCTACAGGGGATTGAGCCCGTAGCCTGGCATGCACCCTAACCGGGAATGGAACCATGACCTCCTGGTTCACGGGTCAATGCTCAACCACTGAGCCACACCTGCTGGGCCAAAACTGTTTGCTTCTTCATGAAGCCTTAAAGACCCTTCTGAGGGTCAGACTAAGAAAAGTGCTGGCGATGCGAGGCAAGCAGTGGGCAGAGCGGGCAGGTAGTCTGCTGCTCCTCCCAGGAGTGTGTGACCCTGAGGCAGCTGCCGCCATCTCACACGTCACACGCCAGCCCCCAGCCTCTCCCTGGTGAGCAGCCACTTACGCATTTCCCCGGCTGCTCCGTGCAGGGAACGAGAGCCCGAATGGTTTGAGTCACGAAGCGGGGCGTTAACCTGTGAGTCACTGACCGGAGCAGCTGCCCGCTCCACTGCCCCCATATCTGTGGCTCTCGGGGGGTTCCCGGGAAAGGCGTGCCATGGCACAAGAAAGGAGGAAATGGTCATGGCGACCTAGGACAGGCACCCAGTGTATTCCGTCCAGTCTGGGTGGATTGTTCTGGAATAACCTCCGCATCCCTCTCCTCTCCTTCAGCGCCATGGCTATTGCACGTTGGGGGAAGCTTTCAACAGGCTGGACTTCTCCACCGCCATTCTGGACTCCAGAAGGTTTAACTACGTCGTCCGGGTAAGTCCCAGGGACCCGAGGGCCGACCCAGCCTCTCTCTCAAGTTGAATTGTCTTTTCGGGTTGTCTACAAGTAGTGTCCCCAGAGAAGTAACTTGTTAAGACCCAGAGAACTTGGAGGAAAGCAGAAATGGACTCCTCAACGTCCCCCTTCCCGCCGTACCTCAGGGTCTCATGTGGATTGGTAGGGTGTCCCTGAGATTGGCCCCGATGGAGGACAGGGGGCAGATGGGATGCCAGGATTCTCAGTGAGCCGCGCCCGGCCCTCGTGGGTAAAAGGAAGCAGGTTGCAGCCAGCAACACTAGCGAGAGAGAACTGAGCGGTCAGCAAGCCATAAAGCACCCGGCTGGTTTCCGAAACCTTCTGCACCTCTGCCCGCTCCCACTGCCCACTGAGGCGGCCGCTGGGTGAGCCCAAGGCTTTCTGGGTCCCCACCACACCACTGGGTGAGTTCAGAGCACCTCAGGGCTTCTTCCCCACGGCTCCCTCCCACCTCCTCCCTCTTATGATAACAGTAGTCAGTCCTGTGTTTACCCGAAACTACCTGTCGGGGTCAGTTGCTTTCCCTTTGTTTTTAATGAGCTGTGGCGAAACACCAATGATGATGATGATAGAAAAGCAAGCGCTAGTGAGGCTAACCTCGACCTCCAAGTCAGGGCTGCTTCTTAATTGGTTTATTGTTGTGCGTTTTTGTCCGCGGTGCCGCCTCGGAGGGAGCAGCTGTTTGGATTTTAGGCTCGGGAGTAGGAGGGACCATGGGTGTGGGGAGGTTTGGTTTTTATTTTCTTCTTCCCGGGTTGTTGTGCTCCTCCGTGCCATGTCATTGAGTCAGATGATTGCGAGGGCTCGGCCAGAGCGGTGACATTCAGGCCCCCTTGGGGCCGGGATGGTTCACCTGTCCTCTGGGCAGACGCAGGGCTGCCGTCCCGGCTGACCTGATGAAAACCCGGGCCTCCTAGGGGGAGGAGCCCTGAGCTGAGCCGGGGCCACGTGGGCAGATCTGTCCACTCTTCAGCTGAGCCCTCATGCCAGCCCAGAGGTGTTGAAAATAGGAGCCAGTCTTGATGAAACGCTCGTGTCGTTCGGTGTGACTCTGTCGCCTCAGGGAGGTCACGGCGGCCTGCAGCCCGGCGCAGGCTGGCTGGAGGCAGGCCAGGAAGATCTGGACACTGTTGCTAAGAATATGAATAGTTTCCATCCCCTCGGTGTTGGAGCCAGACACCCAGATCTGGTGTCTTCGTTGCAGACCGGTCGGCAACGTGGCCAGCTTTCAGACGGTTCTCCTTCCCACCTGTTATTCCTTTCACAAGAAACAGAATTACAGAAAGGAGCAAGAATCACAAATCTATTACATGCGGTGGTGCATTATCCTCCTTTACCCTTTCAATAATCCTACAAAGGGTAGGTGCTTTTATTACCTCTGTTTTAACAAAGGGAGGTGGCCCAGCAGGCGTGGCTCAGCGGTTGAGCATGGACCTATGAACCAGGAGGTCACGGTTCAATTCCAGGTCAGGGCACATGCCCAGGTTTTGGGCTCGATCCCCAGCGTGGGGCGTGCAGGAGGCAGCCAGTCAATGAGTCTCTGTCATCATTGGTGTTTTCATCTCTTTCTCTCCTCCTTCCCTCTCAGAAATTAGTAAAAATATATTTTAGAAAATAAACAAATGGAGGTGTAGCAAGATAAAACGAGTTTTCCAAGGTCATGAAGTTATATAAGTACAAAATGAGGATCTGAAACCAGCGCAGTCCACAGTAAGTTTTATGTAAGCGGAGGACTGTCAGTAAAGTGGCCCGGGGTCGGAGGATCGAAAGCTCCTACCCCCTTCACTGTTTCAGCCTCTCCCAAGACTCAGTTTCCCCCTCCGTAAGAGGGACTCAGAATAACCGCAGCTGCACGGGGTGGCTGTGAAACCCAGTAACGCATTACATATGGAAGTGCTCTGCGGGCCAGAAACTTTTATGCAAAGTCAGCTACTGATACTCATTGCTAAGTTGGTAAAAATGTTTTTTCTGCTTTAAAATAAAATAATAGTTACCTAGGAGATCTTGCAGTTGATTAGGACTCGGCACGAAGAACCTGTGTCTGATAGTGTATAATCGCAAACTGTCTCGTGAGCACTTTCTCTTAAATAATCTTGAAGTTAGAGAAGCTGCCCCATGCGTTCGTCCGGAGCTGTTAGGTTCCGAAGTAGTGGAAAAATATTACTGTTTTGGAAAGAACAATCTTTTTTTCCCCTTCCCTGTCAGAGCCCTCTGTAATTTGAGAAATAATATGTTATTTTTATGAAGAGCTTAAAGCAACTTAATGACAGGCACTGCATTTTGAGGCTTTCTTCTGAGGAACTCAATACACTTCTCACATAGTCTTCTTATCCTTAAACCAACTTTGCAAAGCGGCTTGCCAGTATCTCCTCCCCACTTACTACTTCGGCCTAATGGTTTCTTGATGCTGCGGCAATTTCCTAGTTCCAGTAAGAAGCTGAACCGACTTTGAAGGCCTTAAAAAATGGCTTTATTCTCTTTAAAGACAAAGTCCATTTCTTAAATTCGTTGTGTTCATGCTGGCCATCATCTCCAGAAAAAGAGGCGCAGAGGGAAGCAAAGAGATGCCCAGCGCTGCTGTCTCAGAAGGTTATAATTTTTATCAGTCAGCACGGGAATTTGTGGGAATTTTGGAACCAAACATTTTGAATACAAATTGCAGAGGTTTTACATTTTTTAATGTAAATGGCATGTGTACCCGACCTGACCTCAAGCGACACCTGTTGCCATTATCCCCTTCCCCACACACACCCAATGGCTTGAATGCTATTTTGACTGTGAGTTTTAAAGATGATTTGAAGTCTTTAGAAGCAGCAACTTACTCATTTATGAATGGTCATTTTTTAAAAAAAAAAATGGTTTACACCATGCCTCAAGACCAACACATTTTGGAAATTCCCCTTGTGGAGGGCGAGACTGGAGAGGATCCCAGGAGTTGGGCTGGTGGTGGGGCTCAAACTGGGGTGACCGCAGGAGGGAAGTGCTGACTGACTCACCAGGGCCCAGAGAAAGCGAGGACCCAGTGAGCTGGGCGGGGCTCGGAGACCACACACTGCTCGTGGCTCCATGAGGTGAGCCTGCGGTGACCGCGGCCCCAACCCTGGCTGCGTGTTAGAATCACCTGCGCAGCTGGTTCACCTCAGCTGTGGCTGATGGCGTTGGCTGACATGCTGCCCGGCATGGCTATGAAAATGCATCCACCACGTGACCCCAGTGTGTTTTCACGTTTGCAAACCAGCTCAGGAACTCGTTGGGGGCCCAAACGGTATATTTTGCACACGAGGTTTTTAAGTAGACAGTGAGGCAAGGCACATGGGATGCTTCCTTTGACCTGGTCCTCCCGGTTCTCTCTATGGAAAGAGACTGTGGCCACGTCGATGGTCACCACAGGTGCCATGTGCAGACCGGGCAGGTCCTGGAGAGCCCTGCCTCTCGGCTTCCTGACTGGGATGAACTAAGCCCCATAGCTAGCGGGTCCGGAAGGTCAAGCGAAAGCTGTCCACTCTCTCTGTCCCTCCGCAGCAGAGAATCACAACCTACACCCATGCTTGTTCTTATTTTGTCCCTGCATTACCACCCCAAGTCCACTTGGATATTTCCAGCAACTTATGCATTCCTACCCGCTCCTAAAAGTCTCTTCCAAAAACATGTTTCAGTTTAAGTTGACTGGCGGTTTGGCAAACAAAGGCTGAGACGGGGCACCATGACTCAAAGGCAAACCCAGTGCCTTTAATTAAGGGCGCGCTGCTGCCAAGCCCCTGGTGGGGCGGTGTGCGGGGCAGCCAGCCCCCTGCCACTGTGACCTTGGATTGGTGCTGCGCACACTCGGGGGCCGGCCTCCGCCTCTTGGATCTTCAAACTGATGGTATCTTTTTCCGTTGGGACCGAGAAGCTGGGATGAAGGGAAGGGGTCCAGCCCTCGATGGCAACCAAGTCAAGACCGAAGCGCCATGAGCCCGTTTAGAAACGGCTCACAGAAACGGCAGGGAATCGTGAGGAGCCACCGCAGGGCGCCCTCGGTGAGGGCACAGGGCTGTCCGGCAGTGAATGCCCATCAGGCTGCTGGCGACTTCCCAGGACAAAGCCTGCGTCTCTTGGAACTCCTGGCCACCGCAGTCGGAGTAAGCGTTGAGACAAGCAGAACCTGCTGTGTCTGGGAGCCCACAGAAGTGGGGACACTCACAGACAGGAGGATATGACCACTGAAGAAGTGAGGGTGCCCATACAACCACAGGGTCCTTGCAGAAGTAGGAGGGTTCCCACAGAAGTGGGGGCACCCAAAGAAACAGGGGGAGGCTGACAGACGAGATAGCGGTACCTTTGACCACGGACTCCTAACAGTAAATAAGTAACGAAAACATGTGCTGTCAATGTACGTATTCTCATGAATTCAGCTTGCAAATCACAAACCTTTAGAGAGTGCTGGTCATGGTATCTGCCATTGTGTTGCTGTGAGAATTAAACTAAATACAAACAAGTAAAAGGCATTCAAACAGTGCCTGGTACATTCAACAGTATCGTTGTTGCTGTCACTATTATCTTTAGGGTCCTAATTACAGGCATCAGAAAACTCTCAAAAGTGGAAATTAAAGATGAAATAAAATATACAGATTGATTTATTTTTAATATATTTTATTGATTTTTTTACAGAGAGGAAGGGAGAGGGATAGAGAGTTAGAAACATCGATGAGAGAGAATCATCGATCAGCTGCCTCTTGCACACCCGCTACTGGGGATGTGCCTGCAACCAAGGTCCATGCCCTTGACCAGAATCGAACCTGGGACCTTTCAGCCTGCAGGCCGATGCTCTATCCATTGAGCCAAACCGGTTTCGGCTACAGATTGATTTTTAAAAATTCTTTCCCATCCTACTTTGGAGATTGCTGGACCAAAGGTGTGCCCATTTTCTGTATGACGTTTTTCTTGAGGACTCAGCATCTAAACACATCCCACCACAGGTCCAGAAATACATTTCAGACTAAAAGTCTGCCTAGGTTTCTAGGCTACTCCAGGCGCTCGGTACAGGGGTTATGCTACCGCGGACAGGTGAGCGGAGTTTTAAGTGCCTGTTGAGCAGACTTTTCTCCCATTCATGGAGGGAGGCCCCTGAGAGCATCTGTTCTGAGTTGCTGTGACTGAGGGCAGGACAGAGGGTTATTTTACACATCTGTGACCCAGGACCCGAAGGCCCCCGGAGTCCACTAAAGAAAGAGCTCTCCACTGGCCAGAGGTTAGCAGCATCCTCCCGCTAGGTCCCCCTCCTAGCCAATTGTTTGGGGCGAAAGCTTTCGACTCCCTAAACTGGATTAAACCCATAACCATATCCCTAGCGTTGCCATAGCCATTTGAGAATCATGTGAGACCTGGCTTCTGCTTGCCAGGAGCTTCTGGGCTACTCTGGAGAACCAGGCACAGCTACTGGAGTGGCACGGTGAGTCTGGTTCTGTTTGGAGCAGGAGGGGGGAGCTCTGGAGACAGCACCGTGGAAGAGGTAGAAGCTGAGTGTCTCCTTCCTGACAGATGGCCAGGCGCAGAGGAAGGTGGGAGGCTTTGCAAGGACAGATGTCCTGAGGAGAAACCTGAGGTGGGAAAGAACGGAAGTGGAAGGGAGTGAGGGTGGGCCAGGGGCTGAGGGCCACGTGACATCCAGCCTCATTGCATCAGAGGGGAGAGGGGAGGGGTGCTGGAGTAGATAAGGAGTCCATCAAGTCAAACAGAGCTGTTCAGACTGATGCAACAGAGAGCAGGATGCCACCGCAAGTTCAAAAATATCTGGACGGATGGAAGGCAGAGGCAAGTTTCTCTCGGCTGAGAATACAATCAATCCGTGTAAACTTGGCCCTCCTTCTTAGGATCTTAACGCCCTCAGTTAGAGAGATGTTTCACTTGCAAATAATATTTACCCAGCCCTGACATGCCTGCAGATTATTAATGTAGCTGAGAAGTTTCCCTCTTCCCGCTTGTCCGTGTTCAAGCTCAAAGTCAGGACAAGCCTCTCCAGGCTTTTAATTTGTTTTAAACTTTATGTATCCATTAAATGAAGTACAGAGAGCGCTCGGTGCGGGCTGTGGCAGTGCCCGATGTGACCGGGAGTTTACTGCAAGAAACATTATCTCCCTGTGGGCAGCCGGCATGGGTACTGGGCGTGTGTGAGAAATGGCAGGGGCTTTCTGGAAGCTACTTTCCTACCTTGGGTAATCCTGTGGCATGTTTTCCAATCAGACTTGGGATTCGAAGCGCAGAGCACACCGTCACAGGAGATGAAGGGACTTGGGGATAAATTACGTTCTCCATAGTCTATGCACAATGGACTGTCCCCGGGCAGTAGCCTGGTGGTTAAGCGTGGTGTGGGTTTGTTTCAAACCAACAGGCAGCTGCTGTGTTTTGTTGATGCTTCTGAAGGCCCCGTTATTTAGTGCCCCTCTAGCGCTCAGCTCCTTGCCCTGCTGGGAAGTCTCTGTGATGTGTTTGCATTGTAACTAGCGGGTAGACGTGGGGCACCGGTCTGGGACCAGACCCCAGATGGATACCACCAGCCTGACAAGTCAGACCATCCACTGTTGACCTTGATTGTGTCACTCGACCCCATGGTGAGGAGCCACCTCCTCTAGAGCAGGAGGAATTCGGGTATGCTGTTTCCCAGGTCTCTTCCAGCTATAACACTCCTTGATTCTAATGTATTAACAAACAAATATTGGGTGTGCCCGGTTGAGGTAGAGGGATAAACAAAGCAATCCCTGCTGTCTTGAGATTCAGATCCCAACTAAACAGTTAGTAAGTAAGTAAACAAGATCATGCCAGATAGGTATAAGGTGGAACCACGAAGAACGCTGAAACCGTAGTAAGACAAAGATGGCTCCTGGGAGGTTTCCACAGAGGATGGTGGGGGAAGGCAGCTCTGGGCAGGAGACATTTGAACTGAGACCTGAGAGGGGGGAGGGAGCCAGCACGTGGAGACAGGCAAGAGCGAAAGCTGGGAGGTGGGAATGAGCCTGTTGGGGAACCTGTGGCAGTGTGGCAGGCTGTGTGGCCGGAGCGGAGCGAACTGGGGAAGCGCTGTGCAAACTGAGGCTGGAGAGGGAGCAAGAACCGGTTCAGGGCGGACCTTGCCATTCATGGGAAGGAGATTGGATTTTTTTTTGTCAAGCAGAGAAGTGACATGAGCTGATTTATTGGTTAGAGATAAACTGAAGGGAAGAGAAGAGAGGAAACCTGCTTTCTGTGTGGGTAAAGTGAGGTAGGAGGGAAATCCCTT
Source organism: Vespertilio murinus (assembly GCA_963924515.1). Taxonomy (NCBI): domain Eukaryota; kingdom Metazoa; phylum Chordata; class Mammalia; order Chiroptera; family Vespertilionidae; genus Vespertilio; species Vespertilio murinus. The sequence goes on along the minus strand of OZ004717.1, from coordinate 40,714,701 downwards.
TTCTGCCCATGTATCTTCAAAGTGTGGGTGATACCCAGGCCAGATGCTGTGGCTTGCAACTAGATTTTTCTCCTACGTGTCAAAATGAGCATGAGCCAAAGCACCGGGCAGGATGTGGTTTCTGTATGTGGTGACCACCCTCCCTTCCTCCGGTGGCCCAGAGCCATCCCTGTTACTGCACAGCGAGTCGCTGCAAATCATGCTGTATGCCCCACAACCCACTCGGTGATGACACCATGGAATTCAGGAGGAGCCGAGAACCATCCTCCTCCTCCCCCACCACCACCACGCCCTCCTGCCTCTCCTTAAACACGGCCACAAATACCGGCACCTGGGCTAAAGTCTGCCCAGCAGAAGCCAGCAGCCACTTCCAAACAAGACAGTCTCCTCCACTCTCCTTTTCTCTTGTGGCAAAGAACCCAGTTGGCTAAGCCGTCTTGGTAAATCAGTGGCTAAATACAATTCTACTCTCCTAGGCACACAGCTCCCTTGCCAGAGAGATTAATAAGCCCTGTCCTCTTGACCACGAATTTCACACAGTACTAACCTACTGTTGGTTCTGGGCCCATATGAAAAATGGGTCTAACAGGTTTACTCAAGGCTAATAAAGGTGTCATTAACACTTCCTGGGTATTATTTCCCCCTTAATGTTAAAAGCTGATTACCTGTCACAAGGTCATATTGATATAAAATTTCCAGATTCTGTTTCCCAGAGCATCACCATACATGGCATTGCTACTGATTTTAGAGTAAAGTTTAGGTGCAAATTTGATTGGCCTTGAGAAACGAAAGTTTTGAAGCTATCAAAATACATGTCTTCTGTTACACATACCTGGGCTCAAGTGCTGGCTCCCTCACTTACTGCTGCTGGTATGTCTTAGGTGACATACACAACTTCTCTGAGCTGCAGTAGCCTCTGTTGTCAAATGGAGGACCCATCCCCATTCGGCTGCCACTGAAGCTTAAAGGAGATCACACACATGAAGTGCTCAGCACAGTTACTGTCATGTAATAAACACCCTTTATTATTAGCCAAATAAGACTTCATGGTAGGTGCATCTATGTAAGTCATAAAATGTATCAACATTAACTTTTATTTACAGAGAGGGAGATATTAAATGTATCACAAGCAAAAATAAAAATGACATAAAGGAATATTAAAATTTTGAAAGCATTTAAGCAGTTGGTTGACAATACATAAAATTGAAATAGAGGAGTTCTAAAAGTCTTTAAAACAACAATAATTTTACCTAGTAATATTCTCTGTATAATAATAATAATAATTTATTGAGTATATTCTTGGTACTATTATGGGTGCTTTATGAACACATTTTATCTTCACAACAACTCTGAGATAGGAAATAGTATTATGCATGTTTTGCAGATGGGGAAACTGAGGCAGGCAGTTTGGCTCTGCAGCCCTCACTCTTGAACTCTATGATAGATACGGCAGAAGTTGGCAAACTAGGACGCAAGGGCCAAATATGGTCCCCCACCTGTTTCTGTAAATAAAGTTTTATTGGAACACAGCTGCACCTGCTCATTTACATATTATCCACAGCTGCTTTCATGCAACTGCTGAGCTGAGTCATTGCAATAGAAACCATATGACCCAGAAAGACTATAATATTTACTATCCAGCCCTTTACAGAAAAAGTTTGCTAATCCTGACATCAACTTTAAACTTCACTAGAAGATTGGGATTTGGAAGGGGAAGAAATAAAAACTTATAATACTAATACTGTCTTATATGTCATATACAGTGCGTTTTTTACATATTCATCTCATTTAATCCTCATAACAACCCTGTGATGTAAGTCGTCCTTCTATTTCCATTTTAGAAATGAAGAAACTGGGGTTCTGAGAGGTTAAATGACTTGAATCATGGACTCGACAGTAAACTGCATGAGTGTAAGGATCGTGCATCTGTATCCGCACGTCCACGTCACCTACCCAATGCCAGGATAGAGTTGCCACTCAAAAAGCACTTGCTAAACGAATGGCAGATGGAAAGGTCACCCAGCTAGAGAATCTAGGTCTCCCCCTGACCCCACAGCTGCCCTGGAGCTAAAAAGAAGGACTTTTCATTAAGATAGGATGAAACACAGGGTAGTGAACTTGTCATTCTGCTGTCGATGGACAGCTTTTGGCTGTTCTATTCCATCTCCTCCTTAGAGATCATTTCAGTCAGACCAAAGGGTTTTTTTCTTTTCCCTCAAATGCACAGTCATAGCTCTGAGATCATGCTTGTCCTTGTGATTGGCACATTTTTAGACAAAACTAAAAGTGACACCCTCATGAGATGGTAGTCACATGGACTCGGTTTGGGAGGGATTCCAGACCGAGCTCCGCCCGCCCTCCTCCCACCCCCTTGACCCACCTCCCACCCCCTCACCCCTATGAGTCACACAGCCGACTGCCCTTCCAAGAGCGACTCGGGGCTTTGTTTTCTTTCATCATGCTTTGTGTGGGTCATGTGAGCCCAGGGTATTAATAGACCATCGCTTGGCCTTCTGAATCTTGTTGTTGGTCCGGGAGATAAATGGAGGTTTGGCCAGGCTCTCTGTGCCATTTTTCACTCCTCTTCTGCCTGTGTCACGTGCTGGTTGGTGGCAGAGCTGAGCCAGACAGGCAGAGGGCATCCAGGGTGGCCACTGCCCGTGGACGTTTTGAATTCTTGCCTCTCTTAGTGGCCACTTGGTCATCTCCTGACTTCCGACCTCGGGTCACCAGAACTAATCTTAACCAGCCAGCCGCAGCCTCTCCTAGGCGCCTTGTCCCAGTCAGGTGACGGCGCCCCTGCCTGCCTGTGAGAGAGAGAGAGAGGTGCCAGGCAGGGAAGGGAAGCGTTGGGGATGGTTCTTTTTGTTTTTTTTGGTTTTTGAACTTAAAGTTATGCTCAGGAAATTAAAAGCCTGTCTGTGGTTGGATAGGCTCCCAGGGGGCTCCGTGGGGACAGAATTTCTAAACAAATGCTTTGGAGGCAGAGGTTCTTTGAATTGCTCGGGGGCTCGGATCCAACCGTTTTCAGTTCCCCTCTGCGGCCCAGTTTTCAGAACGTCCCTGAGCTAGCTCCTCGGCCTGGATTCCAGCACCCAGCACAGTGTCCCGGCCGGTGTTTACTGATCTGAAGGGAACGTTCGGCTGGGGCCCGGCCAGGAGATGAGGCTCCCCTGGAAAGTCTCCGAGGAGCAGAGACTCAAGCTCTCAAGTAAAGCCGAGATCTTGGTTCTCTGAGTCTAGTTTGCTTTTTAAGTCTAAGGCTAGTTCGTTTTTCCTGAGGCCTGTTGGATTCCGGTTAAATTGTTTTCACTTTACATCAACCTCTTTTGTGGATGACTCTGTGGAAGCAGGAAGGGTGGTGAGGATTCTGCCAAGGCCTCTCACGGCGTGTGGAGGAATTGGTAAGGTTTAGTTTCTCAAGCCTCCCCTTGCCCACCTGGGAAATGGGCCGCTCCAGTCTGCAGTTTCACTTTTCAACAATAAAGTCTTTGAATTTTTTTTAAAAAAATCTTTCCAGCCCTAACCGGTTTGGCTCAGTGGATAGAGCGTTGGTCTGCGGACTGAAGGGTCCCGGGTTTGATTCCAGTCAGGGACATGTACCTTGGTTGCGGGCACATCCCCAGTACGGGGTGTGCAAGAGGCAGCTGATCGAAGTTTCTCTCTCATTGATGTTTCTAGCTCTCTATCCCTCTCCCTTCCTCTCTGTAAAAAAAAATCAATAAAATATATTTTTTTAAATCTTGCCACATCTGTAAAGAATCTTGCTACGGAAAGGAAGGAAGATTGTGCTGAGGGTGGACCAACTCAAGTTATTATCTCTATTCTTAATTGGTGATCATGGCGGGAGGGGTGGGGGGAGCGACATACTTCTTCAATGAAGAAACTCACCTTTACTGCCCACCTAATTAATGCCAGCCACTCTGCTCGGGGCTGATGTGCATGCCCTCCTGAAAAGCTCTCAACAACCTTGGGGACTCTAAGTATTAGTGGTACAGATGAGGAAACTGAGGCACCAAGACATTGAGTAATTTTTGCACAGTCACAGAGACAATAAGGAGTCAAACCAAGACTTGAACCTAAACTAAGAGCTGCACAGATCCTCGCCACTTTGCAACACATACTCTGTATCCCCGAATTTCTCTCTCTCCCAGTGATAGGGCTCTTTCTACCAAAGGTTAAGTGCAATGAAAGAGTCCAATGAATAGGCATTTCATTGAATGCCGCACACGCAGGAGCTATCCTGGTAAGAATGGCCACTTCCGTGGAAAGTGCCCGGGAAAGGTGAACACGAGCATGTAGGTGCCTTGTGAGCTGTCAGTGCCAGGGGGGAAGAAGTTCAAGTGCGGGCAGAGATTAGAGGGCTTGGCGTGATTATACGGAACTCAGGCATGCGCAGGTCACAGGGGGCTGTGTTCCCTTCAGAGGACGTCAGCTCCACCTGCTGAAGGAGGACACGCAGAATGAATCAGCCCCGGCTGCCGCCAAACTCTTTACATGTGAAAGGGAAAAAGAGCAATTAAATATTCAGTCTGATTCTTGGGTTTTGAGTTACCCCCCCCCGTTTGCCTTCCCCTTTTGAGCGTCTGCTTCTTACTGCCCCGTGGCCCTGCCCGCCCTTTATCTCTCCCCGTCTGTCTGTATCTGCGTGTCATGTGACTCGAAGGCAAAGATTAGAGGAGGAAAATATCTCTGTCTTCTAAGCCTGGCAACTTCTATTTTTACCCACAGCTGCTGGAACTGATAGCGAAGTCACAGCTCACATCCCTGAGTGGCATTGCCCAGAAGAACTTCATGAACATTTTGGAAAAAGTGGTACTGAAAGGTGAGCTCTCTCTCTCTCTATCTCTCACTCTCACCCCTTTTTATAGGCCTGGGAATGGACGGGTGGGTTTCCCAGCAGAGCGGACATGTCATCAGGTTTAGGGGAATGTGAGTGGGTGGACATGAACAACCCCGGACGCGTCTCAGATCCCAAATGAGAAAAAGGCACCACTCGTGGCCATGGCAGAGCGTCAGCGCATCACCCTCCGGTCCTTCTGTTGAAATCACCTACCCTGCCATAGCCTCTCGGTTTCCTCAGGGTCAACACATGTCCCCACCTTGGATGCCAAGCCTCTGGAGCCCAATTCCTTGGGAAACTGAGCTGTGCCCCGGGCAGAAGAGATTCCTGGCCTCTTGGAGCCAAAAGGAATCTTGGGTTTTTGGATCAACTGAGAGTCCTTGTACATAATGGGGAAACTGAGGCCCGTGAGAAAGAGCGATGTGTCCACATCACACCAGGAGCCATCCATACGGGATTAGAAACCATGCCCCGGCGCCCACACGCTCCCACCAGTCACCATCTAAAAGGGACGGCACCGCCAGGCAAAAGCAGCTGCTTTCAGGTCAGGTGAACCGCTGGTGCGGGTGGAACAATGCAAAAGAAAGAGTCTTTGTAGGAAACTAGGGAGGCCAGAACAAAGAGGGACCTAGATAATGGAAACTCGACCCAGCAACCTCGAGTGCGGAAGCGCGGCCAAGTGGAAAGAAAGCCATATCCCCGGAGGCGGGACCCTGGAAACCCGAGCGGAATACGGAAGAAAGGCCCGCTTACACAACGTAGGGTGTTCCAGTAGCCCTGACTGTTACTTCTTTTTCTTTTCCCCCCTCCCCACCCCAGTCCTTGAGGACCAGCAGAACATCAGACTAATCAGGGAACTGCTCCAGACCCTCTACACGTCCTTGTGCACGTTGGTGCAGCGGGTCGGCAAGTGCGTGCTGGTCGGGAACATCAACATGTGGGTGTACCGGATGGAGACGATCCTGCACTGGCAGCAGCAGCTGAACAACATTCAGATTACCAGGGTAAGCAGGGCCGCCCCCTCCCACCTGGCAGGGAGAGCTGCCGGCGGCTCTTCATCGCCGCGACACAGGGCGGCTGGGAGAAGAGCTTGGTGAAACAGGGTCAGAGCGTGTGGACGAGGAAACGCGGGGGGAAACCCAACAAGCCGGCTTTGGGGAAGACGCTGGCTCTGCCACTGAAATCCTCAGTGCAATCTGGAGGTCTCTCCTCTCTGGCCTTTTCTTCGTAAGGCCTGTGTTGTGTGCAGCTTTGGGATGCTTTCTTGGATGCAAGAGAGCTGTGGTGGCTGTGGCTTGGAGAACTGAACCCAAACTTTTAAAATTCTAGTTCTTTAAAAAATATATATATATATATATATATATATATATATATTATATATATATATATATATATATATATTATATATATATATATATATATAATATATATATATATATTGGGGGTTTTTTACAGAGAGGAAGAGAGAGGGATAGAGAGTTAGAAACATCAACAAGAGAGAATCATCGATCAGCTGCCTCTTGCACACCCCCTACTGGGGATGTGCCCGCAACCAAGGTACATGCCCTTGACCGGAATCGAACCTGGGACCTTTCAGTCCGCAGACCAACGCTCTATCCACTGAGCCACACCAGTTTCGGCTAAAATTCTAGTTCTGAATCTCAAGGGTTATGACAAAGGAAGCCATTGGTTAAAGACTATGAACTTCCATGTGAGAAAACACATGAGCAATTCTAACCCAAAGTGTCCCCCCCCCCAAAAAAAAAGAGAAAAAGAAAAAAAGAAGAGTCCTATATTACCAGCTTAACTACAGTCAGTAGTTTCTTTTAGGTTTTAACTTGGCCCTCGCTCTCCTCCTCTGGCTGGGCAGCAGGAGGCCCACGAAAGCTGTGAGAAAGGTGCGGGGTCATCGCCTGAGGCTCGCTAATGGACAGGCGCACTTGGGCAGCTCACATAGCACTCGGCTTACTTATCTAGCCCCTGACCACGGCTGCCTTAAGTGGTTCCGGGACCCGCGCTGATAAAGTTTGCGTCTGCCCCACCTCTCAGGGAAATAGCATGAAAAACCTCTTTGACCTCTTTTAAAGGATTCTTTTGCTACTTGAAGTTTTCCCAGTGCAGCGTCCCTGACATTACTGTTATAAACCTCTCTGTGCCTTAGTTTCTTAAACTCTGAAACAGAGACCTCACAGTATGTGACTTCCCTAGAACCACACACATGCGCACACATACACACATACACCTTCACACACACGCACACACACATGCACACGCACACTGCAGAGCACAGGCCCAAGGAATCTATCAAAAACGATCTCAATTCTTTGACTATTATAAGAGAATACAAGACTTTCTTATGAGCGTTTATCTGATTTATTTTAATACTGTATTCCATTCCCATCTCTCAAGGGTAGGCTTAGTTTGACCATGTACATTTGAGACCCGAGTTTCCAGCTTATCTCTGGAAAACCCACTTACACTTTCTACTTAATCTCTGGCGCTCTCTGTAGCCTGGTCTTCATACTCCATGTTTTTTCTGAGCCCAGAAGAGATTACCCAGCCAGTGATATACATGAGCAAGTCCCATTTGTCCCAAAGCCAGCGTCCCTCCAGCAGCTCTGGGGCACCCATTGGGTGTCACTCTTGCCCAGAGTTGGCTTCAGAGGACACAGAGGCCATAGCTCCCTTCACTGGGCCCACACTCTCTCCGGAAGTAGCGCTGTAGTTGCTCTTTCTTCCTGGAGGGTTGGGGGGACCAGAGAAGCCCAGGGACTTCCCCCAAGTAGCTCAGCAACTGGAGACAGAGCCGAGGCCAGAACCCTAGCCTCCTTATTCCTAAAATGGCAACGCTTTCTGAACATCAGTGCTTTCCAAACTTGCTTTCAATCCAGCTTTCTTCCAACTATTTACTCAGTGATTCAGCTTTTTGCAAATCTTTTAAGTCCAAAGAAATCCCACAGAGAGCCGGTTAAATACTGAAGCTCGTCTCACTCTGCTCACGGTGCTGCCCTGGGCCAGGCTGTCCTCTGCACGCCCTCCGCTGGGCCCTGGCGCGGGCCTTTTCACGTGTCGCCTCCCCTGGCCACCCCGGCTGTTGAAGCCACTATCATCTTGCCTCCTTCAGAGCAGTCATTACCTCACCCGGGGGTTCACTCTGTGGTCTCCATCCACCGTCTCACACCTCCGCAAGGAAAGGACATTACCACCTTGTTCCCTGCTCTGCCCCCTCCACCTGGCGCAGAGCAGAAGGCAGCCAATAAATTCAGTTGAATGAATGAATGATCGGAGGGAAGTTTCCTCCCACCGCCCGCCTGAGGGACTTGGTCAAAGGTCAGAGGATTACAGGTGGAAAATAATGCCCTGTGTTATGGATGATGATGACGACGATTTACCAACTGCAGGGTTCGGGGCAAGTAACTCAGCCACTTCATGTCTCAATTTCCTCATTTGGAAAATAGGGCAGTAAAGGGTATCTAATAGCGCTGTTGTGAGATTTAAGAAGTTAACACGTGGAGCCGAAACCGGTTTGGCTCCGTGGATAGACTGTCAGCCTGTGGACTGAAGGGTCCCAGATTTGGTTCTGATCAAGGGCATGTACCTTGATTACGGGCACATCCCGGGGGGGGGGGGGGGGGGGGGAGGAGTGCAGGAGGCAGCTGATTGATGTTTCTGATTCTCTATCCCTCTCCCTTCCTCTCTATAAAAAATCAATTATATATATATATATATATATATATATATATATATATATATATATATATTTAAAAGAAGTTAATACATGGAAAACACTTGGAGCTGTGCCTGCCGAGCAGTAGGTATTGTAAATGCATCAGCTGTTGTTATTAAGGGCTCACTCTGTGGCAGACACTCTCCTGAGTCCTTTACATTCAGCAGGATGTAGGTTTATGGTTGTTTGTGAAACAGTTTATTCTTCATTGTATTACTTTCTATATGAACCACCGTAAACCCACTTCTGCCCCGCCCTGTGTGCTAACCCACCTGGCGAGTAACTAACTGTAAGTAGGAGACAGCATAGTGGCTGATAGTTCCAGGGCGCTGTGCTCAGGACTTCTGTGCATCTTCTCGTCCACTCCTCCCAGCGGCACTCTGAGGTACGCGTGTCCTCGTTCCGCACGTGACTGGGTAGTGAGGAACCACCTGGCCAGTCTCACCGCCTCTAGGACAGAGCGTGGGGCTGACCCCGGCCCGTCTGCAGAGGCTGTGCCTTTACTCAGTGCTCTCTCCGCCCCAAGCCCTCCTTCCGGAGCCTGCGTGGCTCTGAGCTGTGAGATTTTGAGAGCAGGAAACTCTCAAGAGTCCTGAGAAACTTTTCACGCAAATGGATACAGAAAGAGAGAGGGAGGGAGAGAGAGAGGAGAAAGAGAGGAGTTTAATTACTTCAGTCTGGACTGGACTTATTTATTTTTTTATGTGTTTTATTGATTTTTTTACAGAGAGGAAGGGAGAGAGATAGATGAGAGAGAAACATTGACCAACCGCCTCCTGCACACCTCCTACTGGGGATGTGCCTGCAACCAAGGTGCATGCCCTTGACCGGAATCGAACCTGGGACCCTTCACACCGCAGGCCGACGCTCCATCCACTGAGCCAAACCCGTTAGGGCTGGACTGTACTTAAAAAAGCTTACTTTTTAACGGTTTGGACAAAAGAAAAGGACTTCATTACACGAAAATCTGAACAGGTGACATTTATATGAATTGCTTTATAGTTGTCAAAGTTCCATCAGTATCTTCGTTTCCATAAAAATTTTATATCTAACCCTATGGAGTCGGTTATTTATTGGCAAACTAATTACCGTATTTGCCGGCGTATAAGACGATTTTTTTGGCCCTGAAAAATACGTATTTGCCGGCGTAAGAGACTGGGCGTATAAGACGACCCCCTAACATTTCCACTAAAAAATACAGAGTTTGTTATATACTCGCCGTATAAGACTACCCCCCACTTGGAGGCATATTTTTCAGGGCCAAAAAGTCGTCTTATACGCCAGCAAATACGGTAGTATAATAAAGGATGAGAAATGAAAAGACCTGGGCTGGGGGAGGGAGGTTAAATAGAATCACAGAGCCCTGTGAGCGAGGCATCGTTCTGAAGCCTGCGAGCAGGGTGGACACAGAGGATTTTAGCCAAATGCTCAATCAAAGGAGCAGAGTAACTTATTTTTCTCTGAAACGTCTCTATTCAGGAAGAAAAAGGCACGCAAGCAGTTAACCGCGTATCAGGAGTAAGGGCTCAGCATGGGGTCTGGGCAAGAATTTTGGAAAAGTTCAGGTTTGAAAATCTGAGGGTGAGCTCTGCCAAGCTGACTTTAATAGGAGTTCATGTAATAATTGGCCTGGGAGTTTTAACCAAAAAAGTAGATGCTTTGAAGTGCTGGGAACACAAAGAAAACCTCCTGGCAGTTTTATTGGCTCGCATGATCAGCAGCAGATGATAAACGACAAGTAGGTCCCGGGCCTTCTGCAGCCCGGCAGAGCCCTGCATTTTACAAGCAATTGGAAGCTCAGCCCCGCAGCCTGAGCGATAAAAATTGCCAAGTCAGGGACACTTCTGGTGAGTGAGGAGGCTGAAACGGCTCCAGGGCTGCGCTGGTGGGCGCTGGAAGGGATCTGCAGAACCTTCTAAACCAGTTCATTGTGGACATGGGCAGGCTGAGACCCAGACTTCCCAAGGGCGCCTGGGACCCAGATCTGTTGCGTGTCCATCCCGTGTCCCTCCCGTGTCAGGTCCCCTTCTTCTTCGTAGGCCACCCTTCCAGGCCCCCCGCCACTGCCACCTCCCCTCTGCATGCCTGTCTTGCTCTGCAGGGGACACGGGGTGGAACTGCTAATTGCATGTCCCCCAGGAATCCTGTGTGGTCCGGCTTTGATGTGCTTCCTATGGAGTCCAGTTCCCTAGAAATTCGAGAAGGAAACTCGATACCCATTCCCAGGATATTCTTCCCCGAGCTAAGGAAGGGTGTCTTCCTTCTGCACTTTTTTCCTGTGACCCGCAGAGGTGACAGAACACTGAGTCGTGCCCTCTCAGAAAGCCCACCCAGGAATCAAGAACCACAGTCTGGGGGGTCGGTGCTGACTTCTTATCCAGATGGCAGCATCCAGTTGATGCTCTCAAGACCTGCCAGCAAATACTGAGGACTGTCTGTGTAGCGATTGCTCGCAGAGCACTTTCTGCACACCTCCCGGGTCGCGTTTAACAGATTGTTCTAGAAGTATTTGCTTGTTTCTGGGCCCCTCGCCCGCCTGATGAGCCACTGCAGCGCCTCCAGGGCCGGCCCACAGTGAGCCCTCAGAAGGTGTGGCTTGGCGGGGCTGGTCTGCACAGAATACTAAGTTAGGCCCTGGCTTCGGGGATGGCAGACTGGGCGGAATAACACGAGCTCATCCAATTTAAGCAACAAAGGGCTCAAGGAAACGTTCAGGAGTATAGTTGAGAAGCTCATGATCAATTACCAAGGCACTGTCCACAGACAAACAGCTTTCAAAATGTCCCATGGGGCCTTAAGTTTGAATAGAGATGCCTCTGTGGATGGTGGCATTTAGGCTACCAGGGTTCTGGATGCCATTTTCACAGTGCGAGTACATGTGTGCACACACACAAGCACGCGTACACACACACACACACACACACACACACACACACACACCAGTGCAGGGTCGGTGGTTGTTGACCTATTTCATGATCCGGGTGTCATTCATTCCACAAATATTTTTTGAGTGCCTACTATATGCCAGGCGCTCTTCTAGACATTGGAGGCACAGCAAAGAAAAAACAATCAAACTTCCTGCCTCCTTGGAGCTTCCATCCGAGCAGCTATGTCATATCCCAGCTTCCTTTTGTAGAAGGTTGCATTATAAAACCAAAAGGGAGCCGAAACCGGTTTGACTCAGTGGATAGAGCACCAGCCTGCAGACTGAAAGGTCCCGGGTTCGATTCCGGTCAAGGGCATGTACCTTGGTTGCGGGCACATCCCCAGGAGGGGGTGTGCAAGAGGCAGCTGATTGATGATTCTCTCTCATCGATGTTTCTAACTCTCTATCCCTCTCCCTTCCTCTCTGTAAAAAAACAATAAAATATATATTTTTTTAAAAAAGGGGGGGCTTGCAGCCAAAAGCACCCGAAAGAGATCCTAGGGATTCTGGAGAGATGCAGAGTAAGGCCTGAGGGAGTCGCAAGAGCCAGAAAGGCCTTTCGGAGGAAGCGTACCATTTGGATGGGCGGAGAGGAGGGGCAGGGGGCGTGGAGGCCTCGTGGGCAGCGTGTTGGGGTGCTGGTGAGCAGACCTGCTTGAGGGGGGGGGGAGATCAATGGTAACCACGGGCCAGCGAGATAGGAGGCAGGGGGCACTCCGTCCAGGACAGTGAGCTCTTACGGAAGGTAGCGAATCCCATAATGGAGTGAACTGACTGAACATGTGCTGCTGGGGAAATCTTGAGTCCACGCATGAGGCTTTGTGAAGCAGGAAAATCTCCTGGCACCTTCACCTCTAGCCGGCCCAGGATCTTCTTTGTGGTCTCAGCCGCGGGCCCGTGTCTGTGCGTGGGGCTGGGAGAATTGCTGCTCTGACGTCTGGTCAGTAAACCAGCTTGAAGATGGAGGGTGAGGGGACAGCTGCATCCTTGGGGAGGGGGTGTCGCCTGGTGACCTGCTGCTCTGCTCCCTGAGACGTAACCTCCCCCTCCTCCCCGCAGCCTGCCTTCAAAGGCCTCACGTTCACCGACCTGCCTCTGTGCCTGCAACTGAACATCATGCAGAGGCTGAGCGACGGGCGCGACCTGGTCAGCCTGGGCCTGGTGGGCCCCAACCTGCACGTGCTCAGCGAGGACCGGCTGCTGTGGAAGAGGCTCTGCCTGTACCACTTCTCCGAGCGGCAGGTCCGCCTTCCCCTCCCCGCTCCGCCGTCCCCACCTCGGGCGTCCTGGGCACCTTCTCACGCTGGGAGTGTGGGCGCCCACCCTCCTGGGCTTCCTGGTTTGACTGGAAAACCACAGTCCCAGGACTTTCTAGAGTGTGTGAGATTTTGGTATTTTTTAGGTGGTTTTGATGGGAGCGGGGGGGGGGGGGGAGGAACACACCTTCATAACCATCCACATTTTACAACTTTCTAAAACAAAAATCTCACAAATTGACCCCAGTCCTTATTTTCTATAACAAAGTAACTTATACTTTTCTGATACACTGTATTGCAGCTAAAAAACTACTCTTGCAGGTATTATTTCATCTTATATTAGTGACCCCAGGAAGGGTGGGTATCATGATGCCCAACTCTAAACAGATGAGGAGACCCGGGCCACCAATGGCCACGGAACATCGACATCAGGGGAGGGGTTCTCTAGTTGAAGAAACTGGCCTTGAATTTGAGTTTGGGCCTCCTGACGCCACCTCTAGACTCTTCCCCCGCCTCATGCTGCCTCCGTCTTGCTTTCTGACCTCTTTATATAGACGTGTGAGGCCACCTAGTTCTGCTCATGGAGCCTATAATATTTCTATATAAAATAGAGCCACTGTGCGAGGCAGTCACTGCATCCCCCTGGGAATGATCACTCAAACCAGAGCAAAGAAAAGGTTGACATTGTTCATTGAGATCACCTAGACTTTCATTTCTTTTAATTTATTGATTCAGAGAGAGAGAGAGAAAGAAAAAAAAAAAACATTGGTTTATTGTTTCACCTACTTATGCACTCGGTTGTTCCTTTTATGTGCCCCAACCAGAGATCGAACCCATAACATTTTCTCTAACCAACTGGGACGACGCTCTAACCAACTGAGCTACCTGGCCAGTACTAGCCAAATGCAGTTTAATGGAAGTTACTAGAAAGATGTCACCAACCACCTGTTTCCTTTAAAGACTGATTAAAAGCTACTTCTCTCTGTCTTGGCTGTTTCCCCCCTAGCTTTTATAGGCTAGAGATGAAAAGGGAGGGACGCGGGAGGGAGCAGGACTTTCAGAACCAGAAAACCACAAGCCCTCTCCTCGCTGAGCTCTCCTGCAATGACTTTTATTTGACATTTAGATCCGCAAGCGATTGATCCTGTCGGACAAGGGACAGCTGGACTGGAAGAGGATGTATTTTAAGCTTGTGCGATGCTACCCCCGGAAAGAGCAGTACGGAGACACCCTGCAGCTTTGCAAACACTGCCACATTCTTTCCTGGAAGGTATGTCCTCGGAGGTGGCAGCCACAGGCCCCTTGCCCGGCCCCTAAGAGCCAACAGTACAGCCATCACACCAACTCCTTTCCTAACTGCAACCTCCAGCTGAAGGTGAAGATAAAACCAGTTCTGTCCCTGGGGAAAAAAACCTTTAAAAGACCATAATTTTCTTTACCTCATCCCCTTTAGGTTTATTTTTTTCTGCAACCCACCCACCCTCAAATTCTCCCATCTCTGCATACAAGTGCACATGCGTGCGCTCACACACATGCGCACACAAACATACTCACACACACATACTCTCTCTCTCTCACACACACACACAGACACACACACACACGCACCTCTTTAGTGTTTGCAGAATTTATGGCATTCTTGGCAGAGGGGTGTTGTGTTGAGTGGGGCAATGCCTTGTGGTGCTCCAAGCCAACGAGATGCTTCTGAGAACTCAGGCCTGACCTTGCTGTTCCTCTGCAGGGCACCGACCACCCGTGCACAGCCAACAGCCCCGAGAGCTGCTCCGTGTCCCTCTCTCCCCAGGACTTCATCAACTTGTTCAAGTTCTGAATCACAGCCCGTGACAGCACTTCCGAAGGGCTCCCCACCCAGTGGAGGCCGGGAATACAGAGCTTGGACACCTCCTTTGTAAATAGTGTACATTTTAAACATTGGCTTCCGAGATAAGTCACGGAGAGGACACTGGAGGGGAGAGAGACAGTCACTGGCTGGGAACTTAAGAACATGGACTCCTCGTTAGAATTGGTGTGGAAAGCAGAAATACTGTAAATAAACTTTATTTTCCCTAACCATCTGCCAGCAAGACTGCAAGGGCGGGAGCTCCGGGTCATCGGTGAAAATGGAATTCTCTTGATGATGGCCACGGGAACCCCTGTATGTAGAGTTCCTCAGAGGTGGCGGAAGAAGAGGGCAGACCTCGAATACAGGATAGAACACGCTTTGTTTACAATGTGAAAACGTGTTTAAAAAAAGAAAGAAGACAAACTGCAGATGAGAAATCCCCGGGCTTTTGGGTTAGATTTGGGGTTAGCTTTGAAGAGGCCACGGAAGTACCTCCCACCTTACCCCCCCACGGGCACCCGAAGAGCCTCTCTGTGAAGACGTCACACAGCAGTCTACCTCGATCCCTCCGACACCGCGCGTCGTCCTGTAGGCAGTGTCTGTTCGCCTCGTGTTCTCACCCGATAAAAAGCGACTGAAAATGGGCAGGGGTCCGGGAGGCAGTCCTCTTGGTGCTCCTTGGGAGGGGCAGGGGGCGGTCTTCAGAGTTGCCTCTACTAGAACCACCTCAGAACACGTAGGCCTTTTACCCTTTTGTGTCCTAGCTCATCCAGGGCAGCAGAAGGCCAGTTAAACGCCAGCCCAGAGGATGCCCCGTCACAGAAAAGGTAGAATCAGCCGCCCCCCTGCTGTGAAGACTTTCTTATTCCTGTTTAATCTCTCCGCATGTCCGCTTCCTGGGGCATCTTCTCGGATAAGCCTCAGCCAGCGTATCTCTGAGGACTGGTCGGAGCCAGGGGGCTGATAAAGGCTTGGAAAGCAGCTTTGACATGTCAGTGAAAGCCTTCCTCTTGAAGGGTGATGAGCTGAGGAGCTTTCTTTTCGTTTCTAAATGTGGTCGACCTGAGCGAGAGGGCTTCTTTCAGGATGATAAAATAAAGCCTGGAGTTCCAGCCAAATAGGGGACAGAGATGCTTAGAGTTCATCCTAAACATGCTTTGTACCCCGGGGGATCTTGCTAGGCCCATACCAGTAGGTAACTGCGTGGGGAGAAAGTCTCAGGATGTCACGAGTTCATTATCAGATATTCCTGGGATAGGGTGGGGAGCGTTTTTGTTTTTTACTTTTTATAGAACTTGCTTTTCTACAATAATGTACATATGTTTGCCATTGTATTTGCTTTGCCTTTTTTTTTTTCTCTTTGTAAATAAAGTTGCCACCCTGCATGTGCTTGGAAAATAAGT
This sequence comes from Vespertilio murinus, assembly GCA_963924515.1. NCBI lineage: Eukaryota > Metazoa > Chordata > Mammalia > Chiroptera > Vespertilionidae > Vespertilio > Vespertilio murinus. Next base: position 40,698,703 of record OZ004717.1, on the reverse strand, counting down.
GAAGCGAAATAGGAACTTGGTTCACATTCACTCTGAGAATCAGCGAATCCTTAGGGGTTGGACGTGGGGTGACCTGAGAGGGCAAAGATGGCTGGGCAGGTACAGAAGCAAGCCCGGGGACCAGCGAGTGAGTCAGGGCCATCGCGCGCCCTTCCTTCAGCACGCAACTCCAGTGCCAGCCTTTGGGAGAGAAGCCAGTTGGTAGCCGATGCTCCTCACTTTGCAACGTTTGTGCCCACACCAGGGTTTCTCAATAATTTTTTCATGATCGCCCTCCAAGAAGAAAAAAATTAAATCGAATTTAAATTCTCCCTAATGAGAAAAATTAAATATTAAACAAAATCTTGTTGGGTAATACTGAGCTCTGGAGTGGCACAAACCACTGTAATACCGAGAGGTATTGCTTGCTCTCCTCTCTCCGCCGAGTCAAGGTCACATTGAGAATGCAGGGTCTACACTGAGGAATTTAAGAGCTTCCATAATTCGGAAGCTTTTCTCAAACGCCTCGGCTTCCTTAAAGATATGGGGTCAGAGCTTTGGAAGCTTTGACTGTCTATAATTTTAGATTGGGTGTTCATGGCCTTCCACATCTTCCCACCAACTCGTGCCCTCTGACCCTTCATGTTGATCAAGGAGGTGGCAGCTCTTGGGCTCCTTCAGGTTTACAGTCCCAGAAGTGTCACCAGCACAAAGCTGGCAAACCAGCTTTGGTGGGACTGTCCTCAGTGCTTGTGCTTGCTCAAGGCAAGGTGCATGGGTGCAAGGCAACCCCTCCCACAAGTGACAGGGTTATGGTTTTCTGAGATGTTTGCCTAGAGAGTGTCTCTGGGCTCTCCCATGTCCTCTGGCGTCACTGGAGGCGGTGTGTGACAGTCAAGAGGAATCTTGAAAAGAAAGGAGAACTCGGCACTTGCGGTTCTCTGTCAGTGGAGGAGGAGAATGGAAGGGAAATGGCAGGTGCAGAGGGAGAGGGAAAGGATAGAAATGGCATCTCCTGGAAGCTGTGGTTGTGTGAGGGCAACGGGGACGAGCACAGCTGTCACGGAGCACATGTTGGTAGCATGAAGCGTGGTCAGAGCCTCACGTGTAAGTAAAGTGAGGTAAAAAGAACATTCGTGTTCCCTGGGCACTAATCATCTACAGAATGTCTAGGCAAACCCTCCAAGGACAACCCCACCTAAAAGACAAAAAACGAGGAATCCCTGTTTCAGAACTGCTGGCCTAAAAGCCAGAAGGGACATGACAATGGAAATGTGCTCTCCTTGCTGTACACCCCAACCCTGCGGAGTAACATTTGACATCGATGGGAAATATGAAGTAATTTGGACCTCAAGAAAAGGAAAGAGTTTTGTACAGAGTAGTGTGAGCAAATCCACAGGGATGGTATCATTCGGTCCAACTCAAAGGTCTGTGAGCAAGAGCCTACGCTTTCTTGAGACTGAAGAACAGCATTTGAGAGGAGAGTACGCGAAGCTTAGGCGTGTTCACTTTATAGCAAGACCCAGAAAAAAAGTTAAACTAAGCTGGGTTCTTTTTTAAAAATATATTTTTTATTATTAAATATATTTTATTGATATTTTACAGAGAGAAAGAGAGACAGATAGAGAGCTAGAAACTTCGATGCTGAGAAACATCAACTAACTGCCTCTTTCACATCCCCTACTGGGGATGTGCCCACAACCAAGGTACATGCCCTTGACCGGAATCGAACCCGGGACCTTTCAGTCCGCAGACCGACGCTCTACCACTGAGCCAAACCGGTTTCGGCTAAGCTGGGTTCTTACACAACGCTGTTCCTTTGAAGGATCTGTCTCGTGGAAGGGCCAGTGGCAGAAATTTCACGGTGTCAGTTGTGTGGTGACATTTGTTTCATGATGGTCACTTTATTTTGAAGTGGCTCAGAGCAGGTATTTTAGGTGCGCTGGGTTCATACTGCAAAACTCAGCACAAGCAATGGCTTTGCTTGGCGGTGGTGAAGTAAGGCAACGTGTGTGCATTGCATTATTGCCACAGCTGTCATCTTTTGTGGATTCAAAAACTTTTTCACGGCGAGCTTGCTATTAACCCAGGCTCCTTGTTCCCGTTGTGTTTGTGGGCGAAGAGAAAGAGTTTGGGGTTTCATTTGTCTGAGCAAGGGGTAGTGTGTACAAGAAGGCCAATCATTTCAAGACGCATTCAACGGTATCTCATCCTTAGCGTTCGATGCAGAGTTTATCATAAAACATGCACCTGAGTTTCTATTTTTCTGCCAGGCTGTGGGGCAAAATGTCTTGCTATGCAAATACTCTAGTTTATGTGTGAATTTTTTAAAACTGTAATTTTGTGTGAATTTTTTTCTAACTAAACTATATCATCAGTTTCTATGTCGACATCTGTTGTTTTGCGTGTGTTTTTCATCTGTTTCCAACTCTCCGAGTCTGTGAACCATCCCTCTGACTGGATGCTGGCCTAACGTCCTATTAGTGTTTAAACAGACCGCGGAGATACCCAAACCTCTAGGCCAGTGCAGACCCGTGACTCGGATATATCATGGGCCCTTGATGTCTTCAACAAACGAGATTGTAATCCCTCTAAATTCGTTTCTCCGCAGATGCTTTCTTCTCTGTTTTGTTAAGGAAAGTAAACCCTCCATGGTTTTCCAAGGGGAGGAAAGCCTTACCCCAGACTTCAGTGCTGGAAGGGAGTTAGAGATGTGGAAGTCTGGTCCTCCCTTTGCCTCTGCCCCCCTGGTCCTCAGTGGTGGACCTGACCCGGGACATTCGGAGGCCTTGACCTCCCTGTGTGGCTGGAGACACGCGAGGCCAACATGAGTCTCCTCAGGACCTTCACTGAGGAAGGCAAGCGTGAGGGTCCAGGGTTAGGCAGCTGGCCGTTACTTTGCCAAACATTTTCAGTCCCTGGTTCTTCCTGGAGAAATTCACTTTAAATTTTTACAGTCCCCTCACTCTGTTGTGAGTACAGCATTCTAATGAGTGCGACCTGCTGGCCACAACGTAAGCAGCCTGTTTTGGCAAATGCATTGTCTCCGGGTACGTGCACTTTAATTATAAAAGTGGTCCTAAAACAGATCGTAGCTGAGCAGTCAGCTTGCCTTCTAGAAACTGAAGTTCTGATGATTGCCAAGCAGGCATTTCCTCTCCTTAAACTGAGAGGTCCATTTAGTCCCTCCCCCCCCCGCCCCCCCCCCGCACCTCCCTGTCCTCTGGTGCCTGCTGTGGAGCCCATCCGGGGAGCCTCTAGCCCCGTGGGAGTTTGCTCTCTGCTGAACCTCATCTCTACTAACCAAGGAGGGACTGTTCCATGAGGCAGCAAGGAACACGGATCCGCCATATTCAAGTCTTTGTCTGCTGGACGTTTTTCAAAGTGTCTTTGGACTCAACTCTGCAAACAAAACTTCCTGAAAAACCTCTCAAAACTTAGGCCCTGCTCCATTTGGCCAAAAATGGATGGCTGCTCCAAATCTCTGAATTTCTTGAAACTCCACCTGCGACAACGTTACTTCTGGAGTTTGAACGTGACTTCTTCTGTCTCCGAGTACAGAAATGTTTGCTTAGTTAACGACACACAGGTCTGTTAAGCAGAAGGCTCCAAGCAGTGTTCTACACGTGAGAACTCTTGGCGCCATCTTTTTCTACCAAGTGCCAATCACCCTGGCTCAAGGGGGTATATGCAAGGGGGTATATCCATGTCCTGAGCTTAGACACTTTTCTTTCTTAATGACAAATAGTACAGGGGTTTGACCATTGTAACTAAAAGGATAAGGTTAGATCAATTACATGCAAAGATGTTCATTTAGTATTGTGTGAGCTGAGTCCTTCTGTATAAATTATTTGCACCCTTTTCTTGCATGATGAACTGACTTTTTTATAGTTTGTACCAGACGGTGGCATATTTTTGTAAAACTTTTTGACACTGAATTGCAATAAATGCTTTTCCAACAACACACACTGTTGCATGTTTGGTGTGTATCAATTCAAGTTGGCTTTTTATCATACTGAGTGTGTTTATCTTTTGCCTCTCTGGGCTTATATGGCTTCTCCCAGAAACTTCTCGTTGTTGTAAAATTTCTAGGAATACATAGAAAAAAGAAGCTTGCTGCTGAGTACCAACCTGAGTCAATAATACAGCATTATGCTTGCCTTGGGTATTTCTCTTTTTTTAATTATTTTTATTTTATTGATTTTTCAAAAAGAGGAAGAGAGAGGGATACAGAGTTAGAAACTTCGATGAGAGAGAATCATCGATCAGCTGCCTCTTGCACACCCCCTATTGGGGATATGCCGGCAACCAAGGTACATGCCCCTGACCAGAATCGAACCCGGGACCCTTCAGTCCGCAGGTGGACACTCTATCCACTTAGCCAAACCGGTTTCAGCTTGCCTGGGGTATTTCTACTTGCTGTTTATATAGTACAAAGATTAGGGAATAATGAACTTTCCAGTCCATATCCATTTACTCACCAACATCTAATGAACAACTACTATACCAGGGGTGGGCAAACTTTTTGACTCGAGGGCCACAATGGGTTCTTAAACTGGATGGGAGGGCTGGAGCAAAAGCAACCTGACCATGCTGGCACTCTCATCTTGGGCTGTTGGTGAAGGAGCGGAGGGGAGAGCAAGAGAACCCTCCGCTCTTTCAGCTCCGTGGTCCAGATAGAACAGCCAAATGGGCCGGATCTGGCCCGTGGGCCGTAGTTTGCCCAGGCCTGTGCTAGACTCTGCCAGGCACTAGAAATAGGAAGATGAACAAGACCCATATGGTCTCTGCCTTAATGGAATTTACGTTCTAGTGAGAAAGACAATAAAAACAAATAGGAAAAAATTAAAATTGCGGTAAGTGCTATGAAGGGAATACAGAAGGGGCTGAGACCTGAAAAGTGGGAAGGACGTGGCCCTAGAAGAACAAGGGCATGAGCATTCCAGAAACAGGGAATGGCTTGTGCAAGGTGCAGATGATGGCCCTGCCAGACCGGGACCACACTTACCCTGTCTCAATCCCCTCAACTCCAAGATGCTGATAACCACTCATTTCTTACGGTTGTGGGGGTCAAGTGAACTAGGACATGTAAAGTACTTGGAGCCAGGCACATGATATGAGCTCGATTGACATCAACAATTATTGTTCCCTGGGTCTGAAAGGGGGGTAAAAATTACACTGTGTTCTAAGTTGGGTGTGATTTGCTCAGGTGACTCGCTTGTGGGTAACTGTCTCGGTACATTCACCCTAATCCTGCCACTAACTCTCTACCACAAAATGACATAAGATGTTCATGAGAGGTCATTTTTTAAAATTTCCACCAGGATCACAAAATGTCACCATTTCAGAAGCAGCCCATGCATCCTTTGCTCAGGCTGATCCATCGTGCCTAGAACGCTGTTCCCTCCCCTCTGTCGGGTAAGCTTCTATTGCGTGTAGGGCCACCTCCTGGCTGAAGCTTCCTCCAAGTAAACGTCTCCCCCATAACATTCTAATCCTTTTTGTGGCTGTGGCTGGTACCTAGCACAGTGCCAGGGCAGAATGAATGAATAAACCACACGTCATATATTCATTAAATGCTTTTAAAGTCTCAGTTGTAACCACACACTTACCTTTGGCTAGAATGAGAATCAGCATGAGTCTATGTATATAGCTCCTCAGTTAAAAATGAATAGTAGTTGATAAAGTAAGAAGTGTAGAGACTCGGTATTCATTAAAGTTTCTTTTAAGTGAAACTAAGTCTTTACAAGTCTGGTAAATTTTCATACAAAATAAGAGGGCCTTCTTTTACTGTTTGAAAATCTCAAATTGAATACCCCAAAATTTCTTTAAAAAAAAAAAAAGTCCTTTAACAAACTTAGTAAAAATTCCTTTAAATATTTTAAAGCTTTAATTGTAAATCTAATGAATTTTCTTTTTACATAAGCACTTCAAATATCTGCTCAGAAAAGCTTTAACCCTAATAAGCAAAGCATTCCCAAATAAAATTCATAACTTATAAATTTGATAACTTAAGCATAAATATATCTCCAATTTTCTTTAAAAAAACAAAACAAACTCTAACATGGTAAAATTAGTAAAAGTATTATACCTTTCCACTTAAAATCACATCTTACACTAATTATTATTTTAAATGGACATAGGTCCTGCAGCTATGGTAGGCAGAGCCATGGCTACCGAAGATGGCCACATCCTACTCCCCAGAGCTGGGGCTGTCAGGTTACCTGGGAAAGGGGGCATGCAGGTGTGATTCAACTGGGGGCTTTGAGACGGGGAGGTCTTCCCGGCCTATCTGGGAGGGCCCAGTGCAATCACAGGGTCCTTCAAAGTGGAAGAGGGAGGCAGGACCGTTTAAGTGATGCCATGTGGAAAGGACTCATCCCGCCATCGCTCCCTTTGAAGATGGAGAAAGGGGACCACGAGCCGAGGAATGAGAGCAACATCTGGAATCTGGACAGTGCAAACGCAAGGAAACAGCTTTCCCCGAGGGCCCCAGAAATGAGCACAGCCCTCCCAACACCTTGACCTCAGCCCCGTGAGATCCTTGTCAGACTTCTGAACTTCTGGCGCATTCGTGTTCTTTCAAGCTACTAAATTCCACGGTGATTTGTCACAGCAGTAACAGGCGACCAAGACAGGGAATCTGACAGATTCTGCAGAGTGCCCAGCAGCCCATCTCCACAAGGCTTTTCTCTAGCTATTCAGATTTCCTTTCCGACAAATGCCCACTGGCCAGAGCTCTGCAGACACGTGATAGATATATGATAGATAGATAGATAGATAGATAGACAGATAGATGACTGATAGATAGATAAATAGATAGATAGATGATAGATAGATAGATAGATAGATAGATAACTGATAGCTAGATAGATAACTGATAGATAGATAGATAGATAACTGATAGATAGATAGATAGATAGATAACTGATAGATAGATAGATAACTGATAGATAGATAGATAACTGATAGATAGATAGATAACTGATAGATAGATAGATAGATAGATAGATAGATAGATAGATAGACAGATAGATGGATGACTGATAGATGGATGGATGATAGATAGATAGAGATAAACATGCTGTTGATTCTAGTTCTCTAGAGAACCCAGACAAACACGAGCTCCTAGAAAGAGAACAAGGCCAAGGACAGGCTAGAGCAGGGGTGGGCAAACTCTTTGACTGGAGGGCCACAATGGGTTCTTAAACTGGACTGGAAGGCCGGAACAAAAGCAACCTGACCATGCTGGCACTCTCATCTTGGGCTGCTGGTGAAGGAGCGGAGGGGAGAGCAAGAGAACCCTCCGCTCTTTCTGCTCCGAGGGCCGGATAGAACAGCCGAATGGGCCGGATCCGGCCCTCGGGCCATAGTTTGCCCACGGCAGGGCTAGAGGAAGGCTTCAAAGGGCAGAAGGGAACGGAAGAAAAACCAGGGGAGAGCAGAATCCAGTGGCTGTAGGAGTCCGTCAGCCAACTACCACATCCTGAGAAATCGTATTTGGCGGATGCCAAAGAGTAAGTACATCCAAACAGTCCTCTTAACCCACATGCAAGTGTTTGAGTGGCTCCCCTTTGTACTTTTCAAACTTGCATTCAATTGTTTTGTTTGCATCTAACTATTCAGTTTTTCTTCATCGCAAAACTATTCCCAGGAGCCCTGTTTCCTTCAAAGAGGCAGCACAGCACGGCGATCGGAGCACGGAATCGAAGGGGCCAGTGAAGGCAGAGGCAGAGGCCGACGTTACACGCCACAAGCCGGGAGCACCACAGCCTGCCAACAACCAGCAGGAGGGGGAGAGGCCGGGAAAGACTGCCCACGGGCCTCAGAGGGACCAGGGTCTGCTGACACCTAGACTTCGGGCTTCTGATCTCCAGAACAGAGAATACAGTCTGTTGTTTTCGGCCACCGGGATTGTGGTCATTTGTTACGGCAGCCCTAGGAAATAATACGCTACGCCACAGTTGGGTGACCTAAAACAACAGTAACTTACGATTTGTCCTGATTCTGTGGCGATTCGGGTTGGGCTCCTGAGGTCGTTCTGCTGGCCTTGCTTGTGTGTGGTCATTCGTGTAGCTGCATGACTGGTGGCTGACACGGCCGCACTCACATGTCCCAGCCGGGGTGCTGGCTGTCCCTTTCACGTGGTCTCCTGTCCCTCGGGGGTGTAGCTTGGCGTTCCTCGTGTGGTGTAGCCACATTCTGAGGGGCTAAGATGGAAGCTGCAAGGCTGCACGCGGCTTCGTTTGAACGCATACAACGTAAGCGCTGCCACCTTCGTCAGTCAGTGCAGGTCACGAGCCAGCCCAGCTCCGCAGAGAAGGGAGAGAGCCGCAGTCTCTTGATGGGGGGGGGGGGGGGGGGGGCTGCAAAACACTGGGCCACTTTAATCTGTTCCAGCATCCAACAGAAAAAGGAATCCTGTCCACTTCAATCTTCACATATTTAAGCGGAAGTCTTATCATTCCTAGCTAAAAATAAAAAATAAAATAAAAATACCCATTTTTCTGGCAGAGAAACTGAGAACAGATTAAATTGACTCCAACAACAACAACAACAAGAAAAGAGCAAAGAATCTGAAGCCAACCTGCCTGGGGTCAAAGCCTCCTCGGCCGCTTCCTATTGTCTTGGGCACGGTGCCAAAGCTGGGCACCCTGCAGGCCCTTCTCTGCAAATCGAGGGCGAGGACAGCACCTGCGCCCAGAACCGCTGTGAGGACGAACAGGGTCGACGCGGTTCATGTGATTCATAGCCTTTGTGTGGCGAGAGCAGTGGTCAACTTGACAGAAACGTGTCTTATGTGGACCACAAGTCCACTTTCCATTTTATTTTTGCATCATGTGCGTTAGGCAGAAAAACCCTGTAAAAAAAAACACTGCCTGTAAAAAGAAGCAGAGTGAGTGAATCCATGACCCCCTCAAACTGTGTAAGCCAGCGAGTGGCCTCGGACCATCCCATCAGCGAATAATTTTTAAGCACAAACCCAATGTGTGTATATTTATTTATCTACATAGTATTAACTAATTATTAACTAAATATTAACTAATATTTCAAAGCATAATGAACACTTAAGAGTCGTTGTTAGTAGTGATAAATATAAATCCGCATTTCAAATAGTTGTGACTATGTTGAACTTGCTGGCCAGTTTTTGGTCAGATCTCATTAGCTTATGGTCCACACCGCAGCCAATGAGGAGGCGAGCTGCAGATGGGATCTGAGCGAGACCTTATAAAATAAACCGGGCTGAGGCTCGCGTACTGGGATGAGACTGCTAATAACCAAAGGAGCTGAAAAGCTGCTGCAGAATCTGACCTGGAGGTCATCAAGAAAGCCCTTCCCATGGAAGCCACAGGAAGAGCCACATAAGATTGGAAGCCAATACTGAAAAAAAAATTTTTTTTCATCTTTACACCCCAAACTGAGATTTCCCAATAAGCTAGTTTGAGCCATCATATTTAAGAAAGCCACACATTTAAGGGGAGGAGGCAGGTATATTAAATCAACTAATTTTCATATTCTATAATCAGGTATGCATGAGTTTCTTCAGAGACACAATAATACTTAACTTATCTCGAATAGACTTTTCTGCGTTTCAATTTCCTCATCTGAAAAACAGGAATAATACCAGCACTGACCTCATTGGATGGTTGGTTGGATTAAATGAGCTATTTTCTATAAAACTGGGCCTGGTGCAGAAGAAATAGGACACGTGTGAGTGTTCAATGCTGTAGTTATTATTGTTACTTTCCTATCGAATAGGTAGGCGCTGTGCTTGATTAACCCAGCAATCCTAGGAAAGTGTACTATTTCTCATTCCCAGGTTGCAGAAGAGGGAAGTGGGCACAGTAGCAGAGGGATTCAAAATTAGCCTGACTACCTCCAGAGTCCGGGGAGCGTGGGGGTTAAGGGTGGCCGGTTTTGCTGGGCACTTCCGGGAATGCGAAGGCGAAAGTGCTTTTTCCAAAACAGCAACCGATAAAACGCAGTCCTAAAATAACTTGCAGCCCAAAAGTCCGGCTCCACGCTTTTTTTAAAAAAACATGTGCATTAATTCTTCACTCCCGTCACAACTGGAAAAGACAGAAATTCGTCACGAGGGCCCGGGCATGCAGAGGTGAGCGCACCGGCCGCGGCCACCGGCCCATCCTGGCCTGCTGGTCCTTCAACCCACAGCCCGCTGCCCTGCAGGGAGCGGCGCCACGCTCCTCAGCCCAGGGCCTGGTTTGGTTTGGGGTGCCATCCCCTCCCAAGAGGAACTTCAGGTCCGCAAAGTGTAGCCTGGGCAAGCTGTGCCTGCTCTCCGTGTTTACATAACCATCCATCCCAGCGCCCAAACAAGGCAGGCTGGGACTGGGTAATTGCAGGCCAGCCGGCCGGCACGGGGGAAAGAAAACACGGTGATAGCTCCATCTGCCTGTGAAAGCCAAGCTCTCTCCAGAATCCCAAAACAGCTCCCGGAGAAGGAAGCAGCTCCTAGCACCGCCATTCAAAACGTCCATTTTTATTAAATTAACAGAATGTGGCTGCCCCCAAACCAAGTATGACGATGGCTTCACGAACGACATCATCGCATCCGGGTAGCATTTTGTTAAATGGAGTGCCTCCTATAAAGTCCCAGCCATATCAATAGCTCCTAAACGTGTGCTTGAATCAAGAACAGCGAGAGTTCAGCTTGGGAAGCATAAGAAAAGGCGTGCTCGCTAATCCTTATTTGTGCATCGATCAGGATTTCAGACACCAAAACCATGCCTCTCTTTTCCACGCTAATGAATTGTGCGCTCCTGTCCACTGTTCTCATGGGGGAGGAGAAGGTTCCAGTGAAAGGAGTTAACGCAGAATTAGGTAGACAGGGGGCCAGGGACAGAAGAAGGAAGAATCCTGGAGCTAGCTGAACCCACACCAGCTGTTAACTCAACTGCATTTTATCAATTCTAAGGTGAAATTCTTTTCACACATTTATATACATATATAATTTTTTAAATATATTTTATTGATATTTTTTAGAGAGAAAGGGAGAGAGATAGAGAGCTAGAAATGTCAAGGAGAGAGAAACATCGACCAGCTGCCTCTTGCACACCCCCTACCGGGGATGTGCCCGCAACCAATGTACATGCCCTTGACCGGAATCGAACCCGGGATCTTTCAGTCCACAGACCAACACTTTACCACTGAGCCAAAAAGGGTTTTGGCTACATATATATAATTTTTTAATTGATTTCAGAGAGAGGAGAGAGGAGGAAGAGAGAGAGAAAAACATCAATGATGAAAGAGAATCATTGATCCGCTGTCTCCTGCATGTCCCACACCGGGGATTGAGCCTGCAAGCTGGGCATGTGCCCTGATCAGGGATCAAACCTTGACCTCCTGGTTCATAGGTTGACGCTCAACCACTGAGCCACCCCGATGGATCACTTTCAATGCTTGAATTCAGACTGCATCTTACAATCCATGGCATCTCAGCTTCAATGAAACACAGACTCATGATTGAAACACATGCAGCCCACCAATCCTACTCGTAAGTCTCCCCCTGATGGGCCCCCTCCTCTCCTTCTCCACTGCTTTCTCCCCAACTGGAGCCCTCAGCATCGCTCACCTGGAAGTTTGCAAGAGGTACATAACCTGTCTCCCCGACTCCATGTAATTCTCAGACCAGAAATAAAAGTCATAGTGGTATCCAATTCACATGTCCTAAACTGGCATGCGTGGGATACTCTCCTGGGAGGTATGAATGAGCCTGTCCTCATGAAAGAAAGACCTCTGTGGTCCCGTCCGTTTGGGAAACTCGGCATAGCATAGCCTCACCCCGTGTGACACTGCCCGTGGGTTGCTTGGGGACTTTTTAAAGATGTGTTTTCCAAAAACAGAAACTCTATATTCAAAAGAAAATATCAAGAGATCAACCAAAGGACTTGTGTGCATGCACATGGGCCTGGCCAGTGGCCATGGACAACAGGGGGTGGGGGCATATGTGGGGAGGGGTTTGGGATGGGAATGGGGGGATGAGGACAATTATGTGATACCATAATCAATAAAATTAAAAATTAAATTAAAAAGAAATATATATATATATATATATATATATATATATATATATATATCAGATAACTTTACAGAAGCAAAAGATAGCCCAAGTAAACATGTCAAATCTATAAGCATTTTTTGTCCACAAATTTCTTTGTGACTAAATGTTGATCTGAGCAATAACCTCAAATTTTTTTAAATATATTTTATTGATTTTTTTTTTTTTTTTTTTTTACAGAGAGGAAGAGAGAGAGGGATAGAGAATTAGAAACATGGATGAGAGAGAAACATCGACCAGTTGCCTCCTACACACCCCCCACTGGGGATGTGCCTGCAACCAAGGTGCATGCCCTTGGCCGAATCGAACCTGGGACCTTTCAGTCTGCAGATCAACGTTCTATCCACTGAGCCAAACCGGTTTTGGCATAACCTGAAAATTTTAAAGTGTGAAGAGCAGCCAATACAATACATGCTTTCAAGTGACTTTAAAACCTAGGGGGGCGGGAATGGCGTTAACTTTACCAAGGGGCAAACATATTCTACAGAAACAAGGACCTTTCTTCCTGCCACTGACATACAGCTCCCCAGCGTTTCCGGAAAAGCTACCAACCAGGACAAAAAATCAGGTCTCAGAGTAGTCATTTTGCGGATGAAGGTAGAAACCTACAATCTTCCCTTCACCGCATTTCATATTTAAACCTTCTATTTTTAACCTGATGGTGGGATTCATGGCTAATGCTTATGAGAGCTGTGTCTAGACAGTTGAGAAAAACAGGAAATGAGTTACATTGTTGTAGCTTTAGAGAATTTAACCTTTTGTCTTCTAGCTCCAAGCTCTGCTTGGGGAAGAAAAGAAAGGAAAAAAAGCCTCTCTCCTGAGAATGTCAGGGCGTTTAAGGGACTATAATCATCCAGGGCCTCCTCGGGGAGCAGAGATGGCTGTTTTGGTGGAAAAGGAAAACAGAGCATGGGTTTACTGTGCTGGGACCATAACATCAGCACGGCCGTTAGGAGGGTCAGGCTCACTGACTGCCTTTGAATTCTCAGTCATGTGCTTGCAGCTCTCTCGGATCACGTGCGCAGGGGCGGGGACAGCCTAGAGAACTGTCCCTCTGTGCCGGTGCACAGGTTGATGCTGCAGGACTTCAAATGCCCCACCCCCACCCCTGTGCACATTAAGCAGCAGCAGCTGGCATTTATGGAACGCTCTCTATGGGCCAGGCATTGAGGTCAGCACGTCGCATGTATTATCTCATTTAATCCCTGCAACAACCCAAAGGCGCGGTTACTATTATCACTCCCGGGACACCCGTGAGAAAATGGAAGCACAGAGAAGTTTAAGGAACCTCACAAGAGTGGCAGAACTGGCATTTGAACCCAAATCAAAAAAAAATTCTGGCTTCTGCCACCTCCGCCATGTAGATTTTAAAACTACAGGGGAGATTGAACCACAGGAGCTACCATCGCTGCCGCACCTGCTGTCGCTGCGAATAAGGGAAATCCACTGAGAACAGAGCTCACTACGCCCCGGGCTCAGGGAGTGGGTGTCTTCAGAACTTAGCCTCCGAGTCCGCAGCTGTTCCGCTTTTGCCCCGAACAAGACACATTTGAGCGCGGTCTCCCTGCCCGCAGCCGTCCCAGCCCACCCGCCGTGCTAGCGTGGAGCTAGCACGGCGCCTCCAGTTCCAGTTCGCAACCCCAGCGCCCCAGAGGGGCTGTGTGTCCCAGGGGGCCGTGTGCTCCAAGGGGGCCGGGTGTCCTGGGAGAGCCGTGTGCCCCAAGGGGCCGTGTGCCCCTGGTGAACCATGTGTCCCAGGGGGCCATGTGCCCCTGGTGAGCCTAGTGTCCCAGGGGGCCATGTGCCCCAGGTGAGCCGTGTGCCCCAGGTGAGCCGTGTGTCCCAGGGGGCCATGTGACCTGGGTGAGCCAGTGGAACCCAGGGGGAGGGGCAGTGTGAACCAGAGGAAGAGCGGATTCTATTCGTGTAGTCCTGAGATAGTCACCATAAAACAAGCAGATTGTCAAATGACAGCGGGGAGGGAAGGAGACCTGGGAAGAGATAAGAGAACAACCGAAGGACTGGTATGCATGCATATGAGTACAACCTACGAACACAGAACTCTGGGGAGGGAGGGCATGAATGGGAGGTGTGGGGGGGGGGGACAATGGTAAGCTATGTACACATATAATACCTTAATAAATTTAAAAAAGAAAAAAAATTCTAGAACCTCTGAGAAATTGGCATGCTCTACTGTTGTAGAGCTGCTGTCAAGGTTAGGTGAAGTGATGTACGCAATAAACTTATCACAATTGCCAGCCCATAATAAGCCTCATAATTACCGCTGTTATTCACCTGTGTAAGTAAAATACTCCGCCCTTCGGTGTTAAGGAGAGGCTGGGATCATCCCCTGTCGTAAGACACACAGCACTCAGTGCTCCTAAGCAGCTATTACACTGAAGCGGATTGAATAGTGGGGATCTGGCAACCGCCGCTATCTGAATCATAACATAAAAGTGAAAGCAAACAACTCCTGTTGACTCTGCAATGTTGTACTGAACCTGTTCTATTTGTTATTGGAAGACAAACAGAAGCCTGCTTAATGATACGTGTGCATTTACCTTTATTTTCATTTATTGCATTGATTTATTCATTCCCTTGCATTCATTTATTCGTCCTTTCAACAGATATTTATCATGTACCTACAGTCTGCAAAATAATGAGCCAAGTGCAAGAGAAATAATAATGAACAACAACAAACAAAAAGTGCTCGACTTTGAAAGCCATTTTATGTGTGCAATATAATTTTACAAATTCTTGTGGAAATTTTCATGACCTTTTAAACAATGACAGCAATCTACTAAAAAAAATTCACTCAAATGAGAAATATGCCAAAGAATAAAATAATACTATACATAATTTTTTATTTATTATATTTGTAAATTATACTTATGTTGAAATTTTAAAAAAAATATTACAATACGATTTTTGCGTTCTATGAAAATTTTTGTTGCTCCATATAAGCCAAATTTTTAATCAAGAACACCTCCCTCGCCCCCCCTCCCGCCCCCACCCCCGGTCAATGGTGTCCCGCTTTACCAATGTTAAAATCTGGTCACCTTAAGATACATATTGAGCCGAAACCAGTTTGGCTCAGTGGATAGAGCATCGGTCTGCGGACTGAAAGGTCCCGGGTCCGATTCTGGTCAAGGGCATGTACATTGGTTGCGGGCACATCCCCGGTAGGGGGTGTGCAAGAGGCAACTGGTCAATGTTTCTCTCTCATCGACATTTCTAGTTCTCTATCTCTCTCCCTTCCTCTCTGTAAAATATCAATAAAATATATTTTTTAAAAGATACATATTGAAATAAATGTATACATTTGTCTATATACAGTTATTTCTTCTCCACTGAGAAGACCAAAATGATGCTCCAGGAGCAATGAGCACACCCAGCACCAAACCAAGATCTTGCTTTTAAATCCATTTTCCAATAAAAAGAAACTAGTGATGGGGGGGTGGAGCGGGGAGGGGGGGGCAGAGAGGGCGGGGAGAAAATGTTGCTTCCAAGGTCAGGGCAAGGTGAGTACAGAATAAGCCTAGAACAACAAGGAAGTGCCCCCCCCCAAAAAAAAAAAAAGAAAGAAAGAAAGCACTCAGTGAAATAAGCCAGTCAGAGAAAGATAAATATCACATGATCTCACTCATTTATGGAATATGATGAACAACATAAACTGATGAGCAAAAAACAGATCCAGAGACAGAGAAGCATTGATCAGACCATTAAACCTCCGAGGGAAGGTAGGGGAGAGCGGGTAAGAGGGAGAGATCAACCAAAGAACTTGTATCCTGCATATAAGCCTAGCCAATGGACCCAGATACCAGGGGGATGAGGGCATGAGTGGAGGGATTAGGGGTAGTAATGGGGGAACAAGGACACATATGTAACACCTTAATCAATAAAGAAATTAAAAAAGAAAAAGAGCCAAAACCGGTTTGGCTCAGTGGATAGAGCGTTGGTCTGCGGACTGAAAGGTCCTGGGTTCGATTCCGGTCAAGGGCATGTACATTGGTTGCGGGCACATCCCCGGTAAGGGGTTGTGCAGGAGGCAGCTGTTCGATGTTTCTCTCTCATCGATGTTTCTGGCTCTCTATCCCTCTCCCTTCCTCTCTGTAAAGAATCAATAAAATATATATATTTTTAAAGAATTTTATCTTGTTTAAAAAAAAAAGAAAGGTAAAAAGAAAGCACTCAAGAATAATGAGGTATGTTGAAAGAATATAGTAGCCAACCTGATTAAGTTCCCAAGGGGCCCACCTTCTCATCATTTGCCCCAACAAACCCAGGGAGGGCAGAACTAAATCCCACCCTCGGTAATCGACTGTCACAGGACACTCCAGCCAGTTCTCTTTCCACCAACTATAGGAACTACTTTTCAAGCTCAATCCATAGTCCTGGGAAGTCCCCATCACACACTGTCAGGGGAGGGCAAGCACCCCAGCCTTTCCCCTGGGCAGCGAGGGAGGAGTCACAACATGCAATGCTCTCTCCAGTAGCATCGCCCCACCTCCCACCCTGCTTGTGTATTAAGTCTGGCTTCAGGGATGTGGGGGGGGGGGGAGTGTAATTGGGGGGCGGGTAAGTGCCAAACCTTCGACAATAGGTTCACGAGAGTGCCCTGCTGCAGTGGATGCTGTGGTCTCTGCCCAGATCTGTCCTCAAGACTGAGGCCCACATTGCCTCCGTGCGCCTCTTTAACTGCTCTAAGCTGGAGAAAACTACCTCACCCAAGGTCATGTCCCTTCCCAGGGGCAAGGTGCATCCATGACTGCTTGGTCCATATAGAGGTCTGACGAGAGGCCTCAATCGGGGACAACTCTGCAAAACCACTCAGCTCCACAGCCAAAGGGGGGCCTTAGTGGTGACTGTGTTGAAGCTCAACCAGCCCAGCCCTACGTCCTTTGTTCTCCCACAGGTGCTGACCCCAAACTCCCGAATAAACCCCCGTTCACAAGTCTCCATCAGAGTCTCTTTCTGGGAACCTGGCCTGTAACACTTGGTGAATTCCATAGATGATGGAATCTCTTACTTTAGAATCTGGTAACTACTGAATTGGTACCCGAGTCAACATTGAAGGGAAAGAAGTCCCACTTAGCACCATGTTATATTTATGAGAGTAACAACCAAAGAGAAATTGATTAATACATCATGGCAAAACAGCTTCATGAAATTTTAAGTATCCAGCTAAAACTGTAAACATTTTATAGCAAAATATTCCAGAAAAATGACCATGATCTAATTAATATTTAGAGAACACGAAATTGATTCTGGATTGGGGAATAAAGCAACAAAGAACATCTTTGGAGAAAGCCTACCTAATAAAAGAGTAATATGCAAGATTAACCATCACTCCGCTCCACAAGCCACGCCCACCAGCCAATCAGAGCATGTATGCAAATTAACCTCAACCAAGATGGCTGCAACCACAGAGGCTTGGGTTTCTCTGCCAATGGAAGAAGCCAAGCTTTCCACCTGCCCTAGCAGGCCTAAGCCTCCACTCTAGGCTACAAAGTTTCAATTATAGAACATATATAAGTCCCAAACAGAAATGGCTGCCACCATGGAATGAGTAGGGGGCTTGGCTCCACTCCAGGCTACAAAGTTTCAATTGTAGAAGGTAAATAAATTCCAGATATCAGGGCCTCTGCTTGGGTTGCTGCGGAGGAGGGAGGGGACGGGGGCAGGAATGTCCAGCCTGCAAACTACCACAGGCCCCTCGCCCAGGCCACTCCACCCCCAAAGGAACCCCCACCCTGATCCAGGACACCCTTCAAGGCAAACCAGCTGGCCCCCACCCATGCACCAGGCCTCTATCCAATCTAATAAAAGAGTAATACGCAGATTGATCATCACTCCAACACACAATATGGCTGCCCCCATGTGGTGAAAGATCCTGCCCCCATGTGAACACAGATGGCCACCACAAGATGGCCAGCAGGGGAGGGCAGTTGGGAGGCACCAGGCCTGTAAGGGAGGGCAGTTGGAGGCGATCAGCCCTGCAGGGGAGGGCAGTTAGAGGTGACCAGGCCAGCAGAAGAGGGAAGTTGGGGCAAACAGGCTGGCTGGGAAACAGTTAGACATCAATCAGGCTGGCATGGGAGTGGTTAGGGGGTGATCAGGCTGGCAGGCAGAAGCAGTTAGGGGCAATCAGAAGATAGGCAGGCGAACAGTTAGGAGCCAGCAGTCCTGGATTGTGAAAGGGATGTCTGACTGCCTGGTGGGATCAGGCCTAAACGGGCAGTCGGACATCCCTTGAGGAACCCCAGATTGGAGAGGGTGCAGGTTGGGCTGAAGGACAACTCTACCCACCAACCCATCCCACCCCCATCGTCCCTGTGCACAAATTTCATGCACCGGGCCTCTAGTTTGAATATATTAGATAATATTGTTGCATCAATGCTACATTTCTTGGGCATGATCACAATATGGTCAGGCAGAAAACTTCTTTGTTTCTAAGAAATCCTGCTGAAGTATTATAGGTAAAATCTTGTGATGCCTGCAACTTTTTTCAAAGGGTTCAGAAAACAATCGAGAGCAAGAGAGAGAGAGAGGAGAGGGAGAAGGAAAAGGAGAGAGAGAAACCAAAGAGCAAGAATATTCACTTCCTACTGATCTTATTCCCATTCCTGTGCTAAATGCTCCCCCTTGTGTACCAAAAGAGCAGAATGCAGTCACCAAAACGCATTTAAAAACTCCCCTGCACAGTGGGAGTGCAAGATGCCAAGATTTAAAGGAGGCCATCGGAGTGTGGCAGGTTTTTATGTTTTCTTTCCCAATCCCCAGCCAACAGTGTAGTTCACGTCACCCCCCAGTTTGCTCTCCATGACGTCAAACTCTGACCTTCCGTTCTGGAGGAGGGAGGGCAGGGTTGGCAAAGGGGCGGGGAGAAGAGTACCGACAGCCTTGCCTGTGAAGGGCACAGGCTCCTTCCGGAGTCAAAGAGATCAGGGGCTGAATCTACTTTGTCCACTTGTTGGCTGGGTGACTGACCTCTTGGAGCCTCAGCTTCCCCAGGAGTGAAGCAGGAATGATAACAGTCCCTCTGCGAAAGGGTAGCTGGGAGCATTAAATGAGACCATGCAGACCAAGACATGGCATAGGGAGTGGCCCCTGGTCTAATTAGAGTTCAATAAGCATTAGTCAATTATTATGACCTATAATAGGATATAATAATGGGAGGAGGTTTCTAAACGAGTTCCTTAGTATCCTAGTGCCTTGTCGAGCATAATTTGAAAAATACTGTCCTAGAATATCTGATTTGTAGACTTTACTCTTTGGTGAGAATCCTTCCAGTGTTTTTTGGACAAAACTATTACTAATGACATATTAAAGACAAAAATAAATAAATTTAAAATTACCCTTCAGGGATACATGCTCTGAAAGGATTATTTCATTGGATTTATCTTCCCTCATAAGTGATCTCCAAGAAAATAGACTCTTAGAGTTCTCTACCAATTTTGCTGCTCAACATTGTGTCTCCTCTGGGTCTTCAGCTTTTGGTCCTCTATTGTGGTCTCCTCCAAGGCAGTCAGTCACTCTCACACCCATATCAAGGCTCAGTGGATAGAGCATCGGCCTGCGAACTCAAGGGTCCCAGGTTCGATTCCGGTCAAGGGCATGTACCTTGGTTGCGGGCACATCCCTAGTGGGGAGTGTGCAGGAGGCAGCTGGTTGATATTTTTCTCTCATCGATGTTTCTAACTCTATCCCTCTCCCTTCCTTTCTGTAAGAAATAATATATATAATATATATTTTTTTAAAAAAAAAAGATGCCCAAAGCATGCCTTGACCAGTTTGGCCAGTGGCTCAAGTGTCGGCCTACTGACTAAAAGGTCCCAAGTTTGATTCCGGTCAAGGGCATGTACCTTGGTTGCGGGCACATCCCAGTAGGGGTCGTGTAGGAAGCAGCTGATGGATATTTCTCTCTCACCAATATTTCTAACTCTCTATCACTCTTCCTTCCTCTCTGTAAAAAAAATCAATAAAATATATATATTTTTTTAAAAAGATGCCCCAAGCAGACCTTGCAACAGGGACTATAGGGAAGGGAGACTGACATCTTCTATACCCTTTGAAGAACTATTTTGGTGGACACATTGGTGGACCCATGAGGTGACAAAAGCCCTGAGCAGAGTGCCTGGCAGGTCATTAAGAATACTTACTAGTACAAACAACGGTAAGACAAAGACAGAGCACGTCAAACATGCTATTTTCTCGCCCAGCCAGCACTGCTCAGTGGTTGAGCATCCACCTATGAAGCAGGAAGTCACAGTTCAATTCTGCTCAGGGCCATGCCCAGGTTGCAGGCTTGCTCCCCAGTGAGGGGCATGCAGGAAGTAGCCAGTAAAAGATTCTCTCTTATCATTGATGTTTCTATCTCTCTCTCCCTCTCCCTTCCTCTCTGAAATCAATAAAAATATTTTTTAGAAAACATGTTATTTTCTCCTTGCTTCCTTTTCCACCCTTAACTCCTACAAACCCTAACTGCAGAGGGCCTCCTGGGAAGGCACATGGGCATCCTTTAAATTGTCAGCTGAGCCCGAGGCACTGGCAGAGCCCGTGTCCCCACGGTGAATGTTATTCAGTCTCTGACTTACCTTAGTCCAGGTGTCAGTAGGGGCGGATCTAGATATATAAATCCAGTAATGCCAGGGCCTAGATAAGAATGCAAGTAAGCTCCTTTGATCCTAAGTTTTGGTGTTACTTCCTGGATTTTTGGGATATAAAATAAACCTGCTACAGGGCTCAGGTGCTCGATGCCTCTCCATCAGAGAGAATGGCACCCACCTAGCGCCCAACTTGATGAATCTATTTCTGCCTCTTGGTCTCTTTCTTTAATTTCTTTTTTTTATTTTATTGATTTTTTTACAGAGAGGAAGAGAGAGGGATAGTTAGAAACATCAATGAGAGAGAATCATCGATCAGTTGCCTCTTGCACACCGCCTACTGGGGATATGGCCGAAACCAAGGTACATGCCCATGACCAGAATCAAACCCTGGACCTTTCAGTCCGCAGGCTGACGCTCTATCCACTGAGCCAAACCGGTTTTGGCTGGTTTCGGCTCTTTAATTTCTTAATCCCCAGCTCCTCCACTCAGGAGCCTGTTTCCTTTTTGTGATGGAGATGGACACAGAAAAGAGAGAAACACACACACACACACACCTAACAAATCCTCAAAAACACAATCTGCAGATCCATCCTTCGCCTACTTTGCCCAGAAGCCTCCCCAGCCCTGACCTCCACCCATCTGCATGTGGAGCCCTTTTCCCTCCTGTCTCCTCTCTCTCTCCCTGCAACCTGCCAACCACAGGCAAGGACAAGCCACGCCTGCCGTTTAAGAGCTCACCACCACAGCCCCCTTCTCCCTACAAAATTAAGCCCTACTTCTCACCTGGTGGTTGGAGGCTCCCGGGTACCGAAAACACCTGCATGCCAAGACAGCCCCCCATTTCTGTGCTAGGTGCTCACTTCCACACCCACCGTGTCCCTCGGCCTCGAGACCAGCATGAGGAGTAAAGCCCTAATTTCGCCTTTGCACTAATTCCAGTGTGTCTGGATCTATGATGATGTGGTCATTCTGGCAGACCCAGGTTCAAATCCCGTTCCTCTAGGTATTAATCACCTTCCTTCGGAAAAGCCGCCCAGGCCTGTTTTCCCATCTGAAAAACAGGGATGATAATAATCCCTTCCTCGCAGGGTTGTTGTGAGGATGACAACTTTATACACAACAAGCAGCTTTGAGTGGTGCCTGGTCCACAATGAGTGCTATCCGATGGGTTCCCACGGTTGTTATTTTCAGATTTTTTAAAAAATATATATTTTATTGATTTTCTACAGAGAGGGATAGAGAGTTAGAAACATCGATGAGAATCATCCATCAGCTGCCTCTTGCACAGCCCCACTGGGGATATGCCCGCAAGCAAGGTACATGCCCCTGACCAGAATCGAACCCGGGACCTTTCAGTCCAAAGGCCGACGCTCTATTCACTGAGCCAAACCGGTTTCGGCTATTTTCAGATTCTTAAAAGAAATTGATAAGTAGCTACTAAGGTTTTTCTCTCTTTGCATGAGCTCCTGGACTTTCTGAACCTTTCTGCACCCAAATTGCAGCTCAAAGCCAGGTGTGGCCCAGAAACACACCCCTTATCAGCACACACAGCTCCCGGGCTAAAGGTCTCACTCTTACTCACAGCTCAGAAACCAAAGGTGAGAACTGGTGAACACACAG